>CAWUFW010014747.1:0-398603 GCA_963921515.1 Calotriton arnoldi
CGCCAGCTCCTGAATCCGGCTCCGTCGCCGCACCGCAACCTGCCAGCACCGCATCGAAGCACCGTCTCGCCCTGCAACGCACGGCCCTGGTCTCACCGACTCCGTCTCGACGACATCAACGAGCCGCTGCCTGCACCGCATCGAGGGACAACGCGTCCTGCAACGCTTCCATTTTTGCAACGCGACCGCGACGAACAGCCATCCGGCTCGCACGCCCGTGCCTGCCGCTTCAAGTAAAAGGTACTGTGACCGAGTCTGTCTACGCTGTGTTGGCCCGTCTCGACGCGGTCAGCTGGATTTGTTAGACTCTGTTTGTTCTCGACATCGCCGTGAGCCGGAGGAGGCTACCGACTCGCTACAGAACCTTGAATTAAGCCTTTTTGATCAGAACTAAGTATTCTTAACAGTATTGTGGATTATTTTTGTCGTTTATGGTCTTGTGAGAAATCTATATAAAGTATACCTATTTTTATAAATATATAACCTGTGTGGTGTCCAGTTGTAGTGTTGTCACTTGATTACTGTATGTGTTCACAAATGCTTTACACACTGCCTCTGAACTAAGCCTGTCTGCTCGTGCCAAGCTACCAAGAGGGTGAGCAGGGGTTATTTCGGGAGTGTACCTACTTTCCCTGACTAGACTCAAGGGTCCCTATTTGGACAAAGGTACCTACCTCTGCCAACTAGAGACCCCCAAATCTAACAGTCACTTTCCTTTAGAGGCTTTACTCTGCTCTCTACATTGACTATTTTTGATGTGACTTATGTTCCTTAAATTCTGTTTATCAAAGTTATACAGCCTTGAAAAAGTCATTTTGTGACGAAACATGTGTTGGATCGTTTTTCTACCTTAAAGAAAACTCCTTTTTCTAAGACAAATCCTTATTGTTTGGATCGTGATTGTTTCTCGAACACTTTGTATGGAGTGCTGTGGTTTTCCTTCCTGCTATAACCTTTAGCATCTATTTAACCATAGTTTTTTCAGTAAATATATATACCACCAAACAATCTGCAATGTTTACAATAATGAAAATGCACTCAGGAGCTGCTAGTGCATATTGTTTAATGTGTCACCTTACATTAAACAACTAGGCACTAGCAGCTCCTGAATGCATCTTTCTTTCTGTGGAATTGCTGCCTGTTTTATTGTTTTATATACCCAGAGGCCCCTTATTTCTCATTTCAGCAATGGGATTTTTTGTGAGGAGTGTATAGCAGTTTGTTGTATTCTTGGGGATATATTTTCAACGATGTATTTTGCCACAGACAAAAAAAGCAATGACAAATGCGTTTTGGCCTCCTGGCCTTTGTAAATGTTGACGCAGACGGTGTCATCGCCATTTTTCAAAATGCTTCATACTGCATGATTGGACAGCAGCAGTCGTGCAATAAAAACAAACGATGTTAACCTAAAATCCTTACAGCAATCGATAAAGGTGGCGGCCATCTTATCAGGGTGACTTGGCTATCACAAATAATTGGAGTTCCTGTTTATTTGCACTCATATGTATATGAAATTCCTTGTTTCATATACAATTTCATACTATTGATCAATAGGAACATTTATATATACATTTTAATTCCAGTCCCAAGACTCTCTGCCCACTGAAATATTGTGGGCTTATACCTCTTGAAATTAATGGGGCACCTGTTACAGGTAAGTTGCTTTCTGGTGCCTAGCTACTCATGACCATACCATGGGAATATGACATGTATGGCAGCTGTTAGTTTTCTCCATGGTCAGTCAACGCACACCGCATGTCTACTGCCACAGTCAGCCTGTATGTGGCAAGTTAAGCCACTCCTGATCATTCTATCGAAGCTCTCCTCCCCAAACTCCAATAGCGCTCTGTATGAGCTGTAATTCTTATGTGTATGTATAGAGGATCGCTCCAGGTCGTGGCAGGATCCTCAATTGCTTAATAGCTTCAGGGATATGAGATACAGAGTCCGTCCTTTTTCACAGAATCCATGGCTGCCCATAGGCTAAAGATGTTGGGGGTGTGGCTATCAATTATACCCTAAATGGGCTGCCATTGCTGTGTATGTCATATTCGTAGTAGCCCGGAACCAGTGCCACCCTAGTACATTGTTCATAAATGAATAATATGAAGGTGAACAGTGTAAATAGAATTTGTGTATAAAAATATCTAACTAGTGTTCAACTAAAATGTGTCATATGGTATATTCTACATGTCTTCACTCTAAATGCAGCTAGTCAATATGAGTCCACAACTTCTCGTCACTATTGAGTCCTCATGGTGCTCTTGTTCGTCTTTCGATGATATAGAGTGTCACCAAACTGCCCAGGCCCCTAACTCTGTCCCCCCTTTTCATCTCTTGGGACCTGGTCACTGCAAAAGTAGTGCAACAGTTCCTTGTTACTGTTATGATCAGTGGAGAAGCGTCTGGCCACTGGATATGCACCGTCTTGATTGGCTATTGCACGCATGCGCTCAAGCACCCTTTTCTTTGCTGGATGTACCGTGCTGCCCAAGTAATTCTTCCCACATGGGTAGACCAGGCAGTAGATCATGTACTTCATGTTACAATTAAGTAATTTTGTGATCTGGTTGTTGGTTGTTCTGCCTGGGACCTCATATTCCCTGACCCTTCTACTTCCTTTGCACTCTTTACACTTTGTGCACGGAAAAAACCCTGTGATTTTGGGTTTTTCTGCCCTGGTATTCATATAGTGGCTGTGCCCTAATAAATCACTAAGGAAAGTGTTTTTCCTGTGTGTTACTTGTGGCACTGTCGGTAACTTGGGACCAATTATATGATCAGTTTCCAAAATATTCTAATGCTTTTGACAATTTTACATACATACTTTAACTCAACTGAAAATTTCATAATCAGCCTTGTTACTTGTTCACTGTCTTCCTCTTGCCCCCTAGTTACTTTCTTTATCAGCAATTGCTGCCTATCAAGTGTCTGTACTTTCTTTGAGGCTTGACTCAGAACAGCTCTAGAACAGCCTCTTTGTTCGAATCGCCCCAAGGCCTACTCTTTTGCCTGTATGTAAGTCTGGGGTGAGGAGCAGTTGCGCTTGATGCGCAGCAATTCTCCATAGGGTATACCTTTTACTAAACTCTGTGGATGCCGGCTCTTAGCATGTAGGATAGAGTTCCCAGCTGTGGGCTTCCTATAGATTTTAGTCTCTAGCCTGATGTCACATACGTATACTACCAGATCAAGAAAGGGTATTTGAGTGTCACTGATCTGGCTGGTGAACTGTAAATTCAAAGAGTTATCATTTAGTATTTGTATGTGTGCCTCAGCCTCCCGTTGGGACCCTTTCCATACAACAAACACATTGTCGATGTATCTTGCCCAAAGGGCCACCTTGTTCACCCAGTGGTCATTGACATCTGCCCAGGCCACGTGCTTCTCCCACCAGCCAACAAATACATTTGCGTAGCTGGTGGAGAAGCACATGCCCATGGTGGGCCCCTGTCTTTGCCTGAACAGTTGTCCTGCAAAAAGAAAAACGTTGTTATACAAACAGAATGAGATTAACTGCAGAACCATCATGTTGTGTTCCTGATATTTCAGTGGTCTTCCTTTAAGGGAGAATTCCACAGCTTCTAAACCCTGTTTGTGGGATATGCTGGTATAAAGGCTTGTGATGGCCAAACATAGCAGGACATTTTCTTCCCATTGGATACCTTGGATGATCCTGATAAAATCTGTTGTATGCCTTACATATGAACTTAGGTCCCTAACAAAGGGAAACAGAAAAAAATCAACAAAAATAGAGGCCTTCTCCAAGAGACACCCCATAGACTACATGATAGGATGCCTAGGGGAAGCCTCCCCATCCTATGGATTTTGTGTATGTCATAAAAGGTGGGAACACATGGATGCTTGACCCTCAGGAACTGTTATTCTTCAAAGTCAAGGACCCCTTTGTCTCTCCATTGTTCAATGAGGTCATAGAAGCTTTTATGCTTTCATTATCATTTTCGTTAGTGTTGGCTAGTCCGATAACTGTCTCACACCTCCTCAAAGTATTTCTCTTCACTTTGTATCACATGTGAAGAAAATTCCCTTTTTGCAAGATGACCCTTACTTTTCGCCCCCCACTTTTTGCTAGACTTAGTGCTGGTTTACTGACTATGAACAGTGGGGAATGGATGTCCAATGTCCAGCACACAGTGTATATGCTAGGACCCCTAAAGTACATGTGCAATTGGCAAATACCTGATTGGCAGCTTTAACATACCTATACGTTTCTAGTATATGGTACTCTGTGCACCCAGGGCCGGTAAGATACATGTCAGTAGTGCACTGTAGCACTGATTGTGCCACCACTACTGTGACAAAGTGAAAACATGACTCTTGCCACTGAAGCCTAGCCTAACAGTTTTACAGCTCTAAATTTGACCTGACCAAATAAACCTTTTGACAGGCCTAAATCTGCCTTTTTAATAATTATAAGTCACACCTAAGGTAGGCCCTAAATGCCCAAAGGACAGGGTGCATGGTATTTAAAAAGCAGGACATGTATATTTAAGTTTCACATGTCCTGACAGTGAAAAACCTCCAAAGCAACTTTTCACTATGTTAAGGCTGACTCTCCCATAGAATATCTCTGGGTTACATTATAATACTTTATAATGCATAACTTTAGTTTGGGAATAGCAGAAAACTATGGCTCAACCACTCAAATTAATAGTATTTTAAAATCCAAACTGGTGGTAAAGTAAGATTTGAAATCACTAGTTTGAAAATGCCACTTATATATTTTTAGGCATTTTTCTGTCTAAAGCCTCTAGTAGACAGTTTCTATATAATCCTCAACTGTCACCTGGCAGCCTTTATGGAGGTGTGAATTGCTCTCAGGAAAGGGAACTAAAGGGCCTTGGCTAGGAGGAAGTGTGACCTCCTTCTGACAGGATGGCCTTAGAGGATGTGGCCACCAACTATACAAGCTTCAAAGGCGCAGCCCTGTCAAAGTCAGATGCAACTCACACCTACACCTTTCCCTGATATTGTCTGAGTAATGTCAGGGTTCCAACTCTCGCTACTGCATGCCCTTATAATGCGCAACTTGTGTGCTAAGAAGCAAGGACAACTGAGTCCTTGGTTTATTAAGAATGGCCCCCTCCCCGGGGTTTGTGAAGTACTTTACTGAGGTTTTATGATTTATAAATTATTTTGTATTTCCATAAATATCCCTGGTGGCAGCGGTAGGTTTATAATGAATAATGTATTTGTGATTCACTGTCAGTCAGTCAAGGATTTTTATTCGGCTGATTTCAAGCCAAAAAAGCACAGAATTAGTAAAACCATAATTGAAACCAGCTCAAATCCAATTCATAGGATCACAAAAGTTCATAACAGCAGGAACATACATCACACATACACATAGAGGTTTCTGATCCTAATTGCACAGCGAGTAACATTGAAAACTGCTACACAGAGATCCAACTGGCACAGTTGATGCAAATAATACAGAGCTTCTCTATGCGATCTGATCACGGATGAATGAAGAATTGGTCTCAAGAAACGCTTATGAGAATGGGAATATAAATGACAAAATCGGGTAAAGTGCATAGAGCTTTGCTTCGATAAGTCACCACAAGGCCAATTTAGCAAAGGTGCATGCCAATATACTTAATTGGGGAAGGCAACTAATAAGTAAAGAAGGATTAAAAGCAGCCTGGTAGGCAAGAACCTACTATTTGCATCAGAAATTGACATCAAATAAAATTCACAACCCATCGATTTTTTTAATAACGTCATAGTTGTGCAACTACTTAGTTCGTAAAAGTTCACTTGGTGGAGCCTGTGCTATCTTTCCCTAAATGCTTCTTTCACTACAGCCATTGCAGTAGGTTTAATATAATTTGGGTAGGAGTACCGGTCTACAAGACCCAAATCAGAAAGCCCCACTTTAACGTAGTTGTACCAGGAGATCTACAAAACATGGTTTTTAAAGAGACAATCATCCAGAACATCTTTTGATAAGGAGGCTTCCTTGTTTCCCCACATTTTGACCTGGAGCAGCAGAGGGGCCAACGTAATCCTGTCCTCCAGGGGGTACAGGCCCACTTCAGAGTAGCACATAAAAGAATGGGTGGCTTGCGGAACATCAAGGAGTCTTTTACAGAACTTGTTCTCAACCTTCTCAAGAGGTCCAGCACCTTTGTGCCTCCAAACCCCCTGCTCTATACAAAGCTACAGCAGTGCACTTGCTTTTGTAAATGCTAATCATCTCGCACACTGGTTTTTGTCCTAGCTGGTGTGCAAAGGTGAAAATTGCCTCCACGGTTCTTTGTGACTGGACGATCCTATTAGACAATAGACTGCACCAATATAAATTTTGGTCAAGTGGGATGCCTAAGTAATTAAAAGTCCTGACCTTTTGAATTTCCGTGTCACCCAGGTAAAATGTTCAGGTTTTAGCATTGCATGGACCAATAATCATTGCAAAGGACTTACTGAGATTGGTACGCAAATTGAGCACCCCATCAAACTTTAAAAAGGGTCTCAAAGGTAACCATTCACTGTTCTTGAAATAATTTCTGCTTCATCAGCATATAATAAATCAGGCAGGGCCATTGACATCACATTGGAGAGATCTTTCCCAGCTTTGCACAGGCTCAGTTCAAGGTCATTAATTTAAATAAGAAACAGTAAGGGGGCATCCCACTCCCATTGTGGATTTAATTTCAGGTGAGAGTTCACCCTCTATGCCAAACCTGACCCTAATCAGACAATCCCAGTGGACCCCAGCGCATTCTTTGTAGCAGGCCAATTATGGCTGAGTCGATTCGCATTCTTGCAATTATCTCTCAGAGCTGAGATATATTGACTGGAAAGGACAAAGAGAGGAGCATAATTGCTAGGTGAATGGATCCTCTCTTTACATTGATGTACTTGCCAATGACCAACTGGAGATTCAAGCATTGCTCGACTGTACCCAGACCTAGCCGAAACCTGTACTGGACTCTGGATAAGGAGGCACATTCCTCCAGCCAATCCTCCAGTTTGCTTGCTAAAATCCTGCCAAGGGTCTTGAGGGTGCTATCTAGTAGGGAAATGGATTGGTAACAGTGGGAATGATGGCGGTCCCCTTTCTTGAAGATGTGGACCACAACCGCTACCTTTCATGTCTGTATAAGATCCCCCCTGATGGAAGCTTTAAAGACATTGTCAGAATCAGGGCCCACAGCAAAATGTTATCTTTGAAAATATCTGGGCTGGGTGCTTTCCCCTCAGCACTCTGCCTGGGGGCAATGATTGCGTCTTCCACATCTATAGAGTAGGGAAGGTTGGAATAGAGCTCAGAGTTTCCATAGACTATCTCTTCGACCTCTAGCGTAGGGGCTCTATTATCTGGATTGAAAATGCCATTGTAGGTGTGGCTTGAGAGCCGACCAAGATGGCAGCTCACTAGCGAAGCTCCATGACTCGATCACCTCAAATCACCACCATACGCACAATAATCCATCCCTGCTAGCATCAGGCAGCAGAGCGTGCAAAAAGAGTCAGAGCGATAGTGCAGAATTCAAGGAAATACGGGGGAGAAGCGGTGACGTACCAGCGACGCCATTACACCAGGAAGGGAGACAACCATGAAGAGGAGGCCGTGACAGCAGAAATACTTCACCCGACTAAAGGCCATGAACTGCAGGTAAGGAGCGAGCAGCGAAACCCCCTCCTCCCTTCCCCACCCATTCTCACCACAGGCTGGAAGGAGCAGATAGCTGAAGCGCGCTGGTTGAGGTGGTGGCACAGCTGAGGGTCAAGGCGGCCTTCTGAAGTGGACAAGCAGCAGCCCCGAGCAGTCAGAGAGTCCCAGTGAGCACAAAGGCTTTAAAAGAAAGAGCGTTTGGGCATCGGCCCGCAGGCCCGAGGTGGCTCGATAATCGTGCAGTACCAGAGAGGGAGGAGTGGGGAGTGGTCTCGGGCAGGATGCTGGGCTGCAATTCAAGCCCTGGCAGCAAAGAGAAGAGACAGAGAAGACGCTGACATGTGGGAGCCCCTGTATTCCCTAGGAACACCCTGAACTGGAGAGGAGCTGAGTGAAATAACCCAAAAGTAATCCAAGTACAAGTATACCCCAGGGATCACAGCACCGAAGCAAGCAGACGACTAAACCGCGAGCTGGCAGCCTGAAGTATCACTGGGGAAGTAAATAGAATAGACCTACATGGGTGTTGTATCCAAGGCAGATGTGACAAGAAGGGGCCCCATGAACTGTACACTGGCGAACTAATTCCCAAGCTATAAGTAAGGCAAAGGAACACCCTAAGTGGGAAGGACCGGAGATATGTACTGATTTACCAGCATATGGGCGAATGGACATAGTGGAGGAGCACTGTTGAGAGAGTGTCTCTGTATCCCGCAATAAGATCTTGTTACCACTCGGAAGGCAATAACAGCCATACAACCCCAAAGGCTTGCGAATGAGGCCTAAAAGACAAGCAGGCTGCAGGGGCCCCTGAACAACAGATAGAGGAGTCAGCAGAACCCTCTTTAAGTGCCATAATGACAGCAATTACAGACTTAAAAGGAACAATCGAACCTAAACTGGATGCAGTGACTCTTGATGTAAACCTGCTATGAGCAGACTTCCACAAAATATCAGATACGGTGGCCGCAATGGAGAATGAAGTGAAACAACTGCAGACAACCACGAAGCGACTGGAAGTGCAAGTACAGACGCTTATAAAGCAGCAGGAATCCATGGCGGCAAGGTTGGAGGACCAAGAAGGGAGAGCACGCAGGAATAATATGAGTTGTAGGGGTCCCAGAGGGGTCGGAGGGGCAGAGTGTGGACCTCTTTCTGGAAGACCCGATACTTAAACACCTAAAACCAAAGCGGCTCTCCAATTATTTCACGATAAAACATGCACATAGAGCCCTGATTCCCAGACCAAAACGGGGAGCACCACCTAGAACAATCATAGCTCGTATTCTAAACTACCGAGATAGGGATGCAATACTACAAGCAGCACGCACACACGGAGACTTTCAGTATGAAAACACGGCTGTCAGCTTCTTCCCAGACTTCACGATGCAGGTACAACGCCAGAGACGAACCTTTGAAGCAGTTAAGAGAGAGTTGCGCAATAAGGGGATCAAATACATGATGTCTGGTGGCTTAGTGGACTAATGCATCCACTGCAGGGGCCTGTGTTCGACCTCATGGTCCCAGGTTCAAATCTCGGTGGGTCCGCTCAGCCTTTCATCCATCTGAGGTTGATAAAATGAGTACCATTGAATTGGGTAACAATAAACCTCTGTTATTCAGCTCCTTGAGACCCATGGGTGATAAGTGTGCTTTACAAATACACGTGATATGTTATGTTTATGTTAACCCACCAAGCAGGGTAGCAGGGAGGGGGGATTTTACGAAGTTGGGGTCTACTGCATTATTCCCAGTATAGTAGGACTGTCTATTGTTTGTTAGAGAAATGTCAAGTTGCTGAACACTCAACAGGTCCAATGCAAGATGGGGAAGGCGCTGGGGAAGCGACCTCTCCGGAGATTCAATGGGTGCCAATGGCCAAAACTAATAACTGGCTAACAGAGTACTACCGACCCTCAATTGAAAGCTATGAACTTAAACACACAGACTCAGGGGGGACATAAAGGGCTCAATTACCTGAAAATCCTATCCTGGAACGTGAATGGGCTGTGTAATCGAATTAAGCGCACAGTGTTACTACAGTATCTCCAGAGGCACACCCCTGATGTTGTGCTACTCCAAGAAACACATCTAAAAGGTAACAGATATAAAGCACTAGACAGATATGGTTACAAACGTATAGCGCATGCAGGCTACACAGCGGGCTCAAGAGGAGTAGGGATCCTGGTTAGGAACACCCTCCCCCTGACAGTAAAGGAAATCTGGCAGGACTCATTGGGGAGATATGTCGCACTCACAGGACAGTGGGAGGGAAGAGTCCTGAACTTAGGGTCGATCTACATACCACCAACCCTGCACTCGGACACCATGCCCGCGCTAGGGACTTTGCTTGTCAACCTCCTGATGGGGATCCTAGTGTTGGGGGGGGATATGAATGGAACCATGGAACCGGAGGTAGACAGGGAAACAAAAGCCAAGAAGGGCAGGGGGAGTGAACCACTAAAGGCGTTTGTGGATGCCATGGGGCTTGTCAACCTTTGGCGCATACATAACCCAAGTGCAAGACAATACACTTACTATTCCGTTGTACATGGCAGCTACTCACGTTTGGATCACATACTGACACAAGTGGAGAGTGCCGGACTATTCTGAAGCGTGGTATTAAAAGTGAGAGACATATCAGATCACTCACCAGTGGAGGTAACGCTTCAGGGCCCACTGAAAACGACTGTGCTCCCACCCAGAATAGGCCCTTGGGTGTTCAAAAACAAGAGTCTAGTGGAACAGATCAGGGAAAGGACTGACTTCTACTTTCAAGAGAATACGGGGTCGGTAGACTCGCCGTGTACCTTATGGGAGGCATATAAATCAGTAATACGTGGATATAAACAAGCTCTGATTGGGGGCCATAGGGAGCAAAAGGAAATCCAGTAGGAGACCATATAGAAAGATATAATACAGTTGGAAGCAAAGGCATGGGCAGGTGAGGAGTCTGACCCTCCGATTATGCACCACATTGTCCTTAAGCAACAAGAAATGAAAGACTTAGCAGACAATGCAGCCAGATCCCTGGCGCTTGCGTCATATAGGAGACTGTATGACGTGGGCGACAAGGCTAATAAACTGATAGCCTTCTTGGAAAAACAAGATAGAGAGAGAAATTGTGTGATGGAAATACGAGACTCCAAGGGAAGGGTACAGGTAATGGGAGAAGAGATAGCGAAGGCCTTTGCAAACTAATATGAAGGACTATATACCTCCAACCCGTCTAGGACGGAAAGTGATTGTCGAGAATTGCTTTTGGAAATCCGCCTCCCAACGCTGTCAGAACAGGATAGGGATGAGTTAGAAAAGGACCTTACAGACGAAGAAATTATGGGGGCCATAAGAGATTTACAAGCAGGGAAGGCCCCGGGACCAAACGTCCTGCCGGCAGAACTCTTCAAGGGTGTGGCTGGCCCAATTGCACCACATCTACTGAACATGTTTGTAGCAGCGCAGGACGAGGAGGACCAACGAACAGCCACGATAGTGGTGATCCCCAAGGTAGGCAAACCCCCATATGAGTGCAGTTCCTACAGGCCTGTCTCCCTGTTAAATTTAGAGAATAAAATCCTGGCTAAGGTCCTGGCGAACCGCCTTGGGGGAGTGGTTGCATCCTTAGTACACCCGGACCAGATGGAATTTATGCCAAAACGAAGTACTAGACTGAACCTAAGACGCCTGTATGGGGTGATGTATTTGACTAAGTCACGGGTGGGAGATGATGCAATGCTGCTATCATTGGACGCATGCATGGCGTTTGATAGCATTGAGTGGCAATATTTTTTTGCGGTCCTAGAAAGGCTTGTATTCTGTCCCCAATATCAATCATGGGTCAAATTACTCTATATGAAACCATTGGCTAGAGTACGAGTGAATGGCTCAATCTCCCGCTTCTCCGCTCTACACAGGGGGACAAGGCAGGGGTGTCCACTGTCCCCCATGTTGTTCGCATTGGCACTGGAACCACTTGCGGCCTGAGTACGAAACGATCCTTTGGTGACGGGGATAGAGGGTGAAGTACAGTGGGAAGAACGCATTTCCCTATATGCAGATGATGTCCTACTGTACGCCACTAGACCCCGATTCATTATAAACAGACTGCTGCAGATATTTCAGCTATTCAGCAGCTACTCCGGATATCAAATTAACTGGGACAAATCTCCCCTTTTTGGACTGACAGAGGGAGCCCAACCCCTATCATTCAAGGGGATAAAGCTCCAAACTAAAGACAAATTCAAATATTTAGGTATTACTATGACGCGGACAAGGACAGAATTCCTTGAGGACAACCTGATGACACAATTAGAGTGTATGAAAAGAGATGTTGCGCATTGGAGGAGCCTACCGGTCTCACTGATGGGAAGGGCACAGTGCCCGAACAGGATTGTCTCCACATACACAAGCTGTAGTACATGTATGGGAAAGGGCCACCAAATTTCTAGGATGGGACAACAAGCTAACAGAACGAACCCCTTTATGGGATAGCGACATGTTGAAAGAGGTAGGCGAGCTACAGGGGTTCAGCAAATAGAGCCTACTCACATATCCCATTTAGGGGATGTATGGAGGGGGCTAGCAATAATCACATTTGAGGATCTACAAACAGAATATCAGTTAGTAAACACAGAAAGATATAGATACATGCAACTAGGACACGCACTCCGAAGGTATATTCAAGAAGGGGATCACCTGCTAGAATATTCGCCTTTGGAGGATCGGCTTTTAATGGGTCCGATTTGCGATAAAGCCACCTACTTAATCTACAGCTCACCTGATCCATTGAGAGCCCTCAGGGAAGCTTGGGAAGGGGATATAGGACTGCTAGAGGAAGACGACTGGATGGATGCAATACAAAGTCCCAGAGAGGTAGTGGTCAGAGCTAGATTTCGGCTGGTCCAGCTTAGAATTCTGCGCAGATCCTACTACACGAGAATATTGATGCACAAGATAGGACGTAGCCCCACTGAACAGTGCGCAAGGGGATGTAATGGAGGGGTACCTTCTTTCACACCATATGGGGATGCCCGGTCATTCAAGAATACTGGGAAGGGGTGACACGAACTATGTCTGAGGTCCTGGGGCAAGATATACCCTTGGAGCCCAGATGGCCGATCTTGTGCGTCATGGGGAAGCAGACATGGCAAAAAATACCAGAAGATGTGGTTAATGGTGGCATCAATGATAGCAAATAGGAATATTGCTAGGGCCTGGGGAGCACGACTCCCACCGAAGGTAGGGCAATGGAAGTCCGACTTGGACTGGTGCAGTGCAGCCGAATAGGTGGTGTATGAGAGCTGAGGTTGCCCCCGGAAATGGGAGAAAATATGGAGCCAATGGGCAGAATATCGGGGAATCTAAAAGGCTGGGGGTTGACTTAATACAAGGGCCATAATTTACTAGTCATTAGAAGAGAACCTGTGGTTTAAATGTAGTTAAATGATCATTTAAGATGTTACCCAGATGTTAGACCGCAAAGATGAATGTGCCATGGGCATGTAATTATTCTGAGTATTAAGAATGTACCTGTACAAGTGAAGTTATCACTGCAAATGACAATGGTTTAATAAAAAGAATCTTTAAAAAAAGAAAATGCCATTGCAGTGGGCTACCCATGCCTCCACTGCTATGACTATATCTATGGAAGCTTTATCATACACTGAAAAGAAAGGCTGGTTAACAACCTTCCAGAATAATGCTGAGCCCTTCAGGGTGAAGGCTTTTGACAGCTCCTCCCAAGCTTCATCCCTCAGAACAGATTTCCTGGCCTCCAGAGAAGATTTATAGCTTCTTCTAGCATTCATGTTATCACTTTTTGAGCACGGTCTAGTAGAGAGGGCCAGTTTCAGATTCTAATGAGTCAATGTGCAAATATGATCAAACCAGCCTACAGATGAGGGATTCTTTGAGACTTTAGGCTGGTGCAACCCCCTGTCCACTGCAGAACAAACAGACCTAAATGCAGTAGTGACATTTTCTGGTGTCCCCTCCTCCCTTGTGAGTAATGACAATGCCTCATTGTTCTCACGTACAAGCGTACTCAGAAAGGTGTCCCTATCCACCCTCTTCCATTTTATCTTAATACTTCCATGTCATGAGTAAGAGGGGGCCAGGTTCTCCTGCTGTCCCTTTACCCTGTCAGCGTAAGGTCCAATGCTAAGGTGAGGGGGTTGTGGTCACTAATATAGGAAATTTACACGTAATGGTCAAGTTTTAGCTTAACTAGGTCCTGTGATACTAAAAAGAAATCAATCTCACTACCTATTTGGGGACCATTAAATGGCATGAGGGGGGCAACCGGGCCTTGAATTCATTAGCAAAGACCAGCGTTCTGGAGGTCAAAAATCTATTCAGGGTGTCCCTAATTGGTGTATGCTGGAAATGTATTTTGTCCTCCTCCTTTGATGTTTCCAGGCCGCAGAATGAGAAATCAGCACTCCCACAGAGCCTCACATTAAAATCCCCCCCAAGACAGTCGGAGCCTCTTTGTTATGACTCTCCAGGAAATATACATGGTTGTGTACTATGGAGGCTATACAGGAGTCAAAAACATTGTTATATAGGTTGATCAATACCAAGTCAAAACAGTAGGGGATCAACATTACTGTCAGCAGATAATTGGCCCTAATACACATTGTTCTTAACAAGAAACATGTTAATTTTACATAGCAACAAATTGCTAAACCCCACTCAGCTTTACCTGCACAAGATGAAGCACGGGGCTACATACTTTATGAAAAACATTTATAACTAAAAAATCCTAAGTTGCCCTTGTCTCCTGCAGTAGGACGATGTCTGCTTTTTTAATGATAGAGAGCCAGACTGGGTTCCTGAGTTTGGAACAGACACCAGCGATGATCCATGATATAACTCTCAGCCCTTTCCATCCTGGTCTCCCTGAATTTATACAAGGAGAGACCCAGCAGGTGGTGAGTGAGCTCCCCTCTTTGGCAATCCATTCTGCTCTACCTGTTCAAATAGATCATTTGGCAGGCACCCCTCCTTCTGAGTGTGATCATGATAATGGGCCTCTGAAACACTGGGGGTAAAGAGTCAATCCAGTTCTTCCAGGGAACTGAGCACTTCAAAGGAGTTTGTTGCCTCTACATTATAGATTGGGTTCCCAGTCCCTTGATGATGTTTGTTTATTTTCCTGTGCCTTGCAGCAAGTAGCTCTGGCCTGTAAAAGTAACCTAAAGGTAAAACCTGGATAGAGTTTTGAGACTGACTGCTAAAGAGCCTCAAAATCAACCTAGCTGTGTGGGGTGACCTAAAGATAACTATTACACAACCCAGAGCCACATACTTCACAGCCGGACTCTACCAAGTGGACCACGATTATGACCTACCTTGAAAGAGCACACATCCACCTGTTGCCTGCCCAAAACCAGGGGGTAATTTATTTTTAAGGTCAAGGTGATCTTCTCTTTGGTCGGGCTTTACGGTCTGTACATTGTTCAGACCTATCACATAAGGGGTACACTTCAGTTGAAGCTGGGGAAAGGGAAGACCTGAATGGGTGTGGGCACGGGCCCATTTCCCTGCGGTAGAGGTGCTTTTATGTCATTGGCCCTTGCCCACCTGAGCAGTATTTTACCTATTCCTAGTTGGAATTAGTGGGCCTGTGGGGGCAGAGGCTCAGACTGATTGTAGAGGGAACTGGTCAGAACAGGCCCTACAGATGGAACAGTAGGAGCAGGAGAAGCCCCCACTGGCACGGCCACAGACACAGCCTCTAGTAGTTGCAAAGATAAAACTGACCCCGGCTTTATTAAGTCCCTCAGTCCTCTCCAAACAATCCAGAATGGGATCAAGTTTATTATTCAGGAGCTCTAGCACCTTGTTACAGATGGTGTCTAATAGTACCTTGGTTTTCACCCCTTCTTCTGTATTTTCCTCCAGAGAGAGGGTAGCATTTTTTGGCATTGACCATATCTCTTTATCGGTAAGAAGTGGCAACTAGGAAAGTTCTTTAAGAAGATTAGAAAGCTCATGTATTCTGTTATTAGATAAAAGGCACCAAAGGGCTTGAATACTCAGGAAGAATTTGAGGTTAATTTAGGACAGGCATAAGCAGAGTATGACTGCCCTAGCAAATATGACATTCATAGTCATGTATATATTTTATGATAATATGGTACTTGCACATCTGCCTTTATTCATATTGTTTAATGCAGCTGTTTTATGCCTTTTAACAGGTCACTTTCTCACATTTGTGGTGAAGATGACAATACAAGACTGTCTTATGAAGCTAAGAAGCCTGTCTCTTTCTTTAAGTTTCTTTAGGTTTTTGCTTGTATTTGGTTACTCACAATATATATAACCTATAAGTTGTATAAGCATGTAGATGTTCTGGTGCCCTTATGTTCATATTGCATTTATGCAATAGATTTGCCCACTTGGGTTTATTAGCTGTTGTTTTAGGCTACATTTTTCTCTGCATTTACAAATGTTTGCATGACATTCAAGATGCAGGGTGAGCACTTTTAGAGTTTTGGTTATTCCAGCGATGTATTTTTTATTTAGGCATCTTGGAAAGAGTTACCTAATTGGGTTGCATTCAGGCTCATATTTGCCACTGGGATGTGCATTGCCTACTTCGGCTTGATGTTTATTAATTTGACTTCTTAATTGTTTGTATTTGCATATTTATACTTGCATGTACACTACAGAACATACATGAAGCAGGGAGGCCTTTTTAGGATTTTTGTTAAGTGCTGATTCAGTTTTTATGTAGGCAATTGTATTTGATTTACCCACTTGGGTTGTTTTTAGGATTATATTTGCCTTGTAAGCTTGTGTTTATGGTAATATAACACATGACATCTAATGGGTGAGAGTTTTTTACATTTATCCATCTTGACGTGCCTTTAAACTTTGGAGTAACTGATTCACGCCGATTGATACATAGTCCTATGTGATTTGTTTACCAGGGCTACCTCTGCAATCTGTATAAAGCACACATATTTCAGACTATGTATCAAATTAGTGGCTAAGGATAAGTTGAATTAAAGATATATTATGGAAATATCAAGTCTTTGCATAAATTTGCTTGTAGTTTCCAAGATGTTTATATTGAAATCATAGTTACATAATTTATTGTTTGATTGAAGCTGAAACCATTACAACATTGTGTCTGTTTTTTGCTTGCTTAGCTAATGAATCAGGAAACCATTTTCACTCTTTATTACATTGCCATTGCATATTGTGTGTATTGTTGTTGAGCCACTACCCATGAGCAAGGCCGTATGGCTGAAACGCATAGGATTTTTTCTCTTCGCCGAATGAAACACTGTGCAAAAAAAGTTAATCTTCCTTGGCTACGTTTGTCCACATTAAGGAAAGTTTCACACTGATCCGTCAAGCGGTGGCCAAGAAAAAGGAGGTTGTTCCAAAATTTTTATTTCCCATGTTAAGTCCCATAGGTAACTTTGCTCTCCGATACAGAGAAAAACAGCTGCCCGGAATTGCACTAAACTTGGCAAAAGTTAGAATTTTATTTCAAAAGTGTGATTTTTGTGATTTGTTGTAAATGTAGGTATATCTGGGCAGTTGGTCCCGCAGAAGTCCTGAACTACCAAAAAATTAAAAAATATGTGTTAGACCTGACATCCTTTGTGTGGTGTCCCCTGTCTTTCTGCCTCTACTGCCTGTATTTATGATGTTATGCTGGACATCGTTTTTGCTGGTTTATGTACTCTGGGCACTTTACCACTGCTGATCAGTGCTAAAGTGCAAGTGTTTGCTGTGTAAATTGTGATTCTGGGTGGTTTTGCATGATTGGCATATTTGATTTACTAGTAAGTCTCTAGTAAAGTTCACTGTGTGTGTCCTGGGTATGTAATTCAAATGCTACTAGTGGGCCTGCAGCACTGGTTGTGCCACCCACATGAGTAGCCCTGAACACCTGTCTCAGGCCTGGCATTTCAGTGCCTGTGGGTGCAGTTTTAAATTGCCATGTTGCCCTGGCAAGTGAAACTGCTTGCCAGATCCGAAACGTCCCTTTTACTGCATGTAAGGCACCCCTAAGGTAGTCCCAAGGTACCCCCATGGGCAGGGTGGAGTGTATGTGAATGGTAGGGCATATACTGGTGTGTTTTACATGTCCTGATATTGAAATACTGCCAATTTCACGTTTCACTATTACAAGGGCTAACTCTCCTATAGGCTATCATTGGAGCTGCCTTTTAACCTGTTACGAGTGTAACTTTCAATTGGAAACAGCTACAAATTTGGAGTTTGGGTTCTCTGAGCTCAAAATTTATAAACACATATTTTAGTAAAGGTGGTTTTTAAATTGTGTGTTTGAAAATGTAACTTTTAGAAAGTGGGATTTTTCTTGTTTTACCATCCTATGATCTGCCTGCCCGCTAAATCAATGTCTGGTTTAGACTTACAGGGGCCTGTTTGTGCATTCACTCTAGACAGTCACACAAAGGGAGTTGAGGTGTGCCCTGCATATCCTGATGGCCCATCCCTATGCTGATTGGCCTTCCTGAGCTAGAGTGGTGGCGGGAGGTGTCACTGGCACCTGAATAGGTATGTGCCTGGCCTCTCACAATGCTGTCTCCACCCCCCTGGAATATGTCTGGAGGCAAGACAGGGCAAACAAGAACTTGTTCACTGCAAAGACTGTCCTTTGAAGTATGCATACTTCAAAGGTCAAAAGGGGTATAAGTATTGGACCTACAACCCCAAACTATTAGAACACTGCTGCATCAAGAGGAGACTCTGCTAATAAGAAGAGTGGAAGAGCTGTAAAGTGGAGTACTGTCCCTTTGCTGTGGGCTGCTTTGCTGGTTGAGCCTGTGGTTGCTGCTTCTGTCTTGGAGAGGAAAAGGACTGGACTTTGCTGTGTATCCTGCTTGAGAAGTTTCTCCAAGGCTTATGTGTTCTTGGAAGTTGTTAAGAAGTCTCAGGACCGTCAAAGACTTCACCTGAAGCATCCCTGAACTCCACTGTGGAGAGTTCTGACCTGCCAAGTAGTGCCATTTGCAGTTCTGGGCCCTTGAAGGTGGCTCTTGCTACAAAAAGCTAGAAAAGACTTAAAAATCGATCCTTCGCCCTTCCAGTGCCTGTTTTTCTGACGCAGTACCGCAGTGCTGGAAACGTTTCTACACAGCACCGACATGAGGCTGAAAACATTAACGCAGAGCCTGTCCAGGGCCAAAGAAACCGCCGCAGCCCAAGTTCAGCACACAGTGCGCACGATGTCTGAGACTCCTGCATTGACTCGGATGCAGGCCCTGCTGTTCGGCTGAAAGAATCGACGCATCGTGGGACTGCGGCTGAAGAAATCGATGCAGCACCTGTTGCCTCTGTTACATCAACCTCCAGCATGTCCGGATTTCCACGCATCTCACCTGTGCACCAAGTTTTCCACTGCATCACCCGCAGACCAGAACCGTCTTGCATTTTAATGCATTGCTACCCCTTACAGTCCAGATTCGACACACCACTTCTCCTGCGTTCAGCAGAACTGACGCATCGCCTCCCCAAGGACTCAGGAATCAATGCATCGCTGTGATTTTCAAAGCTTCCCTCGCCTGCCACTGTTTTTCCTTATGGATTTTGACACATCTAAGGTACTTTGTGTAAAAACACAGCATTCGTAGAGTTCTATGGACAAAATTGCTTAAAATCTTTAAAAAGTGATATTTTTGAGTTCTGTATGTTGGATTTTTGTCTTTTTGGTTTTGTTTGCTTTAGATGAAGATTGTTTATTTTTCTAAACTGGTGTGGTGTCCATTTGTAATGTTTCATTGTCTTACTGTGTGTGTTGTGTTCAAATACTTTACACATTGCCTCTGAGATAGGCCTGACTGCTCGTGCCAAGCTACCAAAGGGGAGAGCAGGGGCTATCTTGAGTGTTTAACTCCCTCACCCTGACTTTAAGGAAGAGTCTCTACTTGGACAGGGTGCATACCCCTGCCAACTAGATGCCCCCATTTCTAACAATATGGCATTCTGATTGGCCGAGGGTGTATTTTCTTCCATTACTCATGTTGGTACTATGGTACTGGCACCAGTACTGAGTGACCTGATTGGTTGGCCGCAACTCAGAAAAGAAAGGTTTTAGCTGCCGTTATAGGACTCTGGGACTCAGTCCTTAAGTCCTGAAAAGAATTAAAAACACCCACAATGTAGTGTTATATGGCCATTAGGGTCATTGTCGACATTGATAAATTGACATGAGCACGACTGCCATGATGCTGCTTTTGCGCACGTTACTACATGACTTCGTTGTGCAAGACTCTGTTTGTGCCTTTCACATGAGAACTGTCTGCTTTCTGATTCTCTGCCTGCTCTTGGGTTTAGTCTGAACACGATGTGCAAGGTTGATAAACAATGCTCCTTGTTATTCTGTTCTGGTCAGTCCCTAGCATCTAGACAAAACATGCTAACACGGCTGTGCTACTGAAAGCTCGTGCTTTGATACTATGGGGATGCATGTTGTTCTGACAGACACTTGGAGAGGGTACTTTCCATGGAGAAGAGCTATGCGGTTTCTGTGATGTAAAGCTTCTATCTAGGGACTAAGGTAGGGGGTCTGCTGACAAAGCCCAGATATCTTCTATTATATAATAAACATCATTTTGCCAAGGGGAGGGTGGTTCAGCCTTATAGTCCATTTTCCACTGTCTATATATAATGACTTTCCCCTTCATATTCTATGGAATTGTAACTATGCTAATTGTTCTAGGTTTATGTATTTCGCTGCTGGTAGTGGCTCGTATACTGCATTATAGAGCACAATAGTTAAAATAAACATTTTGAACTATAGCAGTGACTCTGACCTTTTTTATTGTGGACAAGTACGAGTGAGCGAGTGAAAGGGTATGTCTTGCTACCGCAATTCCTGAGAGAGTCGGGAGTGTTGTGTTCTGGGTTGTCTAATCATTTGTAGCTTCGTGATTTTGGAGAAGAACGAATGAGACACTATAGCTAGTCGGTTTTGGGATTTTGGGTACTAAGGTGGTAGGTTAGTACATCCCTATACATTGAGGTCCTGTTTTCCTGTGCATAGTTCTGTGTAAGTGCAGAATCCCCGCAACAGTAGCATGGCACAAACACCCTGACCCCAGGGCCCTGTGGGGTGTCCAAAAGGGACCCCCCTCCTGAGTCAAATAAAAGTCAAACAAAAAATGTGTTTGTACTTTGACATACAGTGATTGGTGTACGCTACTACTGAGTGCAGACCATTACATGACCACATACTGCTTTTTGATTTTTCCTGTTTTGTGACAACCCTCAAAGTATCCACAAATCATGTCTCAGCATGAGGAGCCAGCAAGTGATGTTGCAGATTTTGTGTTTGAGATTGAGATGTTGCAGTCTTACACAGTGGCTCAGTTTAAACAGTTCTGCAAGGATTTTGAATGCCTAATTAGAAGCTTCACTAGGACGGAGGAGATGCAAAAGGTGCTGAGGTCCTGGTGGCCAGCAAGAGAACCTAGGGAGGCTGAGAATGAGAATGTGGATCTTGATGCACAGAGCCAGCAAGGGGATTTTGGAGCTCAGAATCTGCCTGTGGGAGCATCTTCAAAGGCCAGAGAGCATGAGAGAGAGCTTGAGAAGCTCAGGATGGAAAACAAAAAGTTGGAATTGGAGACCGAAAAGTTTGAAATGGAGCATAACCAACTGGACAAGGAGATGTAGCCTTACGGCTAAAGCAGTCGACCTTGAAGCTGGGAACCGGGTTCGAGTCTCAGCAACGACGCTCAACATCCTGTGATTTTGGGCAAATCACGTACTCTCCCCGGGCCTAACAAAAATGAATGTGTCCATCTGTAACGAAACTGGTGCTCATGTAAAGCGCTCTGATACCTGATATCTTCGGGTCTAGTTTGCGCTATATAAAACTCTAATACATTTTTTTTTTTAAATCCCTTGCTCTGGAGGAAAATAAATTGCTTTTAGCTCATGAGTTAAGTTTGAAGGAACTGGCAATCAATACAAAGCAGGCAGTCCAGTTCAAAATGGTAGCAGTGGGAATCCAGTGCAGTCTGAGTGGAAGGTCCACATTCTTATGGATTTGGTAAATGATTACAGGAGGGGGGATGACATACATGCTTGGTTTTTGGTATATGAGGTAGCTCACCACATGAATTAGGTCTCTGACACACACTGGGGGATGGGCCTGTGGAAACACTTAAAGGTAGAGGTGAGGGACACTTTGACAGCCCTAGGCCTACCTCAGGGTCTCACTTACTCTTTCATGAAGGATGCCTTGATCACCTGGTATGGTCTCACCCCAGAGCAATACAAAGAAAAATGTAGGTCTTTTAAGAAAACTGATTGTCATACTTTGATTGGAATGTGTTGATCATTTTTGCAGAGCACTGGATGGTTGGATAAAGGGCAGCCAGGTAACTATCAGGGGTTGTATAATCTGATTGCATAGGAGCACTTGTATAGTCTTTATTTTCCAGAGCTGTGCCAGCATCTGATTGAGAACAAGCTGAGTGACCCCAGAAATCTTGCTCAGGAAGTGGACTGCTGAATGAGTATAAGGGTCTACAAGGGGTACCCGGGAGACTCTGCCATGGGTGGGAAGGGTTCCCAGCAGAAGAGTGGGGGGAGGGAGGGGAGGGTAAACAAAGGGAGTTCTCTAAAGGGCCCCAATCTAGTTCTCAGGGTAAGGATTCCCATCCCCCAGGTGAGAAGAAGCCTTGGATCTATACAGGAAGCCTGCAGAGAGGGGTCCCTGCAAATGTTGTGCATGTGGTCAGTAGGGGTCACATGAGGGGGGATCCCAGGTGCACAGTCACGGGGGCAGGCCAGTGTAGCACTTGGGGTGGGAGCCAGCTGAGATGACCCTTGTCTCCATAGGGGACAGTGAGATGGTTCCGAGGACCCTTGTTCCTGTAAACATTAAGAAGTACAGTCAGAGGGTGACCATCAAGGGCCAGAGGGTGAAGGCTCTGAGAGACACAGGAGCCAGTGTGACTATGGTAATGTGTCACCTGGTGTATGAAGAACAGAGAGTTCTCAATGTGTGACACCAAGTAGTTGCAGTGGACAACTCTGAGTGCCAGTACAAGGTGGCGCAGGTTTCCATTGAATGGGGGGGTCTCAAGTTCCTTGAGGGTAGCTGTGAGCCCATCCATGCCTGTTTATTGTCTGCTGGGAAATGACCTGGAGGATTCCCCTTGGGGTGAGGTGGAATGCTGGTCACACTTGGAGATGGTGGGGTTGCCTGAGTGGGTATTTGTGACCACTTGGCCCATGGCCACCAGTAAGGTTGATCAGAGGACCTGTAGCCTGAAAGAGTGGCCGAGGTCCCTGTCCAGGAAGAGGAGGGGCAGGGGGTGCGGGAAACCTACACCAGACGTTCCCATGGTCTGGGAGGAGGCTGAACCTGAGGGGGACATCCTGGAACCTACAGGGGAGCAAGAGGCCGAACTGGAAGAATTGCCTGAGATGACCCATTGGCAGCAGGAAGGGGGTCCCACCAAGGAGGAATTCTGCAGGGAGCAGAAATAATGCCCTACTCTTGAGGGTCTGCTGCAGATGGATGTGGACGAGGCAGCTGGCAAGGAGTTTGGACCACACTGAATTTGCTGGGAGAATGGTCTGCTGTATAGTGAGTCTAAGGTTGCTGAGCCTGAGGCAGCACGTGTGCTGGTGGTACCCTATCTTCAGAGCCTTCCTACTGTGTCTGACTCATGATGTGCCTTTGGCAGTGCATTGGGACAAGACCTTTGAAAGGCTTGCCACCCACTTCTTTGGCCCCAAATGAAAAGGCACTCTGATGCACTTTGCAGGTCTTGCCAAACTTGCCAGGCAAGTGGCAGGAGTGGAGGGAGATGTTAGGGTCTGCTCCAGCCTTTCCCTGCCATAAGCACCCCTTTTGAGCAGGTGGACATCGATATTGTGGGGACTCTGGACCTCAATAAAGCCATGGGCAACAGGTTCATCCTGGTCTTGATGTACCATGCCACCCTGTACCCGGAAGCTATACCTCTCAGAACAATGATGGCGCCTGTGGTGAGCTGGGCATTGATGGGAACATTTCACGAGTGGGTTTCCCCAAAGAGGTGGTGTCCAACCAGGGTACCAACTTCATATCCACATATATGAAGTCTCTGTGGGAGCAGTGTGGTGTAACCTACAAGTTCACCACACCTTACCACCCCCAAGGTAATGGGTTGGTTGAGAGATTCAACCGGACTCTGAACGGCATGATTATGGGTCTAACCGACTCCATGAGGCATAAGTGGGATGTCCTCCTGCCATGCTCTTCCCTTGCTTACAGGGAAGTACCGCCGAAAGGACTTGGCTTTAGCCCCTTTGAGCTACTGCACGGACACCCTATGAGGGGACCTCTGAGTCTGGAGAAAGAAGGCTGGGAGGAAGGTCCCAGGAAGCCCCCAGGATGTATTTAGCTACATGCTGGCCTTCAGAAATCAGACTGACTGCTTCAGGAAACTCGCTCAGGTGAACCTGGAAGCAAGCCAGGAGAACATGAAACGCTGGTATGACCAGAATGCCACTCTCTTTGAGTTTCAACCTGGCCAGAAAGTGTGGGTTATGGCCCCAGTGGACTGTGTTCTCTCCAGGACATGTGGACTGGGTCTTTTGAGGTGATGGAGCACAAGAGTGATGTCACCTATCTGGTGAACTTGCAGACTCCAAGGAACCCTTTGAGGTTCCTACATTTGACCCGCCTCAATCCTCACTTTGAGAGGTCTGAAGTGACTATGCTCCTAGCTACAGATGATGGTATGGAGGAGTAGATTGTGGCTCTTCCTGACCTCCTGTCTGCCCGGGAGCAAGATGGGTTTGTGGAGGGTGTGAACCTCTCTCCAACACTGACCCTGGAACAGAAGAGTAACTGTTCTCAGTTACTGGGACAGTTTGCCTCTCTGTTTTCCTTGACCCCAGGAGTCACCCACTGGTGTACCCACAACGTGGATACTGGGGATAGTCCACCTGTAAAGCACAAAATGTGCAGGTTGACTGACAAGGTCAAAACAAGCATCAAGGAAGAGGTTTCCAAGATGTTAGCATTAGGGGTGATAGAGCCCTCCAACAGTCCTTTGGCCAGCCCAGTGGTCTTGGTCCCAAAGGCTGCTGTAACTAGTGCCACACATGAACTGCAGTGCTGTGTGGACTACCATGGGCTCAACGCTGTCATTAAGGCTGATGCACCCCCATCTCCAGAATTGATGAGCTCATATATCTGCTGGGAGCTGCCAAGTTCCCCAGTACATTTGACCTAACGTCTGAGTGCTGCAGAGTTCCTTGATCGATGGGGCCAAAGAGAGGTCAGCGTTATCAACACCAGAGGGGCACCTCCAGTTCTGTGTGATGCCCTTTGGGTTGATGAACGCCCCTGACACCTTCCAGAGGTTCGTCAATCAGGTTTAGGCTGGGCTGGAGGATTTCAGTGCCGCCTACCTGGATGACGTTGCAGTGTTCAGTTTCAGTTGGGAGGACCACTTGGAGGTGTTGAAGGCTCTGCAATAAGCAGGCCTCACTATCAAGGCCAGTAAGTGCCAGATAGGGCAGGGGTCTCTGGTGTACTTGGGACACCAGGTAGAAGCGGGCAGTTGGCGTCCCTACATACAACCCAAGATTGACACCATTCTGGCTTGGGAGCCCCCAAAGACCCAGAGTGAGGTGAGAGTCTTTTTAGGTCTTACCGGTTATTACAGGACACTTGTCAAGAAGTATGGCACCATTGTTGCTCCCTTGACTGAGATGACTTCTAGGAAGCAGCCCAGGAAAGTGATCTGGAATGAGGCTTGTCCGACTGCTTTTGATGCCTTGAAGGCTGCCATGTGCACGGCGCCCATGCTTAAGGTGCTCAACTTCTCCAAGGAATTTGTTGTGCAGACAGACACTTCAGAGCATGGTGTGGTGGCAGTTCTAGCACAGCTAAAAAAAGAGGGCCTAGACCAACCTGTAGCCTTCATTAGCAGGAGGTTACTTCCCCAGGAACAGCAATTGAGAGAGAAGCTTTTGCTGTGGTCTGGGCACTGAAGAAGCTAAGACTCTACAGGTTTGGGATGAACATCCGGAATCAGAGAGAGCACAGGCCCCTCAGATGGTTGATACAGATGAGGAGTGAGAACCTAAAACTGTTGAGGTTGTCCATTTCCCTAGAGGGGATGGACTTTATTGGGAACACCGCCCTTTTAAAGAACACAACAATGCTGGTGGTCTGTCCAGATTTACCTGGCTTAGTGATGAGAACTCGCAGGAGGTTGAGTAGTTCTATCTACTTTCAGTTGGAGGGGAACCGTGTTAGAACTGGCATTGTTGGTGTTGTTTCCCCTGTCTTTTTGCCTCTACTGCCTGTAGTTTTGATGTTATGCTGGACTTTGTTTTTGCTGGTTTATGTACTCTGTCCACTTTACCTCTGCTGATCAGTGCTAAAGTGCAAGTGCCAAAATTCCTATTTCCCATAAGAAACGTTGCTCTCCGATACAGAAAAAAACAGCTGCACGGAATTGCACTAAACTTGGCAAAAGTTAGAATGTTACTTCAAAAGTGTGATTTTTTGTTATGTGTTGTAAATGTAGGTATATTTGGGCAGTTGGTCCCACAGAAGTCCTGAACTACCCAAAAATGTAAAAATATGTGTTAGACCTGACATCCTTGGCATGGTTTCCCCTGTCTTTTGCCTTTACTGTATGTATTTTTGATGATTCTATGCTGGACTTCGTTTTTGCTGGTTTATGTACTCTGGGCACTTTACCACTGCTGATCAGTGCTAAAGTGCAAGTGTTCCCTGTGTTAATTGTGAATTTGAGTGGTTCTCCATGACTGGCATATTTGATTTTCTAGTAATTCTCCAGAAAAGTGCACTGTGTGTGTCCAGGGCCTGTAAATCGAATGCTACTAGTGGGCCTGCAGCACTGGTTGTGTCACCCACATGAGAAGCCCTGAAGGCCTGTCTCAGGCCTGCCATTGCAGTGTCTGTGAGTGTAGTTTTAAACTGCCATGTTGACCTGGCAAGTGCAACCACTTGCCAGGTCCAAACCGTCCCTTTTACTATATGTAAGGCACCCCTAAGGTAGGCCCAAGGTACCCCCATGGGCAGGGTGCAGTGCATATGAAAGGTAGGACATTTACTGGTGTGTTTTACATGTCCTGATAGTGAAATACTGCCAATTTCATTTTTCACTATAGCAAGGCCCAGCTCTCCCATTGGCTATCATTGGAGCTGCCTTGTAACATATTACAAGTCTAACTTTCAATTGGGAACCGCTAGATATTTGGAGTTGGCCTCTCTGAGCTCAGAATTTAGAAACACATATTTTAGTAAAGGTGGTTTTTAAATTGTGTGTTTGAAAATGCAACTTTTAAAAAGTGAGCATTTCCTTGTTTTACCATCCTGTGCCTCTGCCTGCATGTGGAATCAACATCTAGTTAAGAATGACAGGGGCCTGTTTGGGATTTCACTATGAACAGT
This sequence comes from Calotriton arnoldi, assembly GCA_963921515.1. Classification (NCBI taxonomy): domain Eukaryota; kingdom Metazoa; phylum Chordata; class Amphibia; order Caudata; family Salamandridae; genus Calotriton; species Calotriton arnoldi. The sequence continues at coordinate 27,069 of CAWUFW010014747.1, forward strand.
CACACATAGGGAGTTGAGGTGTGACCTGCATGTCCCGAGGGCCCATCACCAGGCTGATGGGCCTTCCTGAGCTAGAATGGTGGGAGGAGTTTGTCACTTACACCTGAATAGGGCTGTGCTTTGCCTCTCACAATGCTGTCTCCACCCCCCTGGAGTGTGTCATGAGCCAAGACAGGGCAAGGCAAGAACTTGTGCACTACAAAGACTATCCTTTGAAGTATGCCTACTTCAATGCTTCAGCAATGGAATACACTGGGGACAACAATACACATGGGCCTTTAGGGGTCCATCGGTACTTCAATGTCCAATGGCGCAACTGATGGTGATCCAAGGCATAGATCCAATACACATTCATGGCTGAAAAGCAGGCAGCGGAATACAGGTTGTATGCAGTGATGCCAAACAGGCCTGAAAGACAAGAACCAGTGCTCATTCAGTTCTCAAAGTCAAGGTGCGCCGAAGCAGTGTATAACGCGCTCACGGCATTGTAGCACAGCTAGCGCCATCTCCATTCTGGGTTGAACTGGGGCGTCCATTCGGGAGCAGGAAAATTGAAATCAGGATTCCCGCCACAAGTAGCAGGACAAGCAGTAGACTCCCAAAAACGCTTCCCAACACAGAGTGTATGAAAGATGGTATAACTCTGAAAATTATCTTAAAGGTGCTAGCCTGTCATTTAAAGAAGTGCTCTATTCTCTTCGTATCAGACATATTAAAGATACAGTGGACCAGCTCCCCAAAATGCAGCAAGAAGTTATTATGGAGTAGGGTCTGTATCTTGTATGAGGACCTTTGAACCTGGAGATCAAATGTCTCTCTGGCAGATGTTAAGGCCACATCTTTTTGAAAAAGCACGGTTTTCAGTTTGCTCAGAGAATCAAAGTGTATGTTGGAAACACTTATCGAAGGACGTAGCGTTGCCTCCCTAACTGTGCGAGCAGGTGGAAAAAGCACTTGTCTGGGACAAGTGACTATGGAATTAACCGCTACCAGATAAGCGATGCCTGGTTCCATTCTGCAGCAACCTTGATCATTCAGCATCAAATAGCTCCCATTCAAGCATAGGTTGAAAACCGGATGAATCATGGCAACCAGTGAACCCTTCAGATAACAAGACAACTTTGTGACTGAAGCATTTCATGCCCCATGAAGTGAAATGTCCTTGCATACTAAGGATCTGCTTAAAGCACTCTCACTGTCAGAACCACTAAGAAAAACTTCTGTGTTCCCATTCCTGCATCAAAACCTGAATGGTAATTCCCAGTATTCGTGCACATAGCCTTTTTCTAGTGCTTCATATGTGCCTACTTGGTGGTATTGTAGACAATATTGGAATTGGAATGTTGTGACTGGTAGGGTGATGAAACCATGGATTATCTAGTTTCTTGATGGTGTCTCTGCCACGGTGAAAGGTAATTGGTCTAACTTTTCAATGTGCCACATGTTATATTTCGTATCTCTTTGTGCCATTAATATCTGTCTTTCAGTCAGCTCATATGCCGAAAACAAACCAGTGCTGTTGATGTAATGCCACGGCACGTGGCCAGAACGTAAAGTTTGCAACAGCCAGCTTAATAATACAATGGACCATAGTTGTGATTGTCCGTGTTGTAAAATAGACTTATCTTGTTGTATTATGTAAATTGCAGAAGATACTATGTTGCCCGGTGAATAAATTCTGGATGATAATGTGTTCATACCATTGTCAACTACAGCCAAAGCCTTTTCTAAATTAACCCTATCAATCTTGCGCAGTCTCTCAGCAGCCTCCAGTAGAGAAATCTTCCACAGCTTGTTGTATATTGCATACAAGAAGCATTTTTGAAGTGGGTTCCGGGGACCTAACAAGAAAGCCCTGAGATCCATGTCATCAGAAAGAAGGGGAAAGTGTTTCTTCACCTGAGAAAGTTTTGAGGTATTTAACGTATTGAAGCACAACTTCCCAACACTATATGATGGTATCTAGAGTATCCTCACTAGCGTGTGAAATGCTGCCAATTCTCAAAGCGTGAGAATGCGGGAATACGAGGTGTGTTCAAATCCTTCATCTTGGCTATTCCAAGGTAGGAAGTTTGCTGCACTGTTTTATTCAGGAAAATTGTTTGATGTGGTATGAGGCATGCTCTAAACAAGGCCTCAGTTCCCTGAACCTGCCAGCCTTTTGTCCCCCACACAGATTTTGTGTCTATGGTGTCTTTCCAAAAGTCAAAACCCTGTACAGACTGTTGGGAAATAAAGGAAGTAGAGTATATCAGCTTGGTGTTCATAAGCATATTTTTCTTTGCAGGTGTAGAAGCAAGTCTGTAGTAGTAAGAGGCTAGGTCTGATGTGTCAAAACCAGAAAAATAAGCAAACTTTTGTACAAATGTTTTTGAACTACCTTTCGATGGTGTTAGGCAGGACTCCCATTGGGTGTATTTATAGACAGCACGTGGGCTACTAGCTTTATGTAAGAAGTGGTGACTATAATGTTGGTAGCAAAACATGTCACTGAAATTAGATGTGCCATTATACAGCATCAGACGAAAATGCAACTGATTGCTCTAGATCTGCAAGCAAATTGTACACAGTTTCAATGTCCCAATCATTAGAGAAATTACTAGAGGTGATGATATAATTTAAAGAAATTTTAAACAAATATGGTATTTGTAAAAGTTCAGTAGGACCATACACATCATACGATACCCTGTCCCATACTATTCCTTCCGGAACTGGAGCTGCTGTAATGTTAATTAGGGAAAGGTCCCTTAATTCATGGTGCAATGATGCATTTGGTTTCAGAACCAAGTTTACAAGTTGTACTGCAGAGCGTTCTGGGAAATAGTGTCCATTCAGAAGGAGGAAAAAGAGAGTCACCAAACCAATCCAAAGGACCAGAAATAGTAATCTGGTTGTAATCCAGAGGTGTAACCAAGAAGTAACAAAGTATGTCTTTTTCAGCCAAAGATAGAGAGCCTGCACTTGTATCTTGAAAGGGAGAGGCAGTGGTATCTTAGGTTTGCTTGAATCCGATGTGAAGTCATAATGTACAAAGTATCCAGACGCCGTTCGGTCTATTTTTGGCAGCTAAGCAGGTTAAGAAGAGCTGGGAGATGACTTGATCTGTGACATATTCACATGGATGTCAACAATTTCCCGAATTGAGATCTGTACTCATTGACTGTACAGCTGTAGTTATTTCAACAGGAAGAAGTAATAATTCATTGTTGTTTACTGTATCTCTTTGAAGAGGGGAATCTTCTGTAGTTATTAAAGCTTCCACCTAGACTTCCTGAACGGTAGCGAGTGGAGTGTGGTGGCTACCCAGGAGCCCATGCAGCCTACTATTGAGAATCCACCAAATAGTGTGATTTGATCAGATTAATGGAGACAAACCTTTTGTCTCAGCAGCCGGCAAGAGGCAGAAGAAGTACAGTTCTGGTACCTTCAACAGCCAGGACAGGTAAAGGCGCTCTGTAAGATGGCTAAAATTCTTTCTTGGCTACAGTTTTTTCCCTGACCAGGTCCCCAATCTTCTGGACCCGGACGGTTCTTGCAGGTACAACCTTCACTTCTCCAGTTTTACTTGGACATTGCTTTGTGCACCCCAGAAATCATTGAGTTCCTGTAAAACAGGTAAAAGTTAATTAAAGTCAAACGGTGTTTCCGCCGCCACTGTGCCGACATTATCGAGGTCTGGTACCCACATTCTCACACCAATTAGGATTTCATATGGAGTATGACCTCCCAGGGATTTTCTTGGCATGTTATTGACTGCAATCTGGACCTGATATAGGTGATTGATCCAGCTGCATCCTGAGTCTAATACCCTTAATGTTAAGGACTGCTTTGTCATGGCTTTTCCTCTCAACAATTGAATTTCTCTCAGGATGATAGGGGTAGGAGTAATGCGACACCACACCCATACTGCCAATGGCTTCTTTGAAAGCCCAAGAGCTAAACGACGGGCCTGGTCAGAATGTAGTGTGCCACTTGCGTATGTCTGGATGAAGACTCACAAATCCTTAAAAAAAGTTTGAGCATCAGTTGAGCGCTGTTGCCAATCCCACAGGAATCTGGAGCATGATTCCACTGCCACCAAGATGTACTTATAAGCCCCATCTGAGTGTAAGGGACCACAGTGATCCAAATAAACCCAAGCCAGAGACTTGTCTGAGATTAATAAATGTGTCTGAGGTGGATGTGGTATGGTTGAGCCTTTCATCTGCTGACAGATGTCACATTTGAATACAAAGTCCTTGGTCTTATTAGTTATACCTGGCAACCAATAGCGCTGCTTCAGTAGCGAGACTGTAGCAGTAACCCCTATATGTGCTGATCCCAGACCCTTGTGTGCAGATAGTATCAATCCCAATCTGTGATCAGTGTTTGGTATAACTCTATCCCCCACTCCTGGAATCTGATTATACAGAATGTTTTGTTCATCTAACTTGTAGGAGTACTTGATTGGAAAGCCTTTTGGCAGGTGTGTGTCATTGTGTAAGGCATTGACAGCCACCATGATGTCTCTGTCAAATCTCGTGCTAGAACGAGTGATTGCAGCAAAGGCAGCAGAGCGAACGGTTGCCTTAGCAGCTTCATCAGCCATGGAATACCATGCAATGTGAATGCAATCATGTTGATGGCTCAATGTGTGGATAATATGAGTCCGTGGCAAGCATTCTTTCAGCTTTGCCACTTCTTCCCAAAGCAGCTTGTACTTGATTGTGCAACCCTTGGAATCTCAAAATCCATTCTGTCCCCAATGGTGAAGATATTCATTATAGGACTGGACATGGTAATATGAATCATACACCATAAGTGTGGGGAATCCGTGATCCATACTTTGTAGTGCCAGGAGTAGGGCTCTGAGTTTTGCCAGCAGCGCTGTACAGTCCCCTAGGGACTGCATGTGTGTTTTTTCAGGACAGAACTTTCTGTCATGCATACACCCTTTTATGATTGCGCATGCCACAGAGTACTGGTGTCTTGTTCCTCTGGCAGGCTGAGCAGATCCATCAATGTAGATTATATAGTCATCTATCTAGAAGCATTATTTCATTCGGCAGCGGATATTCTTGTTCATACTGCAGGAATGCTTGTGTTTGTAATGTAGAATCAAATCTGTAATCTGCATTTGTTGCAGTGAGAGAGTTAGCCCATTGGATCCATTGTGGATGTAATGCTTTTGAATTTGGAATGCTCACTTTGGTAATGGCCTCAAAGGTTGGTACCGGGGTCACAACAATTATGTGTTTTCCCTGAGCTAGGGATCTCTCTCTCTCTCTCACCACAGCAGTCTGTATCACAGTGAGAATTTTCTCAGTGGGTGCAAAATGCATTTCAGCGTTTGTGCACAAGTGTGATTTGTATGCAATCGATACTGTATCACCTTCGTTGAACATGATGCATGTATATCCAGTTGATCCCGCAACTACATGGATCACCAGGTTGGTTGTGTTTACACATGTGTGTAAATGTTTGGTAGCTATCATGTCAGCTTGTAAGGAACATAAAATGTTAGTATGTTCCTGTGTCCAATGTGATATTGAAAAATCGGGTCTAATTAAATCTTATAATGGTTTTACCCACTCTGCATAATCCAAAATGTATGTTCTGCCAAAATTAAAAAATCCTAAAATGGATTGTAGTCTTTTTAGAGTCGTTGGAGGTTGGAGCAAAGTGCATTTTTCTAAAAAATGGGCCGCCAGGCCATTGCCTTCACTTGACAACTTGTATCTTAAAAATAGGACACTGAGATGGGCAATTTTTGATTTCCTAAAATTAAATTTTTACCCCAAGTGAGCAAACCCCAGAATTATGCAGTCTAATCTGGCTAAGTGTCCCATTAATTTATCGCCCATCAGATTGATATCTACATAGGACAATGCCTCTTCATCAAAATCTTGAATTAACTCTGTCACTCTGGCTGAAAACTGCCCCGGGCTATTCTTATACCCTTGAGGTATGAGGCAAAATAGCCTTTGTGAGCCTAGCACTGAAAATGAATTCAAATATATGCTTTCAAGTGCTATATTTTGGCAGAAAAATCCATTTGAGATGTCTAATGTTGTTTTGTATTTTTTCCGCATAATGTTATTCAATAGTGCGGCACTATGTGAATTTTGTACTGCAGATGTGCAAGTAGCTGTGTTTAAATGTCTATAGTCTAAGACTAGACAGTATGAATTGTCCGGTTTCATTACGGAAAACAAGGGATTTTTCATTGATGAGATGCAATTTTCTATTACACCCTGGTATTCAAGTTGTTCTAGGATTTACTCACTTGTTTTTTTAGCTTCATGTTTTATTGGGTACTGTCTCTGGGGTTGAGGAACTGATTTTAATGGGATCTCGTGATGATGTGACTCATCATCCCACCCAAAATGATTGCGATAAAGTGCAGGACCTAGCGCTAATACTCACTCCATGGCATATGAATGTTTAATTGATTTAATTCTGGAACGAGGTCAGAGAAAGCAGGTACTCAATTATGAACTCAGGTGGCCAGTCCTTTTCAGCCAAAAGAATATCATAACCATATATCAGGTTCTCCCAAAAGAGAGCCTTGATATTTCTGGGTATGTCCCCCTCCAATTGGAGTGTTATTTTGTATAAACAATGGGGAGCACTTTCTCTTGTATCAGGTGTTTCCACCGTGATATGCTCACTGAGCGCTGCGACCGCCAGATAATCCATCAGGTTCCGAAAGCTATTGTGACTTCTGCTGCACTGTCTAGCATCTTCACTGCCCGTTACCCATTGAGAAGCAGAGTCTTCAGTAGCCTGGGCACGTCTTATTTTAATCCAAGCTACCTTATTCTTTTTCAATTTTTTGTTTGTCCTCTTTTTTTTTTTTGTCAATCTGTTTATTGAAATTTGTATCACAAATAACAAACATTGCATATGGAAAACTGCGCACAATGCCATTCAAACAGGTTGACGGGCACAGGCCCCAAGCAGTAGGTAGCTAAAATAAAAAAAACACAGTTTCTAACGGCCATGGTAAGCCAGCCCTTCAAAGTTCGGGAGAGTGACCTGCAGTAACAAAAAGCACGGAAGTAAACCCGGACCATTCCAGGTGTCACTGGGCCCAATCTTCCACTGAGCGCCAAACCGGCGAACACTCTCGAGAAATGAGCAATGCGCCTCAGAGGCAAATCCTGTAGAGGCCTTCTGCAGACATTGCCAAAGCTGAGATAGAACACTTAATAGAAGGCAACAACCCAAAGAGAAATAAGAGATAAGAAAAGAGAGAAGAAATAGATAGGCAGAACTGACGAAAAAGAAAAAATAACCCACTATGGTGATACCCAGGGAAATGAGCGGGGTTAGCGTGTTGGCTGTAGAGGGGGGAGAAGGGCAGGCCACAGCGCGAACATCCCACGACCCACGCCAGATGCAAGCCTCGTCGTGGCCGCCCTGTCCATGGTGTTGGCTCCTTAGAGAGGATCAAGTGTACTTCAAATCAGGAAGAGGTGTAGCGCTCGCAGCCTGGGGCTGCAGGCGAATAATGGAAGTCCTTCTGAGAGGTAACTGACCAGGGGGGTCCAAATGTAGTCAAATCCCTTCCTTGAATCCTCAGCAATATCAGTTAGACGTTCCATTGTGAGCGCCTTCCATAACTGGGCATGCCATTGGGTGAGCGAAGGGGCCTCAGGTCTCTTCCACGCCCCGGCTACAGCCATCTTCGCGGCACCCAAGCACAACCATAAAATGGACCGGTCAGCATGGGTTTGGTATTTAAGTAATGGGTCGCGTAGACCAAGCAGCACCTGCTCCATAGATTCCCCAATTGGATAACCTAATATGATCTTAACTTGGGAAAGAATCTCCTTCCAGAAAGTTTGGATGACCGGGCAGTCCCACCATATATGTTTAAAGTCTCCCAACAGCCCACAACCACGCCAGCATCGGTCGGAAGTGCCCGGAAAGATAGAGTGTAGTTTGTGAGGGTGGAGATACCAGTCATAGAGCGTTTTGTGGTGGGCTTCCCTGAGGTGCATGGATCTGTTAAACTTCGCTATATCTTTGTATAGGGTTTCCCATTGTTTGTTGGAGGGTGGTGACTGTAGCATGTCTCCCCAGAACACTCTATGACGTTGAGAGCGGTGCGGCGAGAGGGAGAGTAGGAGAGTATACAAAAAGGAAATACACCCTCTGCCCGTAGTGCCCGTCTGAACAAATTTCTTAATGGGAAGGTAATCCCTAGTGGCCGCTTGGCGAATCTGCGGTCGCTGGACCCAATGTAGCAATTGAGTGTAGTGGAAGCGTTCAGTGGGCGGTAGGTGGAAGTGATTCATACAGTCGTGCAAAGATCGTATTTTAGACCCGTGGAAAAGGTCCGAGATCATCAGACACCCCCCTTCCCTCCACAAATCAAAGGGACCCTCCTGAAGAGCTGGGGGGACGTTTTTTGAAAAGTGTATGGGAGTGTAAGGAGACGGGAATGTAGTCAGCGGCAGTGCTTTGGTCACCGCATCCCACACTTGGAGGGTGGTGGAGGTAGGCACACTGAGGTAAGCGTTAAGAGGCCGATCCGTCCTATGTCGCCAAGGGCGATCCCAGATCGTTCTGCCCGTCACCTGTCTGTCGATATGGAGCCATAGTTTGTCAGATTCTCGCAGTGACCATTCGCTCAGAACCCTTAATTGGGCCGCTCTGTAATAGGTCAGGAAGTCTGGTAGTGCCAGGCCCCCCCTCAAACGGGACCGTGTCAACAAGTGATAAGAGAGCCGTGCACGTTTCCCTTGCCAGATAGGGTTGAGCAACATAGTTTTTAGTTCCGGGAAGAGGGCTCTGTCCGGTTGGATGGGGAGGCCTTGGAAAAGGTAAAGGAGCCGTGGCAAGACGTTCATTTGGATCACATTAACCCTACCTATCCAGGAGATGTAGGCTGTGCCCCATTTTTTGCAATCGGCTCTCAGGCGCGTAAGGATGGGTGGAAAGTTGGCCTTAGATAAGTTGGTAAGCTCAGGAGTGATTTGAACCCCTAGATAGGTGATGGCTTTACGGGCCCACCGGAAGGGGACACCCCCTCCAGATACACCTGGGTGGCCGAGGGCAGGGTGAGATTAAGAATAGACGATTTAGAGAGGTTAACTTTAAAACCCGAAACTGCCTCAAATTGTTCAAGTTCCCGACTAATGGCAGGGAGGGGAGTGGTAGGGTTCGTGACTGGCAGAAGGATGTCATCCGCAAATAAAGCGATCTTATGATCATCCTTTCCAAATTGGATCCCAGTGACCTGTGAGTTGGCGCGGATTCGCACCGCAAAGGGCTCGATGCTAAGAGCGAATAGTAATGGCGATAGGGGGCAGCCTTGTCTGGTCCCTCTCTCCAGATTAAAAAAGTTCAAAGCCACACCATTGCCCATCACACGTGACCTAGGGGCACTGAAGTTGGCACGGATCATCCCGATGAAGGCATCGCAGAAGCCGAATCGGCACAGAGAAAGCTCCAAGAAGGACCAATCAACTCGATCGAAAGCCTTCTCCGCGTCGAGCAACAAGAGTGCGGCCGGGATCTTCTTCTTTTGGGACTTATCGATTAGATGGAAAATGCGCCTAAGGTTGTCGTGGGTCTGCCTCCCCTTTATGAACCCCGATTGATCAGGATGTATGAGGTCAGGTGGCGAGAATTTTTGAGTATAATTTGGCATCTAGGTTGAGAAGAGGAGCACTTCTGAGGATCTTTCCCGGGCTTCGGGATAATAGAAATTAGAGCTTCGCCCATAGTAGGCGTCACTGACTGGCGAGTCGCGATATCATTAAACAGTGTGGTAAGGTAAGGACCTAGATCAGCCGCAAAGGTGCGATAAAATTGAGCGGTAAAGCCATCAGGTCCTGGCGCTTTGTGGGGCTTCAAAGCATCAATCGCAGCCTGGACCTCCTCCACCGTGATAATACTTCCAAGATCATCATTGGCTGCAGTAGAAAGCCGGGGCAGATCAAGGGGAGCTAAATATTGTGTTTGTTCGGGTTCTCGGAGCTTATCAGCGCGGTAGAGTTGTTGGTAAAAATCGTGAAAGACCTTAGCCTTCTCAGTGTCGCCGGTATGGGTCCTGCCTGAATCATCTATGATTTGTTTAACGTATTCCTTCTCCTGTTTGGCTCGCAGTTGCTTGGCCACTAAGGTGCCCACCTTGTCCTTCCCTTCGTAGCCCCTAGCCTGGAGCCTCAAGAGCGTTTTCTCCGCCCTATTCGTGTAGATGGCGTTTAGTTTACCTTTAAGGGCTGTGACTTTCCTCAAGGATGGGGCCAAGGGGGCGGTTTTGTGCTGTCCTTCTGTCTCTACCAGGTCGCGTTCTAATTCTAGGCGTTCTTTAGTTTGGAGTCTCCTGAGGGACGCAGCCAGTGAAATGCAATGCCCCCTTATATATGCCTTAAGCGCGTCCCAGGTAGTCGCTAGGGATGTGTCAGCAGGATCATTGGTTAGAAAGAAGTCCCTGATCGCCTTGCGCAAGTCATCGCGGTGTAGCCTGTCCCGACAGAGGAACTCCGGGAAATACCAACGGACAAGTTTAGAGCGTGGTGCAGGCCAGTCCAAAAGGCAAGTCAAGGGGGCATGGTCGGAGATGGCAATGGGCAGGATGAGGGAGGTTGTGACTGCTGGGGTGAGCGACTGACTGAGGAACACATGGTCAATACGGGAGTACGACCTGTGGGCGTGAGAGAAGAAGGTAAAGTCCTCCTGTGTGGGGTTGAGGTGGCGCCAGATGTCCACTAAACCCAGCTGCTGAATGGTGGGCTTAAGTTGCATGGGAAAGACGCCCCCTCCGGTTCTATGGGCCCATGAGGTATCTAGTTGTGGATCCCAAACGAGGTTAAAGTCCCCCATGATAATCAGATCACCCTCTGCAAATCCCATTAAGGTATCAAAAAAGGAAGCAAGGAAGTCAGTTTGCCCAGTATTGGGTGCATATACTGAAGCAATGGTACAGAGCCTGCCCATCAACATCCCCCTAACCATAACGTACCGGCCCTCCTTATCCTTCTGTGTGGTCTCATGAATAAAATTGGCAGAGGTGTGGAATATCAGGGCGACCCCATTTTGTTTTTTAGTACTAGTGGCTTGATCAATTTGGGGATAGCGTCTATGTTTGAGTCTACTTTCCTCCGCCCTCTTTATGTGAGATTCCTGAAGGTATACTACTAGTGCGCCCTGGTCACCGATATATTTCCAAAACCTGTGGCGCTTATTAGGGGAGTTGAGGCCCCTAATATTCCATGATAAAAGTTTAACCCCCATCCCCCCTGCAGAAGCCAGACCTGCTGACGAGAACCCCTCTTCCCCTCCCCGACTTCCCCCTCCCGTTCCCCCTGCGACCCTCCCCTGGCAGAGCACCTAAATGGGAAAAAACAAAAATGACAAAAAACAACACATGAAGTAGAAGCAACGTAGACTGCGGAGAACATTGTAGAAACTTCAAAGTCATTGTTGACAATTGTCTATAGGGGTAGGACCATTCCTGCACCAAACAGCCCGTAGTTATCGAATGACCCTCAGTGCCGATTTCGGTTAGATTGAAGAATGTTCAAAGGGTCACCATGAATCCGTCATGTGGATCGGCGTGAGATTCGTCGTGGTTCACCGTTTGGGAGTCCAGTTATCATATGTGGGGCGGAAGAGACCTCGGCAAGCATCCCGATTCAGCATCCAGAAGGCGGTCAGGGAGTCTTTTTGTTAGAGGCCGGTACCGTCTGCCAATCCTCAGTGGCCACCCTGTTTCGTGCCCCTCTCCTGACATCTCCTGGCGTGGCCTGACCGCCCCGAGGGGAAGCGCCGGCGAGGCCAAGCAGGGCCGCAGCACCCTCCACCTCGGAGAAGTGATGTTGCTTGTTGTTAAAGGTAAAGGCGAGACCAAAGGGATATGTCCACCTATATTTGATTTGCTTGTCTCGCAGGGCGGTGGTAACTAGGCGGAACTGCTGTCGACGCATCAGGGTGGCCTGGGCAACATCCTGGAATAAAGCGCATGTACCACCTTGATATTCAAACGTTTCCCATCCCCGGGCCTTGCGGAGCACCAGTTCTTTCACCTTGAAGGAGGCAAATTTTGCCAGGATGTCTCGAGGGCGTTGATGTTTCCCTTGTTGGACCTTGCCTACTCTGTGGACGCGTTCCAGATGAATCGGTGGCCCGTCGTCTCTGACGATGGCGGTGAAGAGACCCACAATATACTGCTCCAGGTCAGTCCCCTCGCGCCCTTCCTCCAGGCCGCGCACTCTGATGTTCTCGCGTCGAGACCGATTCTCCAGGTCTTCGCATTTGAGTAGCGCAGAGTTCAGTTGTGCTGTGAGGGCTTCAGCGCCCTCCTTGAGTGGCAGGAGCCGGGTTTCAAGGGTTTGGCTTTTTGCCTCCAGGTCGAGGGCGCGAGCTCCCACGGAGTCCACATCGGTGCGTAGGTCACAAATTTTGGAGGCCATATCGGACTTGAAGGCGTCGAGAGAGGCATTGATGTCCGCTTTTAGATCATCGCGGAGCTCTTTCTTGAAGTCCCTGAGGGTGGCCAGAAGGTCTTCGCGCGCCATAGCCACCTCCGTAGGAGTATGTTCAAGGGCTGGGCCACTTCCTGGGCCAGAGGCACCAAAGTAGCTTGAGACCTTATTAGGCTGTGTTTTTTTGGGCGGCATGTGGGCTCACCACGGAACCAGGCCGCACCATGACGTGCTTGAAGATGCCCCTCGCCCCTGGTCGTGGATGGCTGGACTCGCGGGCTATTAAATGTCCCTCGGGGGTCGGGTGTCCTCCCCTCCACCAAGCGTGCTCCTCAGTGTCTCCAGGCAAGGCTCTACAGTGGAACTCGTGCCGCCATGTAGCTCCCAAGAGTCCCAGAAGCGCAGGAGATGAAGAGTCAGGCTGCCATCTTAAGGCCAGGCAGGGGAGTCAGGCATGCCGAGTCCTAGGACTTCCACGCGTTCTGCTGCATCCTGAACCCCAGCCCGACGGCACTTGAGCCCCGGTGGATCGGCGCGTTGGATATGGAAGGACAAATGACTCCGTGCGGCAAGGCGGGGTTCCCTGGGCTTCCCAAGAGGGCTTGCGCGCTCTCACCCTGCAGCTTGATGGGCGCAGAACTGGCCAGAGGGGACACAGCAGCAGAAGGCCCAGCACCGCCCGGATACCAGAAGCAGGGCCCCGTTGTACTCCTAAACCGTCTCAGCAAGCGCCATGCTTTGGGGCCTGTGAGTCACCCCGCCCGCCAATCTCCGCTCAGCGCCGTGCGTCAGGGCTGCAATCAGTCGCGGCTCCCCTCCTCACCGTGAAGTCAGAGGAACTCTCCTTCAGGCAGTCCTTCTCTGGAACCGCGACACGCCGGGAGCCGCTCAGGATCCCAGCTCAGCCGCCATGCTGCTGGAGCGGCCGTGCACTGCCCCGCTAGCGTAGATGAGCTGCAGGCAGTTCCCGGACCTCGTTAGGTCTCAAAGCTGGCTGCCGAGTTGTCCCTCATCAGTTAGCTCCCCAAATCATCGGTTACGGCGGGCTCAGCACACCGATGAAGGCTGGTATTCGGACGTTGGTGCGGGAGCCGAGCAGGTTTACGTCCTCGCGGCCATGATGGCTGGCCACGCCCCCCTTGTCCTCTTTTTTTAAGGATGTAATCTGAAGTGCGATGTGTTTCCCTTTCTGTCTTCACACGCTCTTCCGATCTGTGCTCTGACTGTCCACCTCTCTCCGAATGTGTATCAGATGAATCCTGAAAGGAACGAGAGGAACGTGTATCAGTATCCTAGAGTTTGCGGGCTGAAACCCGTAGTTGCCAATTGTGGTTGTGGAGCCTGAGCAGTCCATGCAGGGTTAAATGTGAGTGTTCGCATTATAAACTGTGTAAGATTTCTGTAAATTTTTACTAGATCTTCGTATAGTGTGCTTAACTCTGCTGCATCTAAATTAGCAATATTACAATGCTGTGTTTAATAAGCTAAGACCGGCCAAGTCGCTCTTTCTTTACTGAGCGGACTTAGTCTCACGTTTTCTATGGTGTGTGGAAGGGTGCCTTTAAATCAATTAAAGTGTTTTTGGTAAGTTAATGGAATTTCTATGTCCACATATGGAAAGTATTTCTCTGGTGTTTCATCTTCAGTACGTTTGAAACAATTTTGTGTGAGCATCCGCAGCCGGAAATGTAACCCAAGAAAAGAATACCTCTGTTTTGAATGCTTCATGCACCACAAACATGAAGGTAACGTTTCCACTAACCCTGGACAGAGTATGCGGAGTGGCACTCCGCGGAGTTCCACGGAGTTAAAAAATAACTCAGTGGAACTCCGCCCCGGTTCCACCGATTTTTTTTTAAAAAGGGTAAAAAAAAACACTTACCTCCTCTCTGGCATCTGCGGGCTGCCCTCCTCCTTGCCGTAGTGTCTCCTCCTTGCCGCCGTCCTCCTCCTCAATGCCGGTTGCAACCCCCTACATTTTTATGAGGAGGGTGGCCCGCAGATGCTAGAGAGAAGGTAAGTGGGTTTTTTTACCTTTTTTTTTCTGCCGTGGCGCAGGGGCTGAGGGGCGTTCTCCGCTCCGCCACGGAGTTGGAGTTATGCCTCAACTTTGCGTTCCCAGTGGAGCGCGGAGTTGGTAAAACTCCGCCAACTCCGCTGGTGGAGTGGAGTACGCCGCCCGGGCTTAGTTTCCACCCGTTGCCGGGAGACCATGTTGTAGTAGCTTCATAGTAACTGCATGTCTGCAATTTTCTGTAATATTTAGAGTGAAAACTTTTACTTCATTGTTATCTCCATTATATCTGTGTTCTGACATTGTTTTTTTAGAGAAGAAGGAAATTATTAAATGAATTTATGGAGATATGGTCTGCACAATATGCGAACATTTTTATCCTACAAGCTTGAATAACCTACAGCCAATACATAGGCTGACCTACTTAGCTGAGGTGAATTTCCATTCCCACCACGGACGTCTCCGGCTTGGAGGTGAGTAGGGGTTTCAGAGAATTGCACCACTGAACTACTCGGATAGATCGCTAAATAAGAACCGAACCAATGTTGACGGCGCCAGGTCGTGTAGTTCCCACCAATCCGTAGGATCTGCGTGTTTGTTGGACAACATAAACTTTGGGTGAGGTGCCCAGACTGACTCCAAGCACCCCTGCAGGACATGTTGACCTGGAGACCAGCTAGCTCACAGTGCCACCATAAGCCCCCCATAACCCTACCAGGGAGTGGATGGCTTCTGGCAACCACTGAACATGACAACCTCGGTAACAGATCAAAATCTTTCGCTCAGTCACTCATGCTTACTTGTGCCCAGAGAAATATACAGAGAATACACAGTGGGATGTTTTCAATATATTTACTGAACCAACGTTATTCTTGTATAGAATACATGTGCTGTGATAATCAGTAGAAAGAAGCAGATGAAAGTGAGTACAAGCACCAAAAGAATAAACAGTAGATACAGTTCTACCATGTTGCTAAAACAGTGTATATATGCAGGCATATGATGCAAGGCAGTAATTAGGCATACTCCTATTATGCAAACCCTACTCTGGATGTACCTAGAGTGTGTGTAGGTGTGAAGTAAAGAATCCCCGCAAGGGCCGATCCAACCCTATTACCTGGCGGGAGAGAATGCAGGAGCCCGTCTTTGTCACAAACTGGACACCCCTCTCGGAGATGTTAGACCGCTGCGTGGTGAAGTCTCAGCATGCAGGGACCCTCTGTGTCAGCTGAAGGGCCTCATTTGCTAATCTTTTGGAATGCTCAATATTTATAATAGAAAGCATCCTTGTGATGTACTTATAGATTGGCAATGTTATGGATATGTAGATAGCCATTTCACCGCGTCGAAGAAGCTAGAACGGCATTTGTAAATTGTGCATAAAATGGCCTTGTACATGGTGTTCGAGGCATCGCGATAATGTTATGCGAATCCAGATATATTAACAGAAGTAGTTTCAGAGAAATTAATCCAACATTGTCACGCACGCGAATATGTGCAAAAAGTCACAGCAGCCAGTTTTTCCAACTCAGCACAGCCGTGAGGAAAACGTTTCCACACACCACCGCTGTGCGGCCGAAGAAATTGTCACAGCGCCTGCCTGCACCCTAAGAAACTACCGCAGCCTGAGTTCAGCGCACCATGTCTCCGAAGTCCCAGACCACCACACTGACTCCAACGCAGGTCCTGCTATGCGGCTGAAAGAATTGACACATCGTGGGACAGTGGCGGAAGAAATAGATGCAGCACCTGTTTGCTGCCACCGCATCGACCTTCAGCGAGTCTGGATTTCCACGCATCTCACCTGTGCACCAAGTTTTCTACTGCAACACCTGCAGATTGGAACCGTCTTGCATTTCGATGCATTGATTCCCCTTACAGTCCGGATTTGACGCAACACTTCTCCTGTGTGCAGCAGAACTGACGCATTGCCTCCCCAGGGACTCAGAAATTGACGCATTGCTGTGCTTTCCAATGCTTCCCTCCTCTGCCTCTGTTTTTCCTTATGGATTTTGATGCAACTAAGGTACTTTGTGTAAAAGCATCTGCACTGCATCCATAGAGTTCTTTGGACAGAATTGCTTAAAACCTTTAAAAAGTGTTATCTATATGTTGGATCTTTGTTATTTTGGTCTTGTTTGGTTTAGATAAAGATTGTTTATTTTTCTAAACTGGTGTGGTGTCCATTTGTAGTGTTATCACTGTGTTACTATGTGTGTTATGTCCAAATTCCTTACACATTTACATTGCCTCTGAGGTAGGCCTGATTGCTCGTGTCAAACTACCAAGGGGGTGAGGAGGGGTTATCTTTGGTGTGTAACTCTCTCACCCTGACTAGAAGGAAGGGTCCCTACTTGTACAAGGTGCATTCCATTGCCAACTAGAGACCCCCATTTCTAACAATATGGCATTCTGATTGGCCGAGGGTGTGTTTTCTCCCATCCCTCATGTTGGTACTATGGTACTGGCACCAGTACTGAGTGACCTGATTGGTTAGCCACAACGCAGAAAAGGTTTTAGCTGCCGCCATAGGACTTTGGGGCTCAGTCCTCAAGTCTTGGAAAAAAAAATGCAAAATGCCCACAACGTAGCAGGGCGCAAACCCCCTGACCCCAGGGCCATGTGGGAGGTGCAAAAGGGGCCCCCTTCTAAGTCAAATATAAAAATCTTTTTTCAGGAGTGGCAATTGCACGGTACCAGTGCCTTGTGGGGAAACAGATAATGTTGCTAGGTATGGGGCAAGATGACCAGGAATTAGTTATAAGGCAGCCTATCAAATTGCAGCTGCATGAGTTATACAACAGTGAACTAGTGAGGAGACTTTTTGACCTGTGCTTCACCCTCCATTAATTAAGGAGCTTGCCATTTCAACTCAGTTCTGTTGCCAGCCTCATTCCTGACAGAACTTTTGTAAGCAGAGACTGATATGCGAAGAGGAAAGAGATTAGCTGCTTCAAGAATCTAAACATCACTCCTTCTCAGAAACAAGATAAGTTTTGACAATCGCTAACCTCAATAGAAACTTTTGAAATGTAGGAACCCTATGTTTCGATATAAAGAGAAATGTTCCGGAGTAATCAATCAAACAATTGAATTAAGCAAAAGAGGGGAAAAAAATCTGAGTGTGTGGTTCTTAATTGATCTGTCTCTCTCTTTTGGACTGTCACTATCTGATCCATACTCTGTCTATGTTTATGCCTTACACTTTTACTGTCTCACTTTCTGTTTCCCCTTTTTATGTTTTACAAGCTCTCTCTTTCTTTCTCCATCTTTCTCTGTCCTTCTATCTTTCTGCTTCACTTACTCAATGGAAATCGAAGTAAAAGAGAGATGCTTGTAGTTTGAGAATTCCAGAAAAGTGTGTATTTGAATGTTCAAGGCAGCCATCAACAAACCAATACTTATGTACACAATTTCACAAGAAAATGTGTACATTCAATGTTTAAATTAAAGTAAGCCATTTGAGTGTAACACGAGATTTGCCATTTTAGAGCCGCACACTGAAGTAACAGAAGCTTTCAAAAAAACAACCGTTAGCGTTCAGAACGTTTGTCAGACGTGTGCTGCTTATCCAAAATGTCAGTCTTGCAAAATCAAGATTGTGTTGTTTTGACAGACAACAAACAACCTTTAGGAAACTGTCGCTACAGGATCTCATGCGAAAAAAACGTTCATTCTACCTGTTTCATAGCACTACAGGGGAGTGGCGACTTCACAGATCATTAATGTTAATAATGGTTTAAGTGGAAACATTATTACTAGTAAAACATTAACATTTATTCACTGATCCCTGAGTCTTTCTCTTCTGTGTACTTCAGAGGGCAACTTATCTACATTGCTAAACAGAAGGACTGAATGACATACAGATTAAAATGCACCTATTGCCCTTTTTACAGCTGGTTCCCAGTATTTGTAAACTCAAGTAACAACTTCTCTACTGGTGTTGTCCCTCACCATCATAGCATGCTCTGTCTCTGGGATCTATAGCATTTCAGCTTCAGGAACCATGTTCCATGGAGCAAGCAGGCTCTACTGGCAGGATGTATCCAATATTTCATTAGAAATTGGCAATAAAGATTCAGACATGCAGTAATACCCCTTAAAAGCATTTGAGAGGTCTTGATATCTTCCTCTGTTTGAGGCAATTTTTCCCTGCCAGTAGATCAAACAGTGACATTTTTAAAAGTTCCTTGTGCAAATCAGACAATTATT
This sequence comes from Calotriton arnoldi, assembly GCA_963921515.1. NCBI lineage: Eukaryota > Metazoa > Chordata > Amphibia > Caudata > Salamandridae > Calotriton > Calotriton arnoldi. The sequence continues at coordinate 45,714 of CAWUFW010014747.1, forward strand.
TTTCAATTTTTTCAGCCCAGGTTAATTGCAAACAGTTTCTGTTTCTATAAAAACAAAACATGGCAGTCTTCCACAGAGGGTATGGGGGTGTGGGTGCAAACTTACCTCACTTCCAGTATCATGTGACTGAACTTACCTTTAAAGCTAGCCCACTTCAGCGCTGTGGGAGGTAGGGCAGAAACTGAGAGTGGCATGCGATCAAAGGGAGCCTATCCAAAGAATGTGAATAGCCTTTTGTTGAATACTGTTGAGATGTTTTAGGAAAACGATATCTCAAAATCTATAGCATGGGTAAAAAGTGCAAGTAATGTAATTGCAATAATTCCATCGGTTTTCTCATATCGAATTATCTATGCACTGTGAATTAGAAATTTGGAGCAAAATCCTAGCATATATTAGCAATTTAAGACTTTTTTGTCCACATTGCACAATGAGAAGCAGCTATTTACAATCTGTTGTTAATACATAAGATTTTTAGGTTTACTATATGCTTTATGTACGAGTAACAAAGAGATTGCCTTCACTCTTATACCCAATAATTGACGTTTGTGGAACGGCACACAGTTCAGATAGCGGCAAAAGTGTTTTTCTTTTTCACAGCAGAGCACATAGAGCTGGCGTCTAATAGGCAGGCCTCAAATACTCCAGAGGTTACCTGCCAAAAACATCAAGGTGCAGATTTACGTTCCCTGGCGCATCCCTGCAAATCAGCAGGGATGCGCCAGGGAAGATGCGTGACTCAAGTTTACCCTTGCGCCACCACAGATGCGCCGCATTTACAATGTGGCGCATCTTGGCGCAAGGATAAACAGATGCGTGACGCATCTGTCGGCGGAAGGGTGGCGCAGTACTGGAGTCGTGTCGCAAGTGCGACGTAACTCCAGTACTGCTCAGGGGTGCCCTATACTAGCATGCTGCGTCACTCCTTACGCCTGCTTGAAGCAGGCGTAAGGATTTGACGCAGCAGGGACGTAAAAGTGACTCTGTGAAATCTTGTAGATTTCACTGCGTCACTTTTACGGGGCTTCCTTGCGCAGGAACGCCCCCCCCTGCGCCGGCACGCCCACATGAAACCTGACGCAGGTTTCATGTGGCGCAGGGCTTTACAACGTGACGCATCTCCCTAGATGCGTCACGTTGTAAATCCCCCGCAGCATGGCGCATGATTTGAGCCGCCGCTGTGTCACAAAAGTGACGCAACGGCGGCGCAAAAGTGGCGTAAGGGGCTTGTAAATCTGCCCCCAAGTGTTTGCACAGAGCTACAGGTGTGTTCGGTCATAGTGTGCTCTGTGTAGGTGTGTGGCACACAAAAGAGCCCAAATATACAAGCTTTGATATTTCTTCAACTAAACATTAATTAATGGCACAGACGCATATACAGGGGATATTGGCAATTAGTGTACAGACTCTCATAAAAATCCAATTTTGCAAACAGTGCAAATGTACCCCTCTACAGCATAGGCACAGGAGGATGCAAACTGCCCAAAGTCATATTCTCTTGCCAGATTCAAAAAAGGATTAGAATTCAACATAAGAGTTAGGATGCTTGAATTGTCTTTGAATTTAAAGAGTTAATTTAGGAGACTGTCCTACTGAATATCGACACCAGTAATATTGTGGCATACTAATATAGGACAGAAAATCAAGGGACAAAATTGTGAAAGGCAAGTGTGTAGTGATCAAGACCACGCTTGTAGGATGAGGTTCAAGTAGGTTTATTCAGGTAAGTAAACAGGTAGCATAAATCCTCATCATCAGGTGTATAAGTGCTGTAGGGCAGCCCCACCAGGAGCAGCCTGCTAGCTGCTCAGCCCCATCCACCCACTGTCATCACTCATCCAGTCAGCCAAACATTACCCTCATGGCCCATTCACCAACATTCCATACAGAGCACACACACACAGGCTGAGCAGCTAGGATAAGGTAACATAGGGCATGAATCATAACACCAGAATACTACATATCTCTTCCCTATTGAACAGAAGAATAACAAAAGCAAAACATTAAAACTATGAGCATGAAAGAAAAACTATAAAGATGAAAGTACAGAAAACACCGCCCGCATCATAAAATGTATATGAACTATTACAATAAGAGTCAAAAGCCCAGACCCAGGGATGATGGGATTACCGCATCATGACAGGGTAATGAACTAAAGACAAGAAGGAAAGATGGATACAGAATACCCATCCCCCTCCTCTAATAAGGAAAAAATGAACGTCAAAATGTAAGTTCTCCATGTAAGGAGACTAGTCATGTGGACCAAAGGAACTGAAAACCCAATATCCTGCCCCCATCTTAAACAAGGGACAACGTGTAAATTCCTATATACTCTCCATGTGAGAAAACACGACATGTGGACTAAAGGGACTGAAACCCAATGTCTAGCCCCCACTTTTACAAGGGACAACAACGTTACGCTCTCCATGTAAGGAGACAAACAAAACATGTGGACTAAAGGGACTGAACCCAATATCCTGCCCCCACTTTTACAAGGGACAACAACGTTATGTACATACTCTCCATGTAAGGAGGCAAACAAGGACAAAACCCTGCACAACAAAAAACAAACGTGCGGCACATGGTGTCTTACGCCCACAGGAACCAAATCCTGCGCCCAAAATAATTCGTGCAGCACAAGGTGTCTTACACACACAGAGAATATAACCCTGTAACAAAATAGTACGTGCGGCACAAGGTGTATTACGCACACAGGGAAGGAAAAATCCTTAGAGCCCACCCTCATGTAAGGGCACAAAAACTCCCAATGTAAAAATGGAAACAGTGCCCATAAACTTCAAAACATGTAAACACTTCCTACATAAATAGGGTAGACTGTGGCATCACTGAAAGAAATAAACTGTACAAATTCTGCAATAATTGACAAAACATATTTAGCCATGCTGGTGAGCGATCTCTCACCCGAATAGCATGAAAGGCGGCAGACAGGGCACACTCTCAACTCGTGCACCCCAACTGTAACCTGTAATGAAAACATGAGCCAAACTGTAGACCTGGTAACTACAGTCGGTGAAACTACGATAAAACAATTATCAACTTATTGTTGAAACACAACAGTTATCTATGACTGCCATCCACTAAAAACAACTCATCCCCAAGGCAAAACCTGTAAGCGATTTCCCAAATGAATGAGCAACAGTCATAAGCTGGGGGTAGTCAACACCTGTGAGTGATGTCTCACACGAATTAGCAACAGTCATTTATCTGGGAGTGCACTGCAGTGTCCAACAGCTGCCTCCCTTCTGTAGCAAGAGCGAAAACGGCCCCTTTTGAGTTCCAATGAAGAAAAGCCCAAAGGATGAAAAGTACCTGTGGATTCTTGCTCTCTGAAAAACAGACTGCAGGCAAACAAGCAGAGAAGACGAGTAATTCACGCTCCCATGAAGGCATTCCTGTCAGGCTTAAACCTTCAATTTACTTTGTTTAAAACGCCACACCAGATGAAGGCATGGTTGGCAAAAATCGAGAGTAGAACACCCACACTTGAAATGAGTCATCGCCAACCCTAAAATGGCCGCACGCTGCTCACGTCGCGCCGGGTGGCTCCTGGCTCGATTGCACTGCAGAACGTCCTCCTGCATCACCGACCATCACAGAGTGCAAACAACGGATCACCGAAGAAACGGCAACGTCAAAGAAAGGGGCATAGGCTGGTCAGCGCGTCTTCACAAAGGAGGTAAGCTCGCGCGCGCTGACCAAAGCTCGTGCCAAGTTACTTTTAAATTTGAAGACGGCGGTTGGAAAACACCGCAGACATCAGGTCTAAGTGTAGATTAAAGATCAAAGACAAAAATTATGTCTCACCTGACTTTGCCCCCATTAGCACGAACGACACGTCTGGCGTGTGGCGCCAAGTACATCCTCACATCTGGCACCTCCGATCAAAAAGTACTCGAGGATTCACCATGGCAGTAACCATTCCATCAAATCTTGTTACAATAAACAGCCATAAAAGCATAGAAAATCCACCCTTTTCAATTGGATAAATGCGCATCTGAAACGCCAATGCTCTTAATTGTCGTGGATAATGTCCTAACGCAGCGTTCATTTGAGCAAAGTGAGCCAAATACAAGTAAAAAATGATGCTTACTTCTCTTGAATGCGCACATTCTGTCGATATGTGCCAGGTGAACACAATACAGCACGCTTGTGCTGGGCTGTCCGATGTGAATGTACACTGGTTGGGGTGCATGGTGTGCTGTTTATATTCCCGTTGTGGCTCCTTAAGTTTCTGTTTTGGATCTTGTGGCTCATGCTTGTTGAGTCTTGTTTCTGTTGTCTGCGCCTGTCGTTTTCTCACTGTTCTAGCTTCTTCACAACATGTTGTAGAAGGTATCTTTAAGTTTCTTCAGGCTACTTTTTCCAACCGTAGAGCATGGGGACATCTCCAACTCGTCGCCAAAATAAATGTAGTGATCAAGACCACGCTTGTAGGATGAGGTTCAAGTAGGTTTATTCAGGTAAGTAAACAGGTAGCATAAATCCTCATCATCAGGTGTATAAGTGCTGTAGGGCAGCCCCACCAGGAGCAGCCTGCTAGCTGCTCAGCCCCATCCACCAACTGTCATCACTCATCCAGTCACTCAAACATTCCACTCATGGCCCATTCACCAACATTCCATACAGAGCACACACACACAGGCTGAGCAGATAGGACAAGGTAACATAGGGCATGAATCATAACACCAGAATACTACAAAGTGCACATAGGGAAGTATAGTTTTACAATTCCTAACTCCACGTCGACCATGTAGGTACATATATGTGGAGTTAGGTATAGAAACTCTGGACTTACTTAGCTGTTGATATTTAATTTTCAATATTCTGTCTCGATATTCTGTCCCATCAATATAGTTAATTCGATATTCAGGGGAAGCATCATTTCTAATTCTGAAAATGTAAACATGCTTCAGCATACTTTTGTTGAAATTGGAAGTTTAATTTCCATATACAGATGTTTAAGACTGATTTGTTTGTCTTTATTTGCCTTTAAAATCCTTTAATACTTAACAGGAACCATCTGTATATATGGGAATCTTTAAAAACAAGATAGAGGACTTTACTGTAATTGAAAGATAGAACAGTTACATGTGACAGGTTTCAATTGTCCCTGAACATTGTTGATAGGCAAGAATGGATCAAGGACTTGAGTTAAGTAAATTTAAATGTGTTGCCCGTAGTTTTTGTTACTATAAAATTGTGGAAAGTTGAGACTTTTCTGATCACCCATCCGCTCATCAACTGATCTGCTGTGCAGCTGAGTGCTTTGTCCGCTAGATCATATGATGTCTTGCACCTTGTGATTGATTAGTTAAAACATTTTTGAAAAGACAATGCATTTCTAGGCAGTCATTGTGGCCAGTTATATTTGGCTACTAGCAGCACTTAATTGTCCAGCTTAAAAACAGAAGATTCGTATGCTTTAAGCCTGGGCGTAAAACTTTGCTCGGCTTGCGGAGTTTGCGGCGTTTTGGCAACTCTGCGTTCTGTGTAGAAAGCGGAGTTGCCGATAACTCCGTGAGCGGAGTGTTTTTTGTGTTGGCATACCCAAAGTGCATTTTTTCGCGTGCACGGGAGAGTCTTACCGGGTGCCCGCGATTGCCGGTGAGATTTCTGAGCCGTTCGGGAGTGCCACAAGATTTGCTAGGCGGCCGCATGGTCCTGCAAGAGTTTGGTGTCGCCAACACGTTATTCGCACGAACCAGCAGAGTACCGGCAGGAGTTTTGAGACGAACGCGATCTCAAAAGCGCAGGATCTAGCGCAGCTGCAATCTGGAGAAGGTTCTCTCCCCAAGCAGCATCAAAACCTTCTTGAAATGATGATTTGGAGTAGAAAATAACTCCTCAAATTGACATTTGACTATAGTTTTTTTGTGCAAGAAGTGTTTTTTCTTTTTTTAACTTTTTTTTTCAAGAGGAAGGAAGGCACCCAGAGTCTCCAACTTCCTGTTCCTGTCCAGCAGGCTCCTCCCAGTGCTTTGTCCATCTCCTGATCATTTTTCATTTGGATTTGGAGCTTGAAGGATCACTCTTTGTGTCTGCTGTATAATATATCATTGGATTTGAGGACTTTTAATTTGAGATTTCACAAGTAAGTTGGAAAACTGGTGTTTGTTTGATTGGGGCCATGCACCTGTATTTATTTGTACTTTTCATCGATTTTTTAAAATTTATTGTGGTGGGTGTCCTTTAGTTTTATCAGGGGCCCAGTTATTTCTTTGCAAGAAATTATTTTTCTTGCATAAAGGAAAATGTTGCCCAGTTCACTATATTTTCTCCATGTTTTGAAATGAATTTGAAATATTGATTTAATTCACTATGTAACCGAGTAGTCTGCCAATAGGCCTTTCAGCTAGTAAGCCCAGAGCTACTCATGGGTGCATGACACAACTATTTCTGTGGTGTCTGTTGAATTTAAACATCATTTAGGCCATGGATGGCATTGGATTAAAATACAAAATGTTTTTTTTTGTATTTTACTTTTTTTCATGTGTGTTAAATGCCTTTGTTGGATGTGTGTGGTTGTAACTTGCAAACCATTTTAGCCCTGTGGATGTTCCCTTTTTTTGGCACTGTTGCATTAAAGATGTGTTTTTTAGCGTGCCTCCTTTGTCTGGCCAGTGTGTGAATATGTTTCCAATAGTAGGCCAGCATTTGCCTTGGTTCCACATGTGGCCAGGGGCCATTTTGTAAAGTCTCTGTTCATAGGCCTGCTTGTGTTAATTGTTTTCAAGGCCTTCTGCTTGTTGTTGTGACCATGTGGCTGGCGGCCATTTTGTGAAGGCAGCCAGTGTTCCCCTTGGCTTATTGCTTCTTGTTGTGACCTGGCCATGTGGCTGGCGGCCATTTTGTGCGTTCAGTCAGTGTGCCCCTTTGCCATATGCTTGCATGGATGGTTGATCAATGAGATAATAGCAGCTTAATAAATTAATAATTAGACACTTGAGGGTAATTTTAATTTTTTACTTATTTATAATTTATTTATTTAATTTTTTTGAAATTTAGTTGTAATTCTTTTGTTTATTTTAATTTCTGTATTTTTCCAACTTTTTTATGTTTTTAATTTTTTAATTTTTTTCAATTATTTAATTTTTTTCAATGTTTTCGATTTTTTTTATTTTTTTTTCAGTTTCATAAGTAACATGATTTGGCATCAATGAACCATTAATTCCATGTCTGCTATATGACATGCACAACAGTATTCATTGTCTAGGGATTGTTCCATTGTCATTTGTCAGCTGCAGCTCCCTGAGTGCTGCATCCCACGTGATGCACATTGCACATAAAGCAAACTGAAACATCTGTATTTTGTGTTGTTGTTGTTCTTCTTTCCTAACCTTCCTGAGTGTACTGTGCAGTACACCATGAAAACTTATATTGTTGTGAAAGTCTCAGAAATGGTTACACTGTATTGTTAATTTTTTTAATAACTGAGCTAACAAGTGTGGCCACACTAAATTATATTATATTTGTTTGTACTGGTAATTGAGCCACCACCACCATTGCACCTGTATTACAACGCGCCATCAACGCCACCTTCAAGACCAGCTCCTTCCCCGACTACTGGAAACGCGCAGTAGTCAGGCCCCTGCTCAAGAAGCCCTCAGGAGACCCGACAGACGTCAAGAACTACCGGCCCATCTCACTCCTCCCTTTTGCAGCCAAAGTCGCTGAGAAGACCGTCAATGCAGAGCTGTCAAGGTTCATCGAGGACAACGATATCGTCGATCCTTCTCAATCCGGATTCCGAAGCAACCACAGCACCGAGACCGCCCTACTCGCCGCTACTGACGACATCCGCGCCCTCCTCGACCAGGGCCACACCGCGGCTTTGATTCTACTCGACCTGTCAGGAGCCTTCGACACTGTCTCCCACCTCACACTCACAGACAGACTACACAACGCCAGCATACAAGGCAATGCCCTCGACTGGATCAGGTCATTCCTCACCGGCAGGAGCCAAAGGATCCGACTGCCACCCTTCCTCTCCCAACCCACGGAAATCAACTGCGGAGTCCCACAGGGGTCATCACTCAGCCCAACCCTCTTCAACGTCTACATGGCCCCCCTCGCCGCCATCGTCGGACGACACGGCCTCAGCATAGTCTCCTACACCGACGACACCCAGCTCATCCTCTCCCTCACCAAGGACCCCAACACCACCAGACTCAACTTCCAGGAAGGAATGCAGGACGTCGCAGCCTGGATGAACAACAGCTGCTTAAAACTCAACTCAGAGAAAACAGAAGTCCTCATCTTCGGAACTACCCCTTTGGCATGGAACAACACCTGGTGGCCCACCGCCCTTGGCAGCCCCCCAACCCCCATAGACCACACCAAGAACCTCGGCATCGTACTCGACTCCTCCCTCTCCATGAATTGACAGGTCAACGCTGTGACCTCCGGCTGCTTCAACACCCTCCGCATCCTCTGTAAGACCTTCAAATGGATCCCCTGCGAGGCAAGGAAGACAGTCACCCATGCACTCATCACCAGCAGGCTGGACTACGGAAACGACCTCTATGCAGGCATCAACAAGTCTCTACTCCGCAAGCTTCAGACTATACAGAACACCGCCATCAGACTCGTTCTCGGGGTCCCTCGACACGAACACATCAGCCAACACCTACGCAAGCTCCACTGGCTCCCCGTCGAGAAAAGAGTCACTTTCAAGATACTCATCTACGCCTACAAATGTCTACACAACACCAGACCCCAATACCTCAACGACAGAATGACCCTCCACGTGCCCATACTCAACCTCTGCTCCACCAACCTCCTTCTCGCTGAAACCCCACGCATCCACAGAGCCAGAGAAGGGGGAAGATCCTTCTCCTACATCGCGGCCAAGACCTGGAACGAGCTCCCCACCGGCATCAGACGTGCCCCCTCCCTAAACACCTTCAAGAAGGCGCTGAAGACCTGGCTCTTTGACTAATACAGACTGTTGACCCCCCCGCTCCTTGAAACACTCACGGGTGAGTAGAGCGCTTATAATTCCCCTGATTGAATGATTGATTGATTGATTGATTGAACTACAACAATGCCACGTTTCACTGATGTTCTTCTTGCTTCTTTGCTTTAAGGTGCACAAGAGGAGAAGACAACATCACCAATAGTACTGTCAGACAGAAGACCTGTGCACGACGTGACGTGTGACCACAGACATCTCTTCAACTTGTGAAGCTAAGCGGCGCTGCTAACTGACAGCTTCAAAATGGCACTTAAAAAAGGTACCAGTACCAAGAAAGTTGTCAGTGAGAATAAGGCCTTTACCACCACCGGTATGTTGCTTGAGACCTTTTTTGGTAAACCAAAAATTGCGCCTTCAGCAGCGGTGTCCGAGAAGCAAGCTGGGAGCAGCACCCCTGCATCAGCGGACCCACCCCACCAACCTAGGCCCAAGCCCATGTCTGACTCAGAGGCAGCCAGTCTGATCCCGGCACGCCGACGAGCAGTGATGTTGAAATTGACTTATCGTTATCGCAAAGTAGTACCCAATCAATGCAGGAAACTCAAATAAATGGACAACAACAGCTGCAACCACCAACAGTAGTTCCTTCCAAAGTAGGGGCAGTTCAGGAGATTGAGCTTCCTGCTGAGGAAGACGAGCAAGCCACTCTTTCAGAAGATCCATTGTCTTCCAGATCCCCAGCAAGAAAAAGGAGGGTTAGTCTATCAACTTCTTCTCAAAGCCCCCCTTCTGATGATCTAGACACCACTTGGATCCCGCCTCAGTCTGAGAGTGAGACACACCACGAGATAAGGCAAGGGAAAAGGAAGGTTCCTGAAAGCCTTAGAGTTATGTAGGTAGATGTAGAAGAGGAGGATGATGACGAGCCAGTCATGAACGTTAGACCTGCCCAATGGAGACCGACATTACCCCATCCCAAATTGCTGTGAGGGAAGTGGCACCACAGATAGCACCAACACAGATACCACCAACACCACCTCCAGCTGCCATATTTACAAAGTCCCGGCAGCGACCTACATCCATCATAACCACCTCAGTAGAAGTAGGTACTGCACACTCCGATTCTCTTTTAAAATTAACTGTTAATCTTAGAAATTGACTTTAGTACAACCGGGGAATGTTCTCTGTCTATGTACACACAACAAGAAAATTATGTCTGCTCCCTATGCTGGGAGTAGTCTCATGGTGTCCGACAATACAGACTTCATGAATTTGTGAACCACACGGTCGTTAGTTCATGAAAATTTAAACAAATGTATTATTGCCCGATTCATTCAAAATATAAATTCACTATATTCAAATATTTTAACGAAATCTTCAACTTTTGTCGTCATGAATTTCAAATCAGAATCAACATATATACAGTGCTGGTCAATGGTGAACATTTTCCATGGTCATTGTGAGGTAAGCTCCATGATTTTGCCAAAATGCATTTTGGTCCATGTGGTCCTTCAAGAGGTGGTTGCTAAAAATAGAACAAACAATGTCTGTTTTGGTCGCTACAAATGCACCCCTAATGATAAGTTATATTATTTACACCCATATTCCCCATTACCTCTCAGAAGAACGGATGCTCCTAGTAGCGGGCAGGCACCTTGGGGTCAGCACAGGGTGTGACCGTGCAAGCACAGACAGAGGTCCGAATCCGATCGGGTCGAGAGCGAATCGGAAGTAGGGAATCGGCACGCACGGCCCCCGCCCCTGGCGCCAAACGTGACGTTGTCACGTCAAATTGTAGAAGGCGCTACCCAATGTGCTTTCGAGGTCGAAGGCTGTTCAAGGGGATTCCCAAAGTCATGTTTTCTGCCGCCCTCCCCCTTTTGGCACCCTAGGCGGCCGCCTAGTCTTGCCCAATGGTAGAAACGGCCCTGCATCTGCCCGAAATGGAATGTTTCCAGGCGGTCCTATTTTGCCAGAGTTGCTGTTCCGGCAGAGGCAGAGTAGTAGTACTAGTACTAGTAGTAGTAAGGATAAATGGGTTCTCTAAGTCTTACAGTACCACCACTATGCAGTCCACAAAATATATAAGGGGAGAGGGAAAGCTGACTGAAAAACGAGAAGAAAGCAAGCTACATTGGGACTAGTACAGACAGAGGCTGCTTGAGGTAATATACAGACACTAGAAATATTGAATAACCAAGTTAGTAAATAGGATAATGCAGGGATAACAAGAATTTAGAAACAGATAGTTTGAATAGGATTTGGGAAAAAATAAAATTAGGAAACGGAAATAATAGTTCAAAATAAGGATGGGTAAGGGATATATTCCTTCTCAAGAACTTTTCTTAGAGATTTATTATTCTTTGTATGTGTGCTGCAGAATATAATAGGATAAATAATAGGGAAATACATATTAATATTAACAACAGGAGGACTTAATGGGGCTAATCAGATGAGGAGCGTTCTTGGGAGGCACTTCCAGCTTCCGCAACCGCCTCGGGCGATCTCGGCTTGCCCCTGGATGCTGATGATCATGTAAGACATAATAAAGAGACAAAAAATGATTGGTGTAAATAAATATTAAATAATCGCGCCAAAAAGATTTTTTGACAGGAAACGGCAATTGCAATAACATTGACCTTTCCTAAATCAGATTGACTAGTAGTAGACTAGTATCGCAGTTGCGGACCATCCTATCTTTATTATTTTACAGTTCCAATCCGATTCCTGAATCCAAAACCTGCCTAGACCTCCTATTCCAAAGTAAGTCTGGGCGGTGAACTCCGCTCCGCTCGCGGAGTTTGCGAAGTTTACCGCACTCCGCGTTACGCGGAGCTCGCGGAGTTCCGAAAAACTCTGCTTCGCGTTGCGGAGCGGAGTTTTCTTCCTCGGTCGCATTCGTCAACGTCAAGTTGGCGAGCGAGGAAAATCCACCTCCCGGCGAGATTCTTCCTCATTTGCGATCGGCAACATCAAGTTGGCGAGCGCGAGCGTGGAAAATCAACCTCCTGGTGGGATTTCTCAATGCGGGCAGTCAGATTTCGCATTGCAAGTGGTCGCGTATGCTCGGGACCGCTCGCGTTGAGAAACCGTCCATTCGCGTTGAGAAAGCTGCCGCTCGAGTAAAAATCTACTCGAGCGGCAGAATGGAAGCAGCGCCCGTTTGCGCTGTGCATGGTGCCGTTCACGATGATTGCACAGTGCAGACAAGCACCTGGCACTGAAAATCACAGCAAACAGCATTTATCTAACACACTCCGCTGCTCGCGGAGCTCCGCGTAGCACAGCAGAGTTTTTCTTGCACGTGGAACTTGCAAACTCTGCCCAGGCTTATTCCAAAGACTTTGGAATGAATTGCAAAAAAATGATATTGCTTCTAAGTTCCGATCTCATTCGCAATCATCTCAACCTCCTTTGATGGGCCAATTCACTAAGTCTCCATTTAGTCTTTAAATGCATAGATGAAAGCATGAATATTGCGTACACCGGATTGGTTGGTTGCTAATCACTCACTATACAAACTACAAAAAAGCTTTAACTAAGGACTGAAGTGAGAGGACACGGGCCGCCAAATTACTAATACTAAGTAACTAACTAACTAACTACCACTATCTTAGTGACAGGACAAAGGAAAGGAGTCTCTCTAGTCAGCATTACCTAACTTAAGTTCTCTTACATAATCAGCCCAAGCGAGCGCAAAGTTGCAAACAAGTATGATTAGGTAGCGCCGAGCACCTATCCTGAATAATGATCATATAATATAAGATTTGTAAACGTAACTTAACTGCATGTGAGCAGCATGCTTGCTATTTGGGAAAAATAATATGAGCAATAACACAGAACACACAGTAATAATAATAATTAGCTACTCACAAAGCCTCGCGACCTCAATCCCTAGCAGGTCCAGCAGGTCCTGCTCTTGGTCCAGGATGTCGGACCACCGATGCATCAGCTGGTTGTGGGTGCCGGATCCCAGAGCAGCGATACACTGCCCGGCGCACTCTCACCCACCGCTGCTGGCACTCCCGGAGCCCATTCCCAGACCCAGGCCTGCCGCCTGCTGCCAGGGTGGTAGGGAGCTGGTGTTGCACCAAAAAAACCAGTGCTGCCACCTCCACCTCAGAAAACTAGGCCCCGGCCTGCACCCCTTCAGGGCACCGCCTTCCGCTTGGAAGTCGGCTCTTCTTTGCCACCTTGGCCTGGCTCTCTTTCATGATGCTGGTGGGGGGTGGGGGGCGATGGGGCAGAAGTATAAAAAATAACAGGGAGAAGAAGGAACGAAGTAAAACAGAATTAGGAAAGAAGGAAGTATAGAGAAAAATAGTATAAAAGACCAAAACTCACTAAAAAACACACAAAAAGTAGAAAACAACGCAAAATTTACACTTAAGAAGAGAGTGGGATAGATAATAAATAAAAAAGATCAGAAAAAAAGTTTTGGGAACAAAGGATTGGAAAGATTTAGGGAGGATTCAAAACAGGCCCCAGAACCATAACAGAGAAGAAAAACAAGATGGCCGTGCCGCTGCGCGGCCGCGTTGTGCAGTTTGCGTGATATTTCCCATGAACACGCAATCCGCGTTGCCATATGGCGGGAAACATCACACGAACGGGTGGGACAAGCCACTCCGCCCGCTCGCGGAACTCCGCATAGTGCAGCAAAGTTTTTTTGCCACTTCTCGGAGTTCCACATAGAACCGCTATGCGTACTCTGCTAGGCTTAGCTTCCTCTTTCACCACTCAGTCAGGTGGATTTTGTCAAGAGACTTGAATGTATTTAAATTTATATGCAACATGATGACAGGGCTGAACAAGATCACTTGAAATGCAAAGGGAGGTGATTTGAGTTAGCATCATGGATGGACCTTCGATCCTGTGATTCACCCAGACAAGGCTAAGGTCTCTTCAAGAAGAGACTTAACCCACAAGATTCTGCATATGTGCAACTGAAGCAGTGCCAAATCTTGATTCCTTTGAAGATGTTCTAATTGTGCCAGAGCATGAGGAAGAGTTGCGATCCCATGGTAAATTCTAACATTGTGAGAGCTGTAGAGGTAAACTGTGTGACTTGAAGACAATAAGAATTGAGGTGATTTACTGACTGCTGGCATAGAAAAAATAAACTTTGGCTTCTCATCCTACTATATCCCTTCAATCATGAGAACCTTTGCAGAAACCCCTATTTTGACTCTCTCTGTCTATAGCGAAACATTTGGTTTAACACTTACAACACAGTTATATGCTATACATGCAGCCTTTATTGGCCTATCATATATCAAAGTATGGGCGAGACTTCAATCAACATAGTGCAGGATGGACGGCAGTTCCCATACAAGTGCATACTCTAGGTGGAATTTAGACTCCCCCAAATATGGCAGTGTATGGTCAGGGTCTGGTCACTCCAGATACATGAGGTGATGGCACCAGGGTAATATTCTAGATGGGGTTTAAAACAAATGAAGGGCTTGCCTAGAAGCAGTATGTCTAGTAGGTAAGAGTCATCTGTCTGGGTCAGGGGCATAGGCCAAAAGTGGCCATAGCCACCTGTCAATTTCTGTGTGATGTCATTGGATGGAAGAAGCAACATATCTCTTCTTGGCATTAGCAGCAAATACCTTAGTTTATTAATAGCATCTAAGCAGCTCTCTTTGCTCTAAAGAATAATAAAACATTCACAATGGTATTATATGCAACAGTTATAATGAGGTAATATGGACTTTTTTACATTGTTATTTCAGGAATTTTGCGGCAACGATGGCACCATCGGTGCTTGAATACTTTTTTCTAAATGTATGACACACTGCTATCCATGAAATCCTATTAAGCCAGGTACCTGCACATTCAATTATTACAATTTTAAGGAATTTGTGTAATTCAAAATCATGTTTACATTGCAGCATAACTTGTTTTTGAAGGCCACATAAAACAGTATATAAATCACCTCCCATTCTCAACTGAACATAGTTGCCCCTAATAAAACGTCCTCAAATTAGGTGTGTATTGTATAAAATATCATTAATGAGACTACTTTAACTATAACAAAAATGCAGCTTTATCAGCACGCTAAAGATGCAATATATACTAGTTTCAATTGTCTCATTGCTCATTCAGACTATATCTGCACCGAGAAAGTGACAACAATTATTCTGTTTCTGTGCACTTATTTATATAGCCATGCCTGCAGCAAAGTAAACAGAGAGCACGGAACAGCTGAAATAATGTAAGAATTTATTGCAGCAACATTTCATATATGAAAAAAAGTGTATTTTATTACGGCTCATTCTTTTCTGCATTAGAATACCATATTGAACAGGACCTAAATTGTTTTCCACAGATAACCTTTAGATATATATTGTATAGCTACATTTTTTATCACTTATAACCACATATTTCAAGTAGACTGCTTCTGTACTGTGTGAATAAACATACAGTATGAAATGCATAACAGCTCCGACTGCCAAGTGTATTTGTTCACTGCTACAGAAAACAGGTATAATTTGGGCTCGCGGATTATCCCGGCTCCCAGTTTAATGTTTTATATTCTCCATATGTATTTATCCACATTTATTTTTTGGTCATCTTAATATTTAATCATATTTACTTTGTGTTTTGAGAATAAATTATGTTGTAAAATAGTATATTTTCACATTTATTTAAGTGATAAATTTGCACTCATACTATGATACCGGTTATGTTTTAGCAAATTAAGCAGCCAAAAAAGAATATAACAATACACCGAGGGAGCGGGGACTCTTGAGTCTCAATGTCGTGTATAATCATCATGCAAACCCCGCCATTGGTTGTATGGATCTATTTTTGTTGAAGTGCAGAGATTAGGAGCAATCATTTTTAAAATACTTCCATAAACAGTGTAAATCATCAGACCTCCAATAGAGAGTTATTAAACGTTTTTAACGATTTATTAACAAATGTAGTCAATTTTACGGTCAGTAATCATTCAAAATCATTAAGGTAAGCAACTTGGTTACAAATGGAAATAGCCTAAAGGTCGCTAATTTAGTATCAAGATCAATAAGACAGGAACTGAAATTACATATAAAATGCAAAATATCAAAAATAAGTGTTCCATAAAGGAAAATACCCTAATCTAAATTAGGCAGGAATAGGTCATAGTAGAGCATTAATTCAATCATAAAGTAAGGTAAGGTGTCAGCCTCAGGCAACCAAATGAAGGTGGCTGAACGAAAGAATGTGAATGCTCCGGCATAAAGCATTGCACTTGGGCTGTGGAGATTTAACAGAGGTGAGAAAGGTCTTCTGAGCGCGAAGTCAGCGAGCATCTCGTTCCAACTATCCTAAAAAACACACTATTATTATTCAACAAGTCACAAGTTTGCAACATTATGGCTTGTTCTCACCCTCGAGAGCCAATCATACTACTCCAAAGTCTGCGTAGGTAGACTACCCTCTTTCCCAGTCATCACTATGGGTCACGCATAAATATGTCCTTGAATCGTCACACTGGAAAGACTGTTGGATACAGTTTGCTCTTCCCACAAGTCCCTCTCCTATCTTGGCACTTTCTTCTTCTTCTTTTGATGGTTGAGAACCTCAGTATCAGTCATCTAATACATAACAATAAACTATACACTAGCTAGTAACAGTCCTCTGGGTAAAACACAGGGCATCTGCTTGGAAAAACACACAGCATGCAAAATAAGCAAGAATGAAATGTGCAGCGTGCCAGCTTTAAACATGTAAAGATCAACATTCTAGATGGCCATACAAATACAGAGAATTTAGAATTTAAGTTACATAGCCTGTTAATTTGGGTGTTATTCATAATGGCTAAATTTAGTCACCTACTACAAATTTATATAATAATATGTACTGTTATTTAACAATGTGAATCACATTTTATTCACAAAGGCGTAAATCATGCAAATGTAAAGTCGCACTTTCCCAACACCAACAGGTAAATATTAGCATGTTACTACAAATGCATGTTGACATAAGCTCTTATTAAAGTAAATCTCACCATGTTTCTTAACCTCCCATGCTGTCTATCTGATCAGCTGTTGGCATGGAATTGATGAATGACTGCATGAAAAGTCATTAAAAAGAAGCCCCAAATTCTGTGATTTTCCATTTAAAAAAATAAATGCAGACAGGAAACACGTTGTTTTCTGTCTGTATTTATCTGTAAAATCACTAAAAATGGAACACTAGGAAGCCATGCTAATGGAATACTAGGAAGCCATTAAAATAATTTGGGTAAGCTTGTTACTAGATAGTTATGACAATTAGGGGGGTCTTTGCCAACATTTCATGCAACGCAGAGCAGCACAGCAAGAGAACTTGCTGTGCTGCATTGCATGAAAGGGAGAGAGCGCAAATGCACCATATCTACTAAAATATAGTGCTGTTCTGCTATGCTGTAGTGGTGGCACACACTAGCTGGGGGCCAATACAGAGACACTTGCACCACAACCCAAGGGTGCAGGAAGGGATACATTCCTATTCAAGAACTTTTCTTAGAGATTTATTATTCTTTGTATGTGTGCTGCAGAATGCAGCAAACATGCAAAGAGGAAGTAATATGGAGAATCAAGATATTTCTTGGTTTAGTGCACCATTTTGGCGCACACTCATACTTGCTGACTTTAGTAAATATGAGTTTATGTCAACATACATGAGTGGATGCACAGCAATACTCATGCTCCACCCATGTAAAGCCCCTGGACACAAGGCAACACAAGGCAGCGCTATGAGGCTTTGTGACCTGTGTGAAGAAAATCCCAAGCAAAGCCACACAAATCTTGATTTGCATAGCTGGTAAATCCCAGAATGGATTTTGCATCAGGGTTGCACCACAATAGTGGCACAACCAGTCACAAACGTTTAGTAAATCTGGGCCCAAGTCCTAAGTCCCGTGCACATCCTCATAGAGATCTTGAAAATCCATTAAACAGGACTATCAGATATATATTGCATATGCTCCAGAGGGTATCAAAGTTTAACAAAGAATAGATCCATGTCAAAATAATATTTGCTGTAATGTCCATGGTGTTAGAAGGCACTACATTCCCTATGGCAGCTGCTGAGGGACCTTTTATGTCTGACGTCATCGGACCCAATTCACAAAGCAAGTTTTGTCGTTAAACAAAGGTTTAAAGCCAAAACTAGCTTGCTTACACGTGTCAGGCATTCACAAAAATATTCCTGGCAGGTGTAAATGGTTTTACTTCTGAGGATTACTTAGCATCAATTGTGGACAAATATGCATTAGTAAATTTCACAAAAAGGTTAGGAGGTAGGTGTTGCAAAGCATGATTCATTTTTCAACTTTGAATTCGGAAACTCAATTTTTCCCTTTTCCCAATCTAGGAATGATTGGAAAGTTACTCCAGCCAAGGGGAAAGGACCATTCCCAGATTTGGTATGTATGTTGTGAAAAGGAAAAATGTTTTCCTGTGGAGAAAATGGTAAAAAAAGTGCTTATTCACTTTCATGAAAAAAGTGCGAGTGACTGTTCACCCGATCTCTAGTTGCACAGCAAATATAACAATTACTCACATAATCAAAGAAGAAAACATTCCATGAACAATAATGAATCATAAATTGTTTTTGAACCAAGATATGAAATTATGATACACTGAAAGTGTAGCCTTTATTTGGCTTGTTGTCCTTCAAGAAAATGATACTTTCACACACAGTTTGTGAATCTAGTGACAATGATTACAATGTGACATAAACACGTCAATTGTCCTTAAATTAACATAAATTCTAAATTTCCATTCAATGATGTGCCCAATGCATTTCGGGATTTACGAATACCTTCTTCAGGGACCACTGCGAAAAAATGAAAGTAATATACAAGCTAGTTATGATGGAACCAAGCAACAGTTAATGTACAACGTACAGGGACAAAATACCATCCATTGAAAATGCACAAAGGCATGGCAAAAAGGTAAGAGAATCAGATCAAAGTAAAAGATAGAAAAACCAATAGATACCATAAAAAAAACGTATGATATGTGGACCCAGAAAGTCAACCTTGTGACAAGTCTCAGGTAGAGACGAGCGCTCACCCACACTCAACATACCAATATAGAAACAAAGTGCTTAACCTCACCGGTGTCGTGTCCGCCAGACATGCAAGAAATCCACAAAAAGGTTGCTCAAAACTTACATAATATATGAGTAATGATCCAAGGAAGATACCGTCTTTGTGGCACGATCTACGAAATGTAAAAAAATCTAAAGACTACTCTAACAACAACAGTTTTGCAATAAAGGATCAAGCCGCTGGGGATAAAACAGCATACCTTTATAGACAAATGCACAACCGCACTGTTATACCGCAATGCCTTGCTGAAAACGTAACTTCCAGTTGCTGCAACAGCAACAATGAGAACCAAATTCCTAAGCCCACAAAAGCAAAAATGAAAATGTTAAAATGACTATAAAGTGTCGTCACAGTCTGTAATACAGTCTGAATAGCCTGCAATTACCTCAACAGCCTGTCAGAAGAAACCAGATATGCGAAGTACCCAATCACTGATGTGTACCCCCTGTAAATCAACCGGAGACATGGAATTTAAAACTGTGAAGCACTCCTTCCATAGTGCTAGAAACACCCACAAAAACTACAATTACCTCCCATCGTGTCTGTGAGATGGGATGGGAAAGAGGCTGTTCAATACTCTATGCTACACATCTGATGCCGGGCACTGCCTAACACCGATTTATCTAAAGAGAGACAGAGTTCAACATCAACTAGCCGACCAGACCATTCATACCCAAACGCTGCTGCCTGACGACCTCTTGCTTACCGATTACGAACTGGAACGTGTCCTCCCTGACAAACGCGTGGACAGTTCTCCAAAAAACCAGGAACCGGAAAGCCGGTAATGACTGCTAGGCAACAATACTAAAGACGGACTCAACTCGGCTCGTGAAAAAGGCGCCATGCTGGAACAGGCAAAATGATGAAAACGAGCAATGCTGGAAATGAACAAATGGCCGAATGGTGATCCTACACACCTAGTAGGGGAGTCGCTGTCTCTCAGTAAATCCTTAGCTGCAACAAGCTGTAAAATTAACCACTAGTATTGAGAACCGGGAAGCCGGTAATGAGTGTTTAGCAATGGCACTGAAGGCGGACTCAACTTGACTAGTAAAAACAGGAGACGCAATGATGAAACTGATGAAATAATGAGACCAAGCAACGCTAGAAGTGAACCAATGACTGAATGGAGATCCTACACACCCTGTAGGCGAGTAACTATCTCCCAGTAAATCTTTAGCTACAAAAAGCTGTAACATTAACCACTAGTATCAAGATACCCAATAGACCACACTGAACACAATATTGCATGAACAAGGATAAAATGAGTGGAATGAAAGAAAATCAAATGAGTGAAATGTCAGCGAAGGGAAAGAGAAAAAAGAGGTGCAATGAGAAAAGAACCTTGTGGAGAGTGACATCTGTGTTTGATTGCCATGAATTTGCGCATTGTACACAATGAACCAGCACGTGGTGGAAAATGGAGGATCAAATCAGTCAACAACAATCTCAGAGAGTGACAAACTTAGTGACTCACGTGGTGTGCATAGACATTATAAAAAGCATGACATGTCAATTTTGTCGTTCAGACCTGCTGGAGTCATGGTTTGAAGCGACTTGATCCACCAAACTTCGCGCTGTGATAACCATTTTGCATTGTCTCTACCCATTTTAGTCTCCACCAATTCTAAAATTGTAAATCTCAATTGCGCTATGGTGTGGTGATGTTCTAACCAATGTGTGACAAGATTGGATTTCATGCTTTTTGTTCGAATGGTGCTTTTGTGTTCTGTGATCCTGATTTTTATTTTCCGCTCGGTTTTTCAAACGTATAATAAACCGCAAGGGCATTTTATACAGTAGATAACAAACGCAGAATTGCAATCTCCTGAGTGTTTGAGATTAATCAATTTACCGGAGTGCGGATGGTTGATTTTGTTACCTAACATCACGTTATTACAGTTCACGCAGTTGTGACATTTGTGCATCCCAGTTTCTGTGGTGATATTGACTGGTTTGACATGAGTCAACATCTCTTTGAGGTTACGACTCCTTGTGTGAGCAAACAAAGGTTGTTGCTCAAACAGTCCATTGAAATCTGGTTCAGTCCTCAAAAGCTCCCATCTTGACTTGATAATTCTCTTGATTGCCTCTGATTTTGTAGAGTATTTAGAAACGAAGACCATTCGATTGTGAGAGGACTTAATTTTAGTTGAAAGTAAATCCTGTCTTTGCATATTGGTGACTCTTGTTTCAGTTCCAGTTCGTAATCGGGAAGCAAGGGGTCGTCAGGCAGCAGCGTTTGGGTATGAATGGTCTTGTCGGCTAGTTGATGTTCAACTCTGTCTCTCTTTAGATAAGTCAGTGTTAGGCGGTGACCGGCATCAGATGTGTGGCATCGAGTATTGAACAGCCTCTTTCCCATCCCATCTCACAGACACGATGGGTGGTAATTGTAGTTTTTGTGGGTGTTTCTAGCACTACGGAAGGAGTGCTTCACAGTTTTAAATTCCATGTCTCTGGTTGATTTACAGGGGGTACACATCAGTGATTGGGTACTTTGCATATCTGGTTGCTTCTGATAGGCTGTTGAGGTAATTGCAGGCTATTCAGAGTGTATTACTGACTGTGACAACACTTCATAGTCATTTTAACATTTTCATTTTTGCTTTTGTGGGCTTAGGAATTTGGTTCTCATTGTTGCTGTTGCAGCAACTGGAAGTTACGTTTTCAGCGAGGCATTGCGGTATCACAGCGCGGTTGTGCATTTGTCCATAAAGGTATGGTATTTTATCCCCAGCGGCTTGATCCTTTATTGCAAAACTCTTGTTGTTAGAGTAGTCTTTTGATTTTTTTACATTTCGTAGATCGTGCCACAAAGACTGTATCTTCCTCGGATCATTACTCATATATTATGTAAGTTTTGAGCAACCTTTTGTGGATTTCTTGCATGTCTGGTGGACACGACACCGGTGAGGTTAAGCACTTTGTTTCTATATTGGTATGTTGAGTGTGGGTGAGCGCACGTCTCTACCTGAGACTTGTCACAAGGTTGACTTTCTGGGTCCACATATCACACATTTCTTTTATGGTATCCATTGGTTTTTCTTTCTTTTACTTTGATCTGATTCTCTTACCTTTTTGCCATGCCTTTGTGCATTTCAATGGATGATATTTTGTTCCTGTACGTTGTACATTAACTGTTGCTTGGTTTCATCATAACTAGCTTGTTTATTCCTTTCATTTTTTTGCAGTGGCTCCTGAAGAAGGGATTCGTAAATCCCGAAATGCATTGGGCACATCATTGAATGGAAATTTAGAATTTATGTTAATTTAAGGACAAATGACGTGTTTACGTCACATTGTAATCGTTGTCAATATATTCACAAACTGTGTGTGAAAGTATCATTTTCTTGAAGGACAACAAGCCAAATAAAGGCTACACTTTCAGTGTATCATAATTTCATATCTTGGTTCAAATTTTTTTTTATGATTCATTATTGTTCATGGAATGTTTTCTTCTTTGATTATGTGAGTAATTGTTATATTTGCTGTGCAACTAGAGATCGGGTGAACAGTCACTCGCACTTCTTTCATGATACATTAGGGGTTGGCTACCCCTGTCTGGTTTGCACGCTTACGAGTTCAGTTGTTTTTTCTTGTAAAATCAAGTTATATGAGAAGGTGTGCGCTAACTCTATGAATTGACTTATTCACTTTCAGCCATTGTTTCCACTCTGCAGAAATGTACCCATGTACAAATCCTCATGTGTGGTATAGGCTGCCTTAAGAAAGTCACAATACAGATGTAAGAGTATGCCTGGGAACTTGCTCTGACATAGCTTAACAGGCATATTATCACACTAAATTTGTGAAGGCCAAAAAGGTGTAAAAGTATATTCAGGTGTAGTCTAACACCACAGCCCATACTTAGGCATTTTTGTGCGTGAACTGGGGAGGTTCACTTTAACTTCATGCATGGTTCAAAAAATTCTGAAAACTAGACCTGGGCAATAACACAGGAATTCTGCTTCCACGTCTGGCCATTCCTTAAAAATCATGGGGCATGTTTAATAAGAAATCACACAGCGCAGCAAGTCACCTTGATGCGCTGTCTGATAGGGAAAGAGCAAGAATGCCCCATACTTAACAATATATGTTGCATTCCTGTCATTTCCCAGCGCTGACATACAATTTGTTGCCTAGCACCAACGCAGGCATCCTTGAACCATGGTGTAAGGTACCTGCGTTGTAAGCAGGACTGTATTTGTGTAGGAAGGGAAACCTTCCTACACAAAAACAATCCCCTGAGGCATTTTCCACTCTCAATGTGTGCTGCAGAATGCAGCACATCTAGAAAGAGGAACAATTGAGGAGAAATAAACAGATTTCCCCTCGTTACCCCTCCTCTGGGGAGGTATAACATTCTGATGCATTCCCAGGTTTACCATTTTTGGCAAATCTGGGAATGCACCAAATCCATGGGTGGATGCGTGGGAACACCCCAGCTCCACCGATGGAACTCCTGGGGCAGAGTAACCGAAACACAGTGATTTGCTCTGCATTGCATTACTCTGGATTTATCAAGCCATTCAGATCCAGCTAAGGTGGCTCTGCATGGCTTGATAAATTCGACTTAGGTTTTGCGTACCCATTGCACCCCCTTGCGTGGTGATGCAAAACCTTCATAACTATGCCCCCTAATGAATAAGTAAATCTGAAAAAAGGCACCCTTTTGTAATCTTTAAAACAATTGACAAACACCCTCCCCAGTGATTAAAAAAATAAGGAGAAGTCCATATTAACCTGCATACAATCAAATATGATCAAAATAAATTTGGCAACCAGGTTTCACTCCTGTTTATAATTTTAACTGCAGCCCTGGTGTAAGAAGGTGGAGTATTAATTGGTGTGTATGGGAGTCTATCATATGGAATAAGACCAACAAACTTGTTAAGGTAAAACACAGTTTCAATAATTTAAACCTGGGCTAAACCCCCTGGTGGCTATGGCGCAAACCAATTTGATGTTGGAAAATGTGTAAAGCATTTAGCAGTAACAAAACCCAACATCAATTTCTAAAAGTAGAGAATATTTAATTAGCAAAATAACACCAAAATGACAAAAGTCCAATATGTAGCACCAGAGACATGATTTTTTTTAAAGAATTGTTGTGTTCCCTATAGGTACTCTAATATAGGCTCAGGTAGTCACCTAACCCTTCACCTATATTCTCCCTACCATTACACTACATAACGATTCTTAGTACTGACCTTTTACCTAGTTACGGTACTGTCCAAAGATGACATGGGGTTTTCTCCGAAAAGCTTAAGCCTCATTCATTATGCATGAGGATTCTTGGAATCACAGCAGGACAGCAGGCCTACCATCTCCTGCAAAATAACTATGTATAAGGGTCATTCC
The DNA here is from genome assembly GCA_963921515.1 of Calotriton arnoldi. Lineage (NCBI taxonomy): Eukaryota > Metazoa > Chordata > Amphibia > Caudata > Salamandridae > Calotriton > Calotriton arnoldi. The sequence goes on from CAWUFW010014747.1 coordinate 70,103, forward strand.
TTCCGTCATCCCAGTCCGACATGACACAGCAAGGTATATCCCCAGGGGGTACCACTTTGGGTATATATACCTCATCTCTTGCTGAGAAAGTCAGAGGAGAAAAGGACTTCCAAGCCGACACATTGACGCGAGACGCTGACGCTCCTGCACACAGACACTCCAGCTCGCAGTGGTCTGACATCCCTTGCGGGGTGTCCATCTGGAGACCAAGACGGGGTCCCACAGTCTCTCACTTCAGGTAATGGGGTTGACTTTATCCCAGAGGGATTCTTGGCTTTACACCCACATACATGTTAGGTACATTCAGGTACATCTAGTTAGGGACGCATCGTAGGAGTACGCATTTTACTGTCCTGTATTTTATATACTTGCCTGTATTCATTGTTTTAGCGCAATGGTAGAAATCTACCATCCTTTTACTCTAATAGTGCTTATTATCATTATATCTGTTAATGTCTAATGGTTGTTTCAGCACACCTATTTTACACTAGAATGACGCTGGTCCAATAAATGCTTATTGAGAAACGTACCCACCGTTTATTCTGTGTATCTCTCTGAGACCAAGTGAGCACGAGTGACTGAGCGAAAAGTAGTACACTGTTTCCACGATCTCTGATGGGACAGGGTTGTCATGTTCGATAGTTGCCAAGAACTATTCTCTCCTTGGTAAGAGGGGTTTCTAGTGGCGCTGTGAGCTAGCTGGTATACAGGCTAACATATTCGGTAGGGGTGTCTAGAATCAGTCTGACTCCAATCCTACAGTATATGTTGTCTAAACACGCAGATCCTATATAGGTTTATAGGAACTACACAACAGAATTAGGTCGTCAAATGCCAAGAAAAAGCACCAATCGGAAGGTAATCTATGCGCCATATTATGATGAATGCGGGCAGCCACAAACTCATTCATGTGAAAAACGGTGTGGCAGCTTTAAAGCTGTTCCGTGTTTACACAGTGAAGGTGGCAACCCGCCTAAACTTTGAAGGAGGATTAGAGATCCCATTGCAGGTAGGTGCAGTCACTGACTGGAGGGGTGATAGGACCCCCTATCGCCCCTCTAGAGGGCTGCTCTCAGGGGGCACACTGACAGTACACCTCCTTTTAGGTCTCTAATACGGTGCGGGGTCAAAGGCAAAGGGATTCCCTCATTTGCATGGGGCACGCTTCAATTCAAATGAGGGAACGTCCCCTGAAGATAGAGCTGATGCTTTATGAACGCCAGCACTATTGGTATTACAGAAGGGGCCGCTTAAGCGTCTGTGGCCACTTCTGTAATAGCAAAGTGCCCTTGGGGCACACAAAGCGGGCTCAAACGTGTAATACAACCCATGAATAGCACATTTAATTTACTTGTAAGTCCCTACTATATGGTACTACATGTACCCAGGGCCTCTAAATTAAATGTTACTTGTGAGCCTGCAGCACTCATTGTGCCACCCATTAAAAGAGCATTTTAAAAACATGTTGCATGCCTGCCACTGCAGACTGTAGTGCAGTTTTAAACTGTCATTTCGACCTGGCAACAAAAACCTTTTGCCAGGCTTACATCTCCCTTTTTAATACTTATACGTCACCCCTAACTTAGGTCCTAAAGGCTCATAGGACAGGGTGCATTGCATTTGAAAAGTAGGACATGTGTTCTTAAGTTAGACATATGCTGACAGTGGAAAACTCCTAAAGTCATTTTTCACTTTTGCAAGGCCTGTCTCTCCCATTGACTCACACTGGGTTACCTTATAACATTTAATAAGTACTAACTTTAGATTGGGGGCAGATAGAGATATGCTGTTTATACTTAAATGAACTGTAATTTAAAATCCTCTTTAATGGTGAAGTCAGATTTTAAGCTACTATTCAGAAAATGGCAAGCTTATATTGTTGCAATGAGGGGTTGATGAGGGGTGATGCCCCGAAACCAGTCCCAGGATGCTTATTTCCAGTCCAGTGAGGACCTGGCCTGGCAGTTCTGGCTGGGCTGTTCCCATGGGGCACAGGGTCAAGACTGATTTGCATATAGCTGGGTCTGAACTTGAATGGCATGGGGAGCAAACAAATGATGGATTTAGGCCCAGAGCTCTGTACTAGGGTGAATGTTTGCCATTGTGCAGCTTTCTGTCCATCATTTTTTCTTTTTGCACACATTTTGAAAGTTGTCATTTCATAATTTTCTTGCGTCCTGGGTCACATGTCTGTGAATAGCTTTGATGTTGGGGCATGTGTATTCCTTTTAGACAGTGACACAAAGGGAGATTAGGTATGGACAGGATGCGTCATCCTAGCAGGATGACTGGGAGGGGCAATACCAAACCCTGCTTATACTTCAAAGGTTTTGCTTTCTGCACACTCAAAGGAACCTGACACTAAGCCTGGCCTGCCTTTTGTCACCTCTAGACTGTTTGGAGCTTTGACAGGGGAAGGGAAAGAACATTCCAGAACCAGATGTGAGGGTAGGAGAGTTAGTTCCCCTACACAAAGTCTGGCACAACATATAAATATTGGACCTCTAGAGCCACTCTTCAGGACACTCCTGGGCCTGTGGAAGTTACAAAAGAAGAACTGTTCTGCTGCTAGAAGACTGTCCTGCTGCTTGAAGGACTGCCTTGTTGCCTGACAAGGAAGATTGGACCTGCTTGTCTTTGTCCCAGAATAACCAGAGTGACTCCAAGGGTCAGTTGGGTGACCTCCTGTGTGAGGTACGAGGACACAACATGTTTCAGAGGTCTCCCTGCCACTTCCCAGTTGACCTGTTACAACTGGACCTACCTCGACTTGCACCTAGAAATGTCTGAGCCCTACTGGCCTCTGCTGGAGTAAGTCCCTGATTACCAAGAGGTGACTCCCCAGATCATGGACCCTTGGATGGTATCAGAGTTTTCTCTTCCTAAAGAAAAGCTAAAATGCTGATGTTTGGGCTCCTTGTGATTACGAATGGGCCCGTTTGCCCAAAACTCAGCCATTCGCGATGCTCCAATGCGAAGCTTCGATGAAATGTGCTCTTTGTGCTGACAATGACAGTGCCTGGCAATGGGCTATGTGCAACCTGCACGTCATGCTACAGTAACGACAGCCCATGATGACTGTCAACTCAAAGCTATAGCAACGAGCATCTGCAATGCTTGACCAGCTCTTTACAGTACAGTGATGAGCATCTGTGATTCCGACCGTCTCTTTATTCTGCAGCAATGACCCTCTAGGACGCTCAGCCTTTTCCATTGCAGCCTCCACCAATGTCTACAGAACTCTTTGCGCTGGATTTAGAAAGTAACTTCTCAGCACGACAAATCTGGTCCCTATATCTGCCCGCGCTCTATCGTGGTTAGCCTGAATTTTTGAACTCCCCCCGACCTAAAGCGACCAAATGACCACGAGTTATGGTTTGTGCTTTAGGCACTATTTTCACTAAAAATTTTAACATTGAATGTCCCGGTTCTACTGATTGGATTTTTGTCATTCTGGTATCTCATTGTCTTTATTAAAATGTACTGTATTTTTCTAAATTGGTTTGGGATTTTTCTTCTGTTGTGTTTTCACTATATTACTGTTTGTTTGCTGCATAATCCTTTGCACATTGCCTCCCAGTTAGGCCTGACTGCTTTAATGGCAAGCTTCCAGAGGGTTCAGCAGACGTTAATTTAGTGACTTTTGTGGTTCACCATGACAAGGATGTGGTTGTTGCTTGAGTGGGCCGTCCATCCATTTCAAGCAATAACCCAATTTCTTACAGCCTTCAACTTCACTCAGCTCAGGGGTCAGCCCTACAAGCTGTAACGTTGCCTGGCAAACCAGGAATTCCTATGGAACTACAAAGCCTTCAATCATAAGGCTGATTTACCTAAAGTGCACCAGGAAGAAGTTTGTTACGGTAGAGTCCTCTGCTGGTGTCTAGCACCAACAGGACTGAAGGTCAGGGTCCCTCCATGTTGAACAGGCACAACCTGGGAACCTAGTTATGCCACTGTAGGCTCCACCCTCCTCCTACACTTACTCCTTCTTATAGGCTTCCACATATGGCCTTCCTGGGTGGACACTGGTCTGGGCATTGCCACAACCTCCACCTCAGTATATGGTAAAACTGTTGTAAGGATTACATCTTTCACTGTACTTTGACAGTCTCCTACCCGATCCTGATCTCAGGGCCAACCTCTGACCTTCACATGGTCAGTTACTAGCCCACCCAAGGAAACTAGGGCAATCAATACCACTCATTCATTAACTCCTCTACTGGCTTCTCAGGGGTTGATACTACCCCTGCTACCTTGGGAACTATACCTTCACTGCGCCTACCACTATCAAGGGTTTCTCCTCAGACAGCTCCTAACCCCCCCCAACCTAGGGAACCTTGGACTTTTTCCTCGCTTGCCCACCATGGAAAAGTTCTTAGGGACCACCACATCCAGCTGGTGGGCTCACCTAGGGATAACGCTGGACATCCTTGTGCGTTCCTGACCCACTGTGCTGGAGGTTATGGGCCTGTGCCAAAGGTACGACAATGTCGGTAGAAAAAATTATTCTGTTTAGACTCTTTTACTTGAACGTTGTGTTGCCTGTGACAAGTAAGAGAATTTCCAAGAGTCTCCCAGTCATCTCCTGCTGTCAAGGAAGCAGGGTCTACCCTACACCCCTGTTCCCAATATCTGCTGTGGAGATACTTCATACATTAACAAATGCCCTCCTCATACAGGCGTAGTGTGTGTTGTACTGGGGTTTAAGGGACACTATCACCTGGGATCTCTCTAATGGAAACAGCTATAGGAAAGCATGTCCAGCATTCATATCATCTCAAATTGAAAAATGGTCACAGTAAACACCATCCAATAATGTCTTCCCATGGAATTAATGTGTAGGGGCTTTCCTTTCTCACATCTTGAGTTCACACAGCCAAACCTTTGTATCACTCTCAGAGCATTGAGCTCATAAATTTTCAAATTAATGTATTGGTAATGTTTACTAAAACTGGACTTATCAAATGTTATTATTGCCTTCCGGGACTGGATATTACTGATCCCACCACTGCCACCAATGTGAGCGAAAGAGGACAAGTTTCATCAACTGTGTTATTTTTGCAAAAATAATTTGAGCCATCCCACTCCCTCCTAAGTAGCCCTTGCCACAGTGGAAGATGGCTACAAGAAAACTAAGGAAGTGTCAGTGCCCTTTTGTGTCATGGTAAGAGTAGCAAGCCATAACCCAAGGATGACTGTTTCTGTCCCACGATGTATTATAGAACTACATTGAGATTGTGCAAGGATATATTGGAAATCCAAGAAATGTTAAAATGCTGAACTGTGGTTTTTCTAGAATTTTGTCTGTGGTGATAAGTCAGAAATCTGTGAGATTGAATGGAGATAAAGTTGAATTATGTTGACATTGTTGGGACTGGGACTTCTTTTATGAAAAAGGTTAGTCAGATTAAAGAAAATTGGATTGAGCAATGAGGAGAATTCTCCGAGCAGTAATGCAAGGTTAAGGTGCCTAACTGAATCTGTAGTGGTCAGAGTTTTCAAGACCCTAAAATATCCTCCAACGATGTAGATGTAGTGAAAATAAATATAGTAGTTGTGGAGCTACAAATAAATTTGCCTCTTTAATTGAAGTTGTGGTAATTGCCAGGGTAGGGTCTTTTAGCAGCCGCTACTTCACTTCATTTTTCTCCTGAAAGTAGCTACGTTTATTATTCAAATCTTTAGACCCTGATGCCTAACTCCAAGTATCAAGAGCAGAGGAAAGTGGTATAAAAAATATAGTAGCTTGGTAGAAGGCCTCACTAATTGTGTATTCCCAGAAAGTGTTTATTTTTATTTCTGCTGCAGGCTGACAAATCTGGGCAGGGAGGGCCATGAGAAGTTCAGGGGGAGGAGTAGTGCACACGATAAAGTGCGCATGATGGTTTGGCCGGCTGTTTAACGCTGCGCAAACCATCATGCGCACTTTGATCTCTCTCCACCCGAGCTGTGTTGTACAGCTGGGTGGAGTAGAGGCACAGGCTCCTATACCCTGAGCGAGCGTTAAACAAGCCTGCTTAGGCCAATCACGGCACTGTTCTCATGAGAGGAGCATCAGGATTGGCATCTAGGAGCCTGTGCATTGTGCATGGACTCCAGGAGAAGAATCCTGAGATCGTGCCCGGCTGCGCAACAGCAGGTAAGTGTTTTTTAAAGTATTTATTATACTCCCCCTATCCCCACAACTCCCCCCTTCTCCCCGCCCACCACTTGTTAAGAAAGCGAGCCGCTACTGGGAGTGAGCACAGATTTTCTCTGTGGTGGAATTACCTTCCGACGGTATTGGCCAATTAAACTGAAATAAATGGTGATCAGACCATACAAGAGGATGAGGATCGGGCACAACCATATTCAAGTTGGAAAAGACATGGTCTACTGTGTGACCAGCTGGGTAAGTTGGGCCATGTACCTGTTGCTCAAGCTCAAGGGATGACAAAGTATCCAAAAGTAGGGAGACTTCAGAGTCTGAGGGTTTATCCATATGGAGGCTGAAGTCCCCAAGAACTAAGTAATGAGCATACCTAAGAACCCAAGAGGCTAGCGTGCATTTTAATGATTTCAGAAATCGGCCACCATGACTAGGAGGTCTGTAAATGAGAGCACCCGCCATGGACTGCTGTGAGGATAAAATCAAGCGGAAGCCCAATGCTACAGCATCTACGAGTCCCTCAAGAGGGATAGGCACACATTCATACTCGCTTTCCTGAATTATTGCTACCCCACCACCTCTACCCTTTTCACGACCTTTCCTGAGAATTTTATAGCCAGACAGAGTAGCAGTAGCTAAAGTCGGATTGGCCCACTCTGTAAGCCATTGTCCGGAGAGATTCAAAATGCCTCTTTTTTCTTCATTTACAAAATCAAATACCTGCATTTCATGTTTTTGTAATGAGCGCACATTCAATAGTACAGTATGGCACTGTGCTAATGATAGATTAGAACTGTGAGTATTGGTAAAATCTGTGCCTTTAATTAACACATTGGGGCGCCCACGCACAGTGTTGACAAGCAAAATTTTCCAATAGGGTATTGGGTGTACAATGAGGTGCACAAGGAGATTTAGGGGCTAGACTGTGAAGAACCGAGCTTTCATAGGAAATAGGGGGCCTACCTTTGAGTGAAAAACGGGCATAGAGGCTGGTGCTGGATGTCTTCGGGACGCTGGCAGGCGCAGACGGGCTTGCCTTAGGCACACCTTCGGTGTACATGTGGCTCACCCACTGTACTCGACAGCACTGCGCCTCTATTTAACAGCATGTCGGCAAAAAAGGCTAGAGAGCGCATGAACCAAAAATGGCACTTCTAGAATGTCCCAACTGAGAAAACACAATAACGATGATTCAAATGCCTGCAAAGCAATTTCAGCTGCTCACCCTCCCTCTTTTCAACATTTTAAAGATCCCCTCAGTAAAAATAGTACAAAGAGCAAATTGTAAACAGAATTTCAGTATTTCACACGTTAAAACACAGGTCAACACAAAGAGGTGCTGGAGCGTCACAGCGCCCGTGCCTCTATTTAACAGCATGTGGGAGAAAAAGGCTAGAGTGCGCATAAACCAAAAATGGTCCCTGTAGAATGTCCCAACCGGGAAAAGTCATTAACGATGATTTAAATGTCCGCAAAGGAATTTTAGCTTCTCCCCCTCCCTTGATAAAACATTTAAAAGATCCCCCCAGTAAAAATTAGGTAAAGAGCAAATTGTAAACAGTGTTTCAGTATTTCACACGTTAAAACACAGGTCGACACAAAGAGGTGTCGGAGCCTCACAACGTCTGCACCGCGCCTCTATTTAACATCATGTGGCTGAAAAAGGCTAGAGTGAGCACAAACAAAACAAGTATTTGTAATGCAATCGGTCTCGCCTTTGGGACCTTATAAGTATTAACGAATCTGAAATTTTCTGTGCAAAGTGGTTTACAGCTTCCAGTGTCAGACAGCGTAAGAGAAGTTGTGCGCCCCTAAAAGTTAGTGCAACTAGAACAGAGGCCCAGTCAATTAGTTATGCTGCATAATATGTGGCATGGAGCCTCCCTTCAGATGGACAGGTTTGCACGCCGAGTGAAGGAGGCACCAGTTTGGTACAGTGGGATGATGTCTACATCTGCATTTGTGAATTAACGCTTTTTATTGACCAGCACACTGCTCATACAAGCATACACTCACCCGGGTAATGGCATGCTGGGGGTACTTGCACGTGTGAACACGCAGGATTTCACAGTTTGGAAGGGAATGCGTGAGCCCCAATGCCTCAGAGGGGTATGAAGGGTAATAAGGTAGGTTAATGCTTGTGCTGCAGAGATAGTAAAAGGGTGCAATCCCGGCAAGATCGCACAGCGGGCCTCTTTTTTTTTTAGGCTCTTGGTTAAAGGTCAAATGCTAGTCAGTGCATTAAGGTGTCTGATGCGGAGATCTGTGTGCAACCTATGGGTCTCAAGATCCAATCCAATGAAAACGACACCATGGGCTAATGCACCAAAGCATTGCGGGATAGCAAAGAAAACAAGACACTATAAATTAACATAAACAAAACAAAGCAAAACAAAAGCAATTATCAGGAGCAAAAAAAAAGCGAGCTTGGCATTTTAATAAAACAAGAGAGTAGTCACTGTTTACACACTTGATGGGAACGGGCTGTTGACACGGCTATATGGAAGTGCGTTTGCTGCAGTCTGGCCAGATCTATGGCGGAAAGTGTGGGCAAGGGCGCAGAAGGAGCTGCATCGAGTTGATCCACATGGCAAGCGCTCTTTGGCTCACATACAAAGCAGCAGCGGGCACGAAGCCTGCACCCTGCCAGGGCTGCAAATTCACTGGCCGAGAGTCAGGGCCCCAGCAAGCAGCCATTGTTTGCTTTTCGTTCTTCAGCCAAGTGAGTTGGGCACTGAGTGGGCTACGAGGAGCCCAGGGAGAGCACTGGAAAAATTGCCGGAGGTTAGAGGAGCGGGGAATAGAGGTGGAAAAGACGAGGCAGGATGAGGGTGGGGGGTGGGTTGAGATATTCAGAGGAGCTACAATTGCCATTGATATGGATGCCATATTTTCAGCCTGCGTTTTCTTATGTGCTCGGAGGCATGCAGCCGCTGTGAACGGCATCTATCTACATACACTCTTCAGCTTCAGTGGAAAGACAGACACTGCGTGCCGTACAGAGACAGGCCTGGCCTAACATGCTGCAGACGGTTCCAGAGACCACTCCCTCAACACTAGTACGGGTACGAGCTGGTGGCTGGCTGGAAGCATCAGCGGTGACATCTCTGAGGGGAGCTGGGGGTGGGCAAACACGGCACAGGGAGACCAGCCTAATATAAATTAAACAACAGCGCGCCGCGAGTGGTGTGACGGCGCCAAAGACCACTCCCTCAACACTTGTACGGGTACGAGCTGGTGGCTGGCTGTAAGCATCAGCGGTGACATCTCGAAGGGGAGCTGGGGGTGGGCAAACACGGCACAGGGAGACCAGCCTAATATAAATTAAACAACAGCGCGCCGCGAGTGGTGTGTGCGAGCGCTGGAAACCAAGCACCCTCCTATCCACATCACTTCCTGTTTTTCCTCGTGCAAGACTTTTGGCGCATGCGTACGATGTAAGGTATTGCACGCATGTTAATGCGCACTACTTTAAAAACATGCATTTGCAATTCAATAGAACTCGCATTTACGCGAGTCCTATTGCCTTTGGAACGGGAGAAAAGGGGCTGATAGCCATGGAAATATACAAATGACGACATGGCCGTCAGGAGGAGGGACTAACAAGCCGAAAACCAATCAGAAGGCAGCATTTAGGATGTAAGCCAATCAAAAAGATGGGCGGAGAGTGGACGGATCTTAGACAAAGCTTCCCCGCTATAGTATATACTACATGCCTCGCAAAGCGAGCAGTGCATGTGCTGCAACGCTAGGCGAGACCTAAAAAATGTCGCCTCTGGAATGTCCCATCCAGGAAAAGACAATAACAGTGATTCAAATGCCTGAAAAGTAATTTTAGCTGCCCCCCTCAACATTTAAAAGATCCCCTCAGTAAAAATTGTGCAAAGAGCAAATTGTAAACAGTATTTCAGAATTTCACTTGTTCAAACACAGGTCAGCACCAAGAGGTGCTAGAGCGCTCAAGAAGCAATTGAGGATGGACCTCGGGGGATTCCCCTATGTACTAAGCAAACCTAACAAACAGTTTAACCCCCATTAGGCTTACCACAAAATCAGTCATATCAGCAAGCCCCCCGCCTCCCTCCACCACTAATTATGCTGGGGCAGACCTAGTGGTCTTATGCCAAGCATTCCTGACTCCGGACGAATGGGACACTAATTGTCAAATACAAAGGGCGTATGATTCCCTTTTGTTAGATCCAGGAGGGGGAATGGTAAATAATGGCCGAGAGCCATTCTAATCTATGTGGGTAGTTTTATCTTCTAGCAGCTCCTCTACCAGATTGCTCATCGTAATAATCCAGGCAGAGTAGAGGAAATACCCTTTTTTGTGCTGTCTGAAATTTGTCAAGCCAGGGTGACTAGTTACTGGCAGCTCCACCAATTAATTCCTCCCCTCAATGCCTCTAGTGCTCACGTTTTCTCCAAGAACCTGCAAAGCTAAGAATTGTATTCAATAGTCATTTCTGTACTAATAAAGCTTAAGTTTAAGCCCTTTCAATTCAATGGCCTAAGAGCAACCTATTAGACAGTGATTCAGACCCCCTGCTTATGATGATGCATACTTTGTTGGTCTTTTTGTGATATGCTTATGTGTGCCCTATGCTATTTCTTTTTTTATTTTTGATGAAAGGAGCAAGGTGCTGGTGGGGAGTGGGGGCTAGGGCATGGTGACAGGGATACTTTTCGTGACAAAGATCATAGAAGTGATAATATCTCAGGCTCTTTCTGAAATAAGCTGCTCTACTCTGAATTTGGGGCTATCACTATCTCTTGGGGGAGGACATACCACCATGGGTGGGGTAGGAGAAGAACTGGGCATGGATTCTACCCAAACAGGAAAGGTTAATGGGTGGGAGGGATGGGAGGAGGAATAGGTACAGGGGTTGTAGTAAGTGGGGTCTTAAGAAGGAACAAATAGGAAAAAATGGGGAAAAACAGTGACAAAAAAGGAAGGATAGAAATAGAGTAGGCACAAAGGTAGCATGCGACATCTCTCATATATTGACAAGCAACTCCATGAACATGCAGACGCAATCTGTACAGAGGATAAATATTATATTCTGGAATGTCAATTGCATACAAGCCACCAGTAAACTCTGACAGATTAGGATTGAACCTCAGTATATGAAAGCAGAAATATTGTTCCTGTAGGAGACACATTTGATGAACACAGAGTCTCATGTGCTATGAGCTCTCAAGTATCGCCTGATATGTGCCTCAGGTCATGCTAGACTGACAGATGGTTGGCCTTTTTGACCCACAGCAACATATGGACCTGCGTTAAATCACAATATGAAGGTGTGTCCATTGGTATTTGCCAGGCTACGTTGAAAGAAGGGTTTGCTTTTACATTATACACACTTTACGAGGCAACTAGTGATGATATGATCATATTCCAACCACTCTTTCTTGAGCTATCTAGATGGGACTACTGATTAATGCATTGACCTTCAACCCATTGATTGAATCTAACAATATGGATAGGGGTGGAGGTATGTATCAAACCCGAGCAGCTGTTCAACAATTGATGCATGCATATGATCTGATTGATGCCTGGTTGTACACTAGTAAAAGGAAGAGTGGAAAACCCAATAGACCCTTGGAGGCTTGGGTAATTAGTGTATCAATGGGTAAACGTGTCTACAAGGGATTCTTTACTCTACTTAATCTCATGTTTTTAAGCAATCATCAGTAATAAGCTCTACACAATAGCTTACATTAAGTTATTTCGAGAGCTGAATTTCTTATTGCAACGTGAATAGATCTGCAACATTTTTTTTTTAGAGAGGAACAAAACACAGATGAGTGTATACTTCTTGAAACACAAATTTATGTTGAAACAATATTAAAGGGTACAACAAATGCTACATATATGAACATACATAAACACACAGTGACTGAGATTTTGAAGTTTTTTGTTGCTGTAGTTATCTCATTGTCACTAATGTGATCACCTATTCCAAACAATATGTACAAAGGAAAATTGTAACTGATTATACAGAAACAAATCCTTTAGTAAAAAAACACAAAGAAAATAGGTGTAAATGTCGACGTTTTGGTCTAAGTAGTGAAGGCATCTGCTAGACCATCTTCAGGACGGTAATTTTTATATGTTGAATGACCCTAGAAAGACTACATTGGTGGCTTATAATGGTTGATGTAGTCTAGTCCTTTAAGATCGTGGTTGAAGTCGAGATCACAACTATTGGATAGCCGGCGATGACAAATTAATTGTCAAAAAAGTCTCAAGAATATGAGGCTCACAATGGCAATCTTGTCTAACCGACTAGCTCCAAAAATGACTAACCGGGTTGACAACATGCAGCATGGGTTTGTCCCCAGTGGGAACTAATGAACATGAACACATAAACTTGGCCATTTCTGCATTTAATGTAGCTGGTGCATTTGGATGCTGTTGACAGGGTCGCCTGCTCGTTCCTATGGGAAACCATGTCAAGTATGGGATTTGACCCACATGGAACAGGTTAATCAATATAAGCACCCTCAACGTATTGTGTGCATTTGTAAAGTGTGCATGTTGCTTCCTTAGCTGTCATTAGAAAAGGGAGGATGGGCACTTCCTCTCCTTTGATTTTATTATTGGGCTGCATTTGCAGATCAACGTGCCTAGGACCTATACATTCACGATACATGACTTCTTCAACAAATGTATAAAGATACCAGGCCCTAAATTGTCATTAGTGAACCCTCTTCCTTCAAGCATACCCAGTTTAATAGTCTTTCGGTATTTGCTAGCACTTAGTCAAACATAAAAGCTAAACTGTGTATTCCTCGTATCACTTACTATGCAGCTCTTTGTGGCAACCTCAACTTCGCTTTTTTTTCAAATGATTATTATACTACTGAATGGTACCGAACTCGACTGCAAACTGTTGGACAGCTGTTTTATGGTCAGCAAATGTGCTTTTTTCGTTCATTTGTGGCCCTGTTTAACATTGCACCAACTGGTATAATCAAATACACAGATATTATGAAGCAAATTAAGTTGAACCACATTTCCAACTGACAAGGATAGCATATATAGAATTATAGAGAGGTAAAAATAAAAAGGGGTTGATTCCTGATCAACCAGTTAATTTATTGAAATTGGCACAGTAATGGTCCTGTAAAATGGTTAAAGTGATTGAGATGGATCACATTCAAAGGTAGATTAGACTTAATATTGCAAGTGTTAATGTCTCTAGCTTAAATGTCCACCACTATATGGTCATTAAAGACCTCAAATTCACAATCAAGAGGTTATTCAAAAGGGGCGGTCGGCCAAATTTAGAACTTTTTGAATGTTGTTCGCTGCTTTTAATCATATACTGGTTATGTGTTTGTGAAGAAGTCTCTAGATTGACTGGAAAAGTAGCTTATCCAATTTCAGACATTATTATCCTGGGTTGATCTGAAACAATAGTTTTTAAATATGCTGATAAAAGTTTTCATTATAATAATTGCTAGTCTCATGCCTCGATTACATGTTTGGTGGTATATACCACCAAATTTGCATTTTGGTTAAATACTGATACCACAGGGTAAATAACACGTGTTATATTACACTGAATTATGAGTTTTTATCGCTCACTGTGGTATCGTTATTTAGAGCATGTGTTAAATACTGAATGTGTGCTATTTAGAGCATGTGGTAAATACCAAATTTGTTATGCAGCGCATGTGCTAAATACCTCAACCGATGAATAGAACAACCCAAAAAAAAAATCAGGAATTGGATGTTTTCAGGCACTGGAAGTTCCTGGAGTGTGGAAATGCATCCCTAGAGAACAGAAACATTCAGAGCAACACTCAAAAAGGCCGTAAGACACTCCAAAAGTTCACCAACAACTTGTTCCTGTGTGGGAGTGTGCAGACATTTGTTTTGTGTGGACAACACAACTTGAAACAAGACAAACCGAATTCGCTGTGTTCCACTGATATCACTCAGTCATCACAAGTAGAAACCTGCCAAAAATTTTCAGCATGGACCAAGGCAGGGAAAAGAAGTACAAGTTTACAGAACCTAAGCGGGAGGTCCTCGCCAAAGATGTGGTTAGACACCATGACCATCTAATGTGCCATCTCATGCTGACGATTCCACCAAAAACAAACAAAAACATGCTTGTTGAAGCAGATAATGGCCAAAATCAATACTGAACCCACATATCCACATGATGTTGAGGACATTAAAAACAGGTTCTAAACCTTAACATTTTAGGTACTTAAGCGAGTTGTCAAGCACAAGCACTAAAGCATTGCAACTGATGGCAGTTCTCCACCTCAGCCCTAGCTCAAGCTCAACATGTCTGGCATGGAAGACATGAAATAAGGTCTTGAGGTCAGAGGACTCTCAGTTAACAGTCATGAGAGTTGTAATGGAAGTACATGTGGTCATTAAAAAGTTGATTTGGCTGAGAATCCTCATTTTGAAAAGTGGCCGGTGTAATTTGTTACACATTTTCACATTGATCCATGTATATGCCATGGAGGCTAACAACTCTCTAATGGTACTACTGACATGTATAGAGATTGGGCTACAGCAATCATAATGTACTGTAATCTTGATGTTGAAAGGTTAATTTGTCTGCCCAGTACCTTAAGGGTTATGTACCTAACACACCAGTTCAGTATACTCAGACCACATCACACAACATTCACACATAAATAATGCGTTTAATTTTACAGTTTCAGCACACTTGTTCCTGTCTACTTGAGGTCACCACATATACATGAGTGCAGCCAATTTGCCCTAGGGTATCAGGAAATCCTGCTGTAGCACAGATGTTTGCTTTGCTGACATTAGCAGTGTGGGTGTCTAAGGGTAACTATATATGCTGCTCACTAACTCTCTGTAAAGCTTCCATCACTTAGCAGAATATTTTGATAAAGGGTGACTGAGAAATGCCATGCACCAAACCCACAATCTGCTGTGCGGTGTCTGTTGCAAAGAATTTCAATGCTTCTTGCATTTTCAGGAAGGGCATGGTTTGTTGTATCAGGACATGGATCTGGCCTAGCATTATATAATGGCCTATCAGTGCTGCATCCATTTCAGTGGACTGTCGAATGGAAGCGTGTGCTGCTGCAATCAACCTGTGAGAGCTTCACCTGTCCCTCGCTGTTAATGCAGGTCTGGCACTGTGTGCAGGCGTGTTTGATATATTTTTTCAGCTCAAACAGTGCATGCACTGTGGTCTGTTTTGCATTCCTGTGTTAGTCTTTGAATGTTTCTATTGTTTTTCAGCTTTTCTTTCATTCTGTACACTTTCATGAATTTTTACCACCTGCTTTTGACTGGTGGTATTTTAAGGTGGCATTTCTGCACTGAATTGAATTGAATTGAATTGAATTTATTTATTGTTTCAATTAATTAAAATTGTTACAGTGAACTGCAAAATGAGTCAAATAGTTTAAATTATTACAAGGACCAAGGAAAAAACTTAATTATATAATTTCTTTTAACCAATCTATAGTACAGGAGAAAAAAGCAGTTAAATGTATATTCACTAATTTAAAAACTGTTTTAAAACTCTAATTCTTGCCTGAGTCTTTACTTATAAGTTCTTTTAAATGGTGTGCAAATTTCGCTAGTCTAGCCAGTTCCATTGAAATCTCCAAATTAAAAAGAAGTTTCATTGCATCTGTGCAGGTACGAGTCCCGTATTTTGAAAACAGAGGTTTCAATAAAGTGCGACGTGCATGGTTCAGTCGATGGCAGATGCAAACAAAATGAGCCATAGATTCCTCGTGCTGGTGACACAGTCTGCAAGTGGTAACCGCCTCTAGTGTTTTCCAGCTAATATTTATGTCTGTTATTGGCAGTACCATGAGTCTGACTGACAGGATTTGCTTTAAAGTTGTTTTATTCAAGGCTGAGTCAAGGTATGGCTGTCTCAGTTTGTCCCGAAACGAATTAACTAAGAGCCCAATATTGCTCTTAGAGGTCTCTATTACCTTCATGTCATCTTCTTTAGATAACAGTCTAACTTGTTTCTTTAAAATAGATTTTAAAAGTCCTGGTTGGTAGATAAAATCCTGCCAGTTGGACAGGTCAAGATGCAGTTTATTGCAGGCAGTAAGAAGGCCGTTAGCCCTGGAATTTTTACCTTTAGTGAAAATTTCCTTTAAAATTGCTTTCATCGTATTTGGTGGTGCTGCACAGACCCCTCGGTAGTACCGGACGATCGATGCCCAATGTTCGTAGGATTGTTTATTTAGCCCGAATTCCAGCTGTACCAAGGCATTCCGGGCATGGGCAGGTATCTGGAAAATCCGTTTGAATGCACAGCAGTTGGCAAGCTCCATGGTGTTAAATAATACCGCAGGAAATGCTAATTGGCCATATGTGATTGAGGGAAGTGACTTGGCTCTTATGACCTTTCGAATGGGTTCAGTTGTCGAGCTGCACAGTTTGGAGTTTAATTTACATAGGGCATACGTCACCGCCTTAGCTTTTGAATCTAAAGAGGCGGTGTGTGCTGTTGGCTTACCATTACTCATGATCCAAACCCCCAGATAATTGTAGCTGTTGTTGCTATTTTCAAATTGCCCATTCTCCCTTGTTGTTTGAGTTTATTAGGGTGCTTTCCAAAAATTACTACCTTTGTTTTGCCTGCGTTTGCTGTTAAATAATTTTCATTATTGTAGATGTTTAATGCGTCCAGTGCTCTTTGCATGCCTGTCTTAGTATGATCCATTAGCACCATGTCGTCTGCATACTGCAATAAAAACAGTTTAGTTGACCCAATTTTGGGAGCTAGCAAGTTGGCTTTAGATATTATCTTGCCAAGGTCTGCAGTGTATAAGTTAAAAAGCAAGGGCGCCAATACACAGCCGTGTTTCAGCCCTCGATCCGTATAGATTTTTTTTGTTGCTGTGCTCGAAGATAGTTTCACCCGTACACAAGTTCCGGTGTAGAGGGAAATGATGGCTTTCAGCAGCTTAGTCGGGACCCCCCACTTTTGCAATTTCTGCCAAAGTAGGTTCCTGTTAACTCAGTCGAATGCCGCAGAGTAGTCAACAAAACAGGCGAAGAGCGGGTGCCGTTTTTCCTGAATAGACTGTTCTACCAGGTATACGAGGGTTAAGATGTTATCCAATGTTGACGCTCCTGCCCTAAAGCCAGATTGATAGACTGGAAGGATTTCATTGTCGTTAGCCCAGTTTTGCAGATCTTGCAAGAGGAGGCTTGCATATCCCTTTGCCTCAATATCCAGGAGGGCTATTAACCTGTAATTGGTTGGCTCTCCGGTATCGCCTTTTTTAGGAATTGGTTGTAACAGGGAGCCTTTCCAAGCTTCGGGAATCGTTGAGTGAGTCATACAGAACTGGTACAGCGGAGTGAATATAGTTCCCCAGAATTCGTAGTCTTCTTTGAAAAGGTGTCCCGGTAGACCATTGGGGCCCGGAGCCCCATCCCTTCTGATGTTCTTCATTATTAATGCCATGCGTTTGCCCATATCAATAGTTTCAGTTGTTTCTTCGGTGATTGCATGATCGGCACTAAACGTGCTTATACTTGTAAATGGGCGTTGGTGGTGTGACAGGATATCATCGGAAGTTCTGCAGTACAATGAGTTCACATGTTTAATCCATGTGTCACTGGTTTTTAATAACCTTTCATACTTGTAATTGGGTGTTAGTTACAACATTCACTATCTTTCGCATGTGGTAAATTTTGTATTTGTTAAATAAAGCATCCATTAAATAGGGCATGTCGACTACAGACATGCTGTAGTTGCCACATGTGCTAAATAAAACATATGTTTTTGACTCCTGATCAGACTCAGCAGATTTGTTCAAGTCATGCGCTATTTGCCTCTGCATGCGGTAATTACCACTATGCCTAACTCATAATCAGGGCTCAGTACAGGGGCGACTCCTCCGTAATGGTGGAGGAACGTCACCCCACTTGTGAGAGTCAGTCACAGAAAAATAAATGATAGTTAAACAATATCATTTTATTTTTCTGTGACTGGCTCTAGTATGCATGTAGGGCAGGGTGGGGCTGAGCCATGACAGGCAGGTGGTGGGCACTTAGAAGTGCACATGTAAGTTTGGCAGGTCGTCCTAGGCCGGCCAATCAGACATGCACACTTCTATTTCTCCAACCCAGCTGTGCTCACAGCTGGTTTGGAGGAACGCCGCAGGCTACAAGGCAGTGTCTGAGCGGCAGAGCAGGCCGCTCAGGCCGCTCAGACCAATCCTGGTGCTGCTCTTATAGCATGAGAGCAGCGTCTGGATTGTCTGGGCAGCCTATTATTTTCCCGTCCCCGCCACCCGCTTTCGTCTTGTGCCGGCGGCCACTGCCTCAGGCTAGCTCAGCTTTAATTGGATCCTAATGCCCTGGAGGTCACTATGGAGTGGCCTCAGCTGTTCGATATTTGTTGCCTTGAATTATCAACCATTAATGGCAGAAAATGATCAGTGCAAATATGGACATCCATTATCAGATGGTTGGAATTTCCAATCAACTAGGAAGTTAAACCTGTATATTTGAAATAGCTCATTATTTCACTGTACTTTAAAATAACTATATGCTTTATTTCATCCTTCTCAATGGGTACATAACAAAACGATTTAATGCATCTCCGATTTCCTGCATATTTATTCTGTTTATCTCTGTGGAGTCTTTTCTAGTACAAAAAAAACTAGTGTAACTCTGGCTTAGATGGGAAGCAAATGAGAGGACGTCTAAAGAAGGATGGCGAGGTGATTTTCACTACTTTTATACTTAAAAGTAAGACAAATTGAGCACATTTCCATCACTGAATCTACGTCTGTTAGATTTGGGGGTCTCTAGTTGGCAGAGGTAGGTACCTTTGTCCAAATAGGGACCCTTGAGTCTAGTTAGGGAAAGTAGGTACACTCCCGAAATAACCCCTGCTCACCCTCTTGGTAGCTTGGCACGAGCAGACAGGCTTAGTTCAGAGGCCGTGTGTAAAGCATTTGTGAACACATACAGTAATCAAGTGACAACACTACAAATGGACACCACACAGGTTATATATTTATAAAAATAGGTATACTTTATATAGATTTATCACAAGACCATAAACGACAAAAATAATCCACAATACTGTCAAGAGTGCTTAGTTCTGATCAAAAGGCTTAATTCAAGGTTCTGTGCGAGTCGGTAGCCTCCTCCGGCTACGGCGATGTCGAGAACAAACAGAGTCTAACAAATCCAGCTGACTGCGTCGAGACGGGCCAACACAGCGTAGACAGACTCGGTCACAGTACCTTTACTTGAAGCGGCAGGCACGGGCGTGCGAGCCGGATGGCTGTTCATCGCGGTCGCGATGCTAAAATGGAAGCGTTGCAGGACGCGTTGTCCCTCGATGCGGTGCAGGCAGCGGCTCATTGACGTCGTCGAGACGGAGTCAGTGAGACCAGGGCCGTGCGTTGCAGGGCGAGACGGTGCTTCGATGCGGTGCTGGCAGGTTGCGGTGCGGCGACGGAGCCGGATTCAGGAGCTGGCGTCGATCAGTCCGGACAGCGGTGCGAGTCGGGCGATGCGTCGCAAAGCGTGCGAGCGGTGCCCAACTCCGGTGCGGTCACAGGACTCGAACTCAGCAGCAGTGACCGTGTCGGTCGGACCAGTTCGATTTGGCGTAGCGAAGCGTTGCAGGACGCGTTGTCCCTCGATGCGGTGCAGGCAGCGGCTCGTTGACGGAGTCGGTGAGACCAGGGCCGTGCGTTGCAGGGCGAGACAGTGCTTCGATGCGGTGCTTACAGGACACCGAGTCGGTCGTGAGAGTCGGTCATAGCTCCCTACCTCTGTAGCCACTGAAACAGAGTTTCCAGCAGCAATTCACAAAGGGGGTGAAGTCCAATGGTCCTGGGACTTCGGGCAGGGGGCAAGCTCTCTTCCAAGCGCTTGGAGATCCTTCACAAGTTGATGAAAGTCACAGCAAAGCAAAAGTTCCTTTCTCCTTTCTTTGGCAGTCAGGCAAACCACTGCAGGCCAATCCCCCAAGCAGCACTTTGGGCTTAGGGATAGTCTCTCCTCAGTTTCTTCTTGGTTCCGCTCCTCAGCAAAGGTTTCTTCTTGTTCCCAAAAGTGATCTAATTTCCTAGGGGTCTGGGTCCCCTTTTTATACACAGTTTCTCTTTGTTCTCTGAAGGCAGAGAGGCCTCTGCCTAGCCCAAAACCAGTTCTGGTCAGTCCTGGAGCACTTTGTTTTTCTGACTCCTTCTTTCCTTTCAGAATGTGGGCAGAGTGCTCAGCCGCCCGGCAGGAGGTGAAGCCAGCATTGTGGAAGGCAGGCACAGCCCTATTCAGACCCAGGTGCAACTCCTCCCTCCACTCTGGATGCAGATCTTTCTATTCAGCCCTGTGCTGACTCACCCCGTCTCCTGTAGCCACCCCCAACCCCTGTCACTCAATCTCCAGACAAGGAATACACAACCTAGCAGAGGCAGGCTTGGATAGTTAGGCAAGAAAATACCCACTTTCTAAAAGTGGTATTTTCAAACACAGAATGTTAAAACCAACTTCACTAAAAGATGTATTTTATCATCCTGAGTTCAGGCATACTAAATTTGTTTATCTACCATGTTCCCTGGGTCAGTTCTGACTATAAGGTGTAATAGTCAGTCTGCCCATTCTGGCCTATGGGGAGCAGGTAGCCTTGCAATAGTGAAAAACGAAAATGGCTGTAATTCACTATTAGGACATGCCACACACACCAGGGCATGTCCTACCTTATACTTACAATGCACCCTGCCCTAGGGCCTACTTTAGGGGTGACCAACATGCAGTAAAGGGAAGGTTTAGGGACTGGTAAGTGGGTGCACTCACCAAGTCGACATGGCAGCCCTAGGCTGCACACAGGCTCTGCAATGGCAGGCCTGAGACACACTTTATGAGCTGCTTCTTTGGGTGGCACAACCCGTGCTGCAAGCCCACCAGCAGCATTGGATTTACAAGCCCTGGGCACACTGAGTGCACGGTACTAGGGACTGACAAGTAAACCAATCATCCAATCATGGAGTCACTAATACATACATCAATTCACGATAGGGAGCACTTGCACTTTGGCACTGATTAGCAGCGGCAAAGTGCCCATGAGCATCTAGTCCAGCAAAAACATATCGGCAACAGTGGAGGTATTACGAAAAAATGGAAGGGAGACCCACGCCAAGGATGCCAGGTCAAACACGTGTCCCCTCCATCTGAAATGTGGGGAGAACTATCCTACCCCTAGGGAGTTCTCATCGCTAAGGCGGAAAAATCTGGACAGTCCATCAGCATTGGCGTGTTCTGTACCAGGGCGGTGTTCCACCGTAAAGTCCATCCCCTGTAGGGAAATGGACCACCTCAACAGCTTTGGATTCTCACCCCTCATCTGCATCAACCATCTGAGGGGCCTGTGGTCTGTCTGAACCCGGAAGTGAGTCCCAAACAGGTATGGTCTCAGCTTCTTCAGTGCCCAGACCACAGCAAATGCCTCCCGCTCAATAGCACTCCATCTCTGTTCCCGGGGAAGTAACTTCCTACTGATGAAGGCTACAGGTTGGTCTAGGCCCTCCTCATTGATCTGTGATAGAACAGCCCCTACACCATGCTCTGAAGCGTCCGTCTGAACAATGAATTCATTGGAGAAGTTGGGTGCCTGGAGCACAGGCGCCGTGCACATGGCAGTCTTCAAGGTGTCAAAAGCTTTCTGACAGGCGTCAGTCCAAATCACTTTCCTGGGCTGCTTCTTGGAAGTCAGCTCTGTCAAGGGGGCAACAATGCTGCCATACCCCTTGACAAATCTCCAGTAATACCCGGTGAGTGCTAGGAAGGCTCTCACCTCTGTCTGGGTCTTGGGGGGCTCCCAAGCCAGAATGGTATCAATTTTCAGTTGGAGGGGCGCCACCTGGCCGCTCCCAACCTGGTGTCCCAAGTACACCACAGAACCCTGCCCAATCTGGCACTTACTTGCCTTGATTGTGAGGCCTGCCCTCCGCAGCGCCATCAACACTTCCCAGAGGTGGTGCAGATGTTCTTCCCAACTGGCACTGAACACTGCGATGTCATCCAGGTAGGCGGCACTGAAATCCTCCAGTCCAACCAACACCTGGTTGAACAACCTCTGAAAGGTGGCAGGGGCATTCTTCATCCCAAAGGGCATCACCCGGAACTGGTAGTGCCCATCTGGTGTGGAGAATGCTGACCTCTCTTTTGCCCCATCAGTCAAGGCGATCTGCCAGTACCCAGACGTTAAGGCAAACGTGCTGAGGTACCGCGCAGCCCCTAACCGATCTGTGAGCTCATCAGCTCTGGGGATGGGGTGGGCGTCAGTCCTGGTGACGG
Source organism: Calotriton arnoldi (assembly GCA_963921515.1). Lineage (NCBI taxonomy): Eukaryota > Metazoa > Chordata > Amphibia > Caudata > Salamandridae > Calotriton > Calotriton arnoldi. Next base: position 92,560 of record CAWUFW010014747.1, read on the forward strand.
AATTGAGTCCCCTGTAGTCCACACAGAACCGGAGTTCTGGTGTGGCACCAGGCGCTGCAGCCTTTGGAACCAAGACCACTGGGCTGGCCCAAGGGCTGTTAGAGGACTCAATCACCCCTAGCGCAAACATGTTGGAGACCTCCTCCTTGATGCAGGCTCTGACCCTGTCAGTCACCCTGTAAGCCTTGTGCTTTACAGGAAGACTGTCCCCAGTGTCCACATCATGGACGCACCAATGAGTGACACTGGGAACCAGGGAGAACAGGTCAGGGAACTGTCCCAACAGTTGGCGACAGTCACCCTGCTGCTCAGGTGTCAGGGAGGTAGAGAGGTTTACTCCTCCACTGATCCATCTTGCTCTCGGGCTGACAGGAGGTCAGGAAGAGGCTCGGTCTCCTCCTCCATTCCATCATCTGTAGCTAAGAGCATGCCCACTTGGGACCTCTCCAAGTGGGGCTTCAGGCGGTTCACATGCAGGACCCGCAAGGGGTTCCTGGGAGACTGCAAGTCCACCAAATAGGTAACTGGACTCTTGCGCTCCACCACCGTAAAAGGGCCGGTCCACCTGTCCTGGAGCGCACAAGGCTCCACAGGGGCCATGACCCACACTTTCTGACCAGGCTGAAGCTCTACCAGAGTGGCATTCTGGTCGTACCACCGCTTCATCTCCTCCTGGCTGGCTTCCAGATTTGCCTCAGCAAGTTCTCTGAAATGCCTAGTCTGGTTCCTGAAGGCCAGCATCTAACTGTATACATCCTGGGGAGGTTTCCTGGGAGATTTCTCCCAGCCTTCCTTGACCAAACTCAGAGGTCCTCGCACCGGGTGTCCATAGAGGAGCTCAAAGGGACTGAACCCTAGAGACTTCTGTGGCACCTCCCGGTATGCAAACAACAGGCATGGTAAGAGGACGTCCCATTTACGCCTCATGGGTTCTTCCAGACCCATAATCATGCCCTTGAGGGTCCGGTTGAATCTCTCAACCAGCCCATTTCCTTGAGGGTGGTAAGGAGTGGTGAACTTGTAAGTTACACCGTACTCCTGCCACAGGGACTTCATGTACTTGGACACGAAGTTGGTACCTCTGTCAGACACCACCTCTTGAGGGAATCCCACACGTGAGAAAATTCCCATCAGTGCTCGTCCCACCACGGGGGCCATCACTGTCCTCAGAGGGATGGCTTCAGGGTACCGGGTGGCATGGTCCACCAAGACCAGGATAAACCTGTTGCCCATGGCTGTCTTGGGGTCCAGTGGTCCCACAATGTCAATACCCACCCGTTCAAAGGGGGTGCTGACCACAGGGAATGGCTGGAGAGGAGCCTTGTGCTTCCTCCCACTCTTTCCACTTGCCTGGCAAGTCTGACATGTCCTGCAGTGAGTGGCGGCACTCCTGCGCATCTGGGGCCAATAGAAATGGGTAACAAGCCTGTCAAAGGTCTTGTCCTGCCCCAGATGTCCTGCTAACGGTACATCATGAGCCAACCCCAGTAGGAAGGCTCTGAAGCGCTGGGGTACCACCAGCACACGGGCTGACCCAGGCTCAGCAACCTTAGGCTCTGAATACAGGAGACCATTCTCCCAGTAAATCCAATGTGATCCAGACTGATCACCTGCTGCCTGGTCTGTGGCCTGTTGCCTCAGACCCACGAGAGAGGGGCATGCGTTCTGCTCCTCGCAGAACTCTTCCCTGGAGGGTCCTCCTTCTTGCTGCCAATGGGTCAGCTCAGGTAGGTCCCCCAGTTCAGCTACCTGTTCCTCTTTAGGCTCCAGGGCATCCCCCTCAGGGTCTGCCTCCTCCTGGACTGTGGGAACTTTGGGGGCCAGTTTCCCGCGCCCCCTGCCTCCTCTCTCTTCGGCAGGCACCTGGGCCTCCCTCTCAGGCTCCAGGTCCTCTTGAACACCTTTTGCTGCCATTGACCGGGTGGTCACGCATGCCCAATCAGGCAAGCCCAACATTTCTAAATGCGCACTCCGCTCCACCTTAGCCCAAGGTGAGCTCTCCAAATCGTTCCCTAACAAACAGTCAACAGGCATGGCTGGCCTCACAGCTACTTGAAGAGTACCCGAGACCCCCCATTCAAAGGGAACCTGAGCCACCTTGCAGTGACTCTCTGTGTTGTCAGCGGCAACAACCGGATAGAATGCATCAGGGATAACCTGCTCCTTAGACACCAGGTGACACTTGACAGCTGTCACACTGGCTCCTGTGTCTCTCAGAGCCTCCACCCTATGGCCATTGATGGTCACCCACTGCCTGTATTTCTTAGTGTTCTCAGGCAGCGGGGTCCTAGGGACCATCTCAGAGTCTCCTAAGGAGACAAGGGAAAACACTGTGGGATCCCCCCACCTTGGACACCCAACTCCTCCCCCTGGGCTACACTAGCCAACTGCCGGGGGACTGCACCAGTGGGTGCTGGTTTTCCATGCAAAGGGCAACGAGGATCGTTTGCCTTGTGGCCAGGGGCGCCACACTTGTAACATACCAGTGGTCCCTGGTGAACAGGGGGCCTGTCAGGGCCACTGGCTTCTTCTCAGGGGGAGGCTGGGAACCTTTCCCTTGGTTCCCTTGGGGTCTACTTTGGGGCCCTTTATGGAACTCCCTCTGTTTACCCTTGTCCCCCCACTCTTCTGCTGGGGACCCTGCCCACCCTTGGCGGAGTCTCCCACGTGACCCTTGTAGACCTGGGTACTCACCCAGCGGTCCGCCTCCTCAGCAAGCTGCCTAGGGTTAGTCAGCTTACTATCAATCAGGTGCTGGCGTAGCTCAGGAAAGCAATTACTGGACAAGTGCTCCCATGAAATCAAATCAAAGAGCGCCTGAAAATCAGTCGCTTTGCTACCCTTTACCCAACCATCCAAGGCTCTGCAAAAGAAGGTCACATATTCAACCCAGGTACTGCTTTCAATCTTACTACAGTTCCTGAACCTTTGCCTATAAAGCTCAGGGGTCAAACCATACCTAGTCATTAAGGCATCCTTCATGTGGCTGTACGAATTATAGACTTCAGAGGGCAAATCCAGCAAGGTATCCCGCCCTTCACTGAGGAACCGTCCCCACAACCCCGCTCCCCAATCCTTCTCAGGGACCCGGTGGGAAGACATGGCTACCTCATAGGCTTTGAACCACTGCCCAATGTCATCATTTTTAAAAATTCCTTCACCACATCTTTGGGAATATACACCCTAGCTTCAACAGGCACAGGCGGTACACTGCCACCAGAGGGAGTAATCTCTAAGCTTTTGGCCTTCAATTCCAACTCCCTCAAAACTTTCTCATGTTCAAACTGCATTTTCTTTTCCTCTAGGGCTAATTTCCTAGTTTGCATTTCGAATTCTAACTGCCCATTCAGCTTGAGCTTGGTCAGCTCCATTTCGTGCATCCTACTCTCTTTCCTGTCCTCCAACTCCTCTGGAGACAGTCCTCTGGCAGAAACACTGCTACCTACTGGGGAAGGTGGTCTTCCAGCCCCTAGACCCAATAGCCCCTCCAGCTGCCCTTCTGCATTCTCAGCCCCCTCCACAGGGGCACTCCTTGATTCGACCCAGGCCCTCAGCGCCTTTTGGAGGTCCTCCTTCCTGGAGAGCCCGGTCATGGACACTTTAAACTTTTTGCAGAATTGCCTGAGCTGCTTGAGGGTGTAGCATTCTAGCATCTCTTCTTCCCAATCACACTCAACAGAGGCTACTGATGCTGGTTTCTCCATAGTGATTAAACTTGGCAGTTGCAAAAATAGGAAATCCCAGAAAAAATGCTATAAAAGTATGTGGTTGCGTTTTGGTCTGCACTCACTAAGTAGTGTTCACCAATCACTGTACATGAGTCACAAATGCAAGTCCAGAATCCTCACCGCTGACCACCAATGTTAGATTTGGGGGTCTCTTGTTGGCAGAGGTAGGTACCTTTGTCCAAATAGGGACCCTTGAGTCTAGTCAGGGAAAGTAGGTACACTCCCGAAATAACCCCTGCTCACCCTCTTGGTAGCTTGGCACGAGCAGACAGGCTTAGTTCAGAGGCCGTGTGTAAAGCATTTGTGAACACATACAGTAATCAAGTGACAACACTACAAATGGACACCACACAGGTTATATATTTATAAAAATAGGTATACTTTATATAGATTTATCACAAGACCATAAACGACAAAAATAATCCACAATACTGTCAAGAGTGCTTAGTTCTGATCAAAAAGGCTTAATTCAAGGTTCTGTGCGAGTCGGTAGCCTCCTCCGGCTACGGCGATGTCGAGAACAAACAGAGTCTAACAAATCCAGCTGACCGCGTCGAGACGGGCCAACACAGCATAGACAGACTCGGTCACAGTACCTTTTACTTGAAGCGGCAGGCACGGGCGTGCGAGCCGGATGGCTGTTCATCGCGGTCGCGATGCAAAAATGGAAGCGTTGCAGGACGCGTTGTCCCTCGATGCGGTGCAGGCAGCAGCTCGTTGACGTCGTCGAGACGGAGTCGGTGAGACCAGGGCCGTGCGTTGCAGGGCGAGACGGTGCTTCGATGCGGTGCTGGCAGGTTGCGGTGCGGCGACGGAGCCGGATTCAGGAGCTGGCGTCGATCAGTCCGGACAGCGGTGCGAGTCGGGCGGTGCGTCGCAAAGCGTGCGAGCGGTGCCCAACTCCGGTGCCGTCACAGGACTCGAACTTAGCAGCAGTGACCGTGTCGGTCGGACCAGTTCGATTTGGCGTAGCGAAGCGTTGCAGGACGCGTTGTCCCTCGATGCGGTGCAGGCAGCGGCTCGTTGACGGAGTCGGTGAGACCAGGGCCGTGCGTTGCAGGGCGAGACGGTGCTTCGATGCGGTGCTTACAGGACACTGAGTCGGTCGTGAGAGTCGGTCACAGCTCCCTACCTCTGTAGCCACTGAAACAGAGTTTCCAGCAGCAATTCACAAAGGGGGTGAAGTCCAATGGTCCTGGGACTTCGGTCAGGGGGCAAGCTCTCTTCCAAGCCCTTGGAGATCCTTCACAAGTTGATGAAAGACACAGCAAAGCAAAAGTTCCTTTCTCCTTTCTTTGGCAGTCAGGCAAACCACTGCAGGCCAATCCCCCAAGCAGTACTTCGGGCTTAGGGATAGTCTCTCCTCAGTTTCTTCTTGGTTCCGCTCCTCAGCAAAGGTTTCTTCTTGTTCCCAAAAGTGATCTAATTTCCTAGGGGTCTGGGTCCCCTTTTTATACACAGTTTCTCTTTGTTCTCTGAAGGCAGAGAGCCCTCTGCCTAGCCCAAAACCAGTTCTGGTCAATCCTGGAGCAATTTGTTTTTCTGACTCCTTCTTTCCTTTCAGAATGTGGGGCAGAGTGCTCAGCCGCCCAGCAGGAGGTGGAGCCAGCATTGTGGAAGGCAGGCACAGCCCTATTCAGACCCAGGTGCAACTCCTCCCTCCACTCTGGATGCAGATCTTTCTATTCAGCCCTGTGCTGACTCACCCCGTCTCCTGTAGCCACCCCCAGCCCCTGTCACTCAATCTCCAGACAAGGAATACACAACCTAGCAGAGGCAGGCTTGGATAGTTAGGCAACAAAATACCCACTTTCTAAAAGTGGTATTTTCAAACACAGAATGTTAAAACCAACTTCACTAAAAGATGTATTTTATCATCCTGAGTTCAGGCATACTAAATTCGTTTTTCTACCATGTTCCCTGGGTCAGTTCTGACTATAAGGTGTAATAGTCAGTCTGCCCATTCTGGCCTATGGGGAGCAGGTAGCCTTGCAATAGTGAAAAACGAAAATGGCTGTAATTCACTATTAGGACATGCCACACACACCAGGGCATGTCCTACCTTATACTTACAATGCACCCTGCCCTAGGGCCTACTTTAGGGGTGACCAACATGCAGTAAAGGGAAGGTTTAGGGACTGGTAAGTGGGTGCACTCACCAAGTCGACATGGCAGCCCTAGGCTGCACACAGGCTCTGCAATGGCAGGCCTGAGACACACTTTACGAGCTGCTTCTGTGGGTGGCACAACCCGTGCTGCAAGCCCACCAGCAGCATTGGATTTACAAGCCCTGGGCACACTCAGTGCACGGTACTAGGGACTGACAAGTAAACCAATCATCCAATCATGGAGTCACTAATACATACATCAATTCACGATAGGGAGCACTTGCACTTTGGCACTGATTAGCAGCGGCAAAGTGCCCATGAGCATCTAGTCCAGCAAAAACATATCGGCAACAGTGGAGGTATTACGAAAAAATGGAAGGGAGACCCACGCCAAGGATGCCAGGTCTAACAACGTCCCACAAGCACTTTTCCGGCAGATCATCTGCTTTCTGAGTTAGTCAGGGAGAAACTGTTGGCACCACTTATAGTCGGTAAAAATCATGATGATTAATGCTGCCATGTTCTGGTCTACCTTTTGATGGAGCTAACCTGACAGAATATGACATCATGCGGCCCACCAGCTACCGACATGCAAGGAAAAGGCGATTCGAAATCGAGACATTAACAAATAATGCTCAATGTTTCTTCTTGTCTGATATTGTTATATATAGTGGTATGGTGCGTTATCTTTCAGGTTAAGTGCGAACCATTTTAAGCTGTGTTTTCGTTTTTTGAGATCTTTTTACTTTTTATTTTCATTTTTCATGCTTCCATTGAAATGTCCATTGATTAACTCAGCTGGAATATGTAATTTTTTTTCTTGAGCAAATGTTTATAGAAATGTGGCCTCTAAAGCTGCAGCTTGTACACGCTTTCTTATTAAAACCAAATATTTTGCAAACAAATTTACAATTGGAGATCAAGAACAAAGAACTGCTTTTAAACTTGAATCACCAGAGAGGTTGGTGGCCGCTGACTCGCGAGGGGGCAGGGAGGAGGGCTAGGGTTGGAGAATACTTTGTCCCCTTAGCATCATGTCAAGCCAAGCTGAATTCTCAGACATAATTATAAGGCTCGCCCCCCAGAATCATGTACGAGAAGTCAGTTAGAAGGAAACTTCTAGTCACAGCACCGTCCTGACGTACCTTTCCCATCCACTATTAACAAGCATTAGTAAAAGCAATAGGTTTTGCCTATATGATTAATAATAGGCTGTTTTTTGTTGTAAGTTGTAGCTTGGTGAGCAGTTGTGCAGTATAACTTACTGAAATTCCATTAAAGTGTTATGACTTGTGTAATGAGAAAGGCAATATATTGTGCTGAGGGTCGACTACAACACCCCAACCGGAGAATATACTATGATCAAAAGAAACTTTGCAGGAAATATCCACAGAAAATGCCCAAAAACATCTAATCAATCCAGAAGAGAGAAATAATAATAACAAAAACCAAACCCAAAGTATCTGAAATGTATAGATCATCACTGCTGTTTCCTAAGAGCAGCAAGACAGATAAGAATCCAAGGATAACATTTCCTGGAAAATCAGTAAACATGATGAAGCAATTGGTGGCTGTCTGAAGACAGCAGAGGAATTATGTGAAAAAAAACACCCTGTAAAAGCCCTGTGCTAGCCACATGGAGGGATGAAGTAGCAGGGCTGGATAAAACAGAACCGGTACAAATTTGTTTTCAACATAAAATCATGCACACAATTTAAAAGGATCTCCCAATCTGTAAAAACAGAAAAGTGGTCCAGGGAGGTCAACTAAAGGATGCATCTGCAAGAAATCTTCAGTTCTGGTGAGCACAGGTAGTAATTCTGCATTAACACCTTGGTTGCGGCGCAAATTCCGCCGCGGTGCTCGACATTCCATTCTTGGGCATGGTTCGGACGGCCCCTGGCCGTCGTGAGCACACGCCCGCCGTGACTCATGAAGGCCGGGGGCCGTCATGAGCACCGAAGGGGTTAAGAGGTTTAACTCAAAGGGTGATGGGGATAGGCATTTGTGTATTTTTTCTAAAGAAGTATGATAAACAGAATTAATCCCACATACATTCCTCAAGGCTTCACTAAATTACAACAGGAGAAAAGTACTTTTGAAAAAGACAGTTTGAAATCTGTTCCACGCAGGCCACTTAATAGGTGACCAAGTAACAGTCAATGACCGGTAGAAACATTGACTATGGAAGAAGAGACCCCTGTTGTTGCCAGTGTCCCTGAAAGCATGGGATGTGTCCCTGAAATAAAACACAAGAAACTGGTGCAGGTCATCTGTGTTCTGGTTTTGTGAGAAATCCTAGCCCGCAACACAACAGCGGTTGGCATTGGAGATCGTTGTTATCTGTAGTGTATGTGATGAGCGACTGGGATGGTTATGAATAGTATATGTGAGAGAATGAATGCTTCAGTGTGAATGAAAGATGGAGTGGTAGCGTGATATTGGGGGTTGGAAAAGGGTAGTCTTGTCAAACGCAAATATGTACAGTTTTCCATATAAAAAATTCTAACATTATTTCTTTGTTTGCCAAAAATGTATTTTTAAGAAAAGGAATATGATGTAAAAAATCAAGGGATTGTAGATGAGGATGTACATTATGTATAATAAATAGTGTATGAAATGTTTATATATAAAATGACAAAAATAAAGAAACAAGTTAATGCAATAAGTGTATTTTTGGTTTACAATGGATTGTCTTTGGTCAACCCATTGAGCTGTTTTTAGCCATTGGTTAAGAAATAGAGATTGAGTGGGATTTTGTATTTACGTTTTGTAGGTCATTTGTTTTCACAGGAAGTGTCCGTATCACTCCTTCTTTGGGTAGGTCCTTGCCCTTTGACTTGTGTCTGAAGCAGCTCATGTATGAGGTGTTTCCACCTGTGCCCCATCTTTAATTAAACACAGTGCCGTATAGAGTTGGCCAGCTGAGCACAGGCGTCTTGTCTCCAGAAAGATAATATAGGGAGCTCTGAAAATACACAATAGCATATCTTTTTCAATAGAACAAGTGATAAATGCATTCGATAACATGCCACAAACTGGAATGTGATGCTGGAACAAAAACAACAAGAGTACCGAAAATAGAAAAGAGGATGTGGCGTATTGGTTAGAACTGCTGACCTTGTCACCAGTTTCGGGTCTTGGCATCGGTTCAACATTAAAATAAATAATTTCTTTATTATTATTTTTTTTTTCAAAAAAGTTAAATAGTTTAAAAAATAAAAGCACTCCTGTTAAGTACTTTCTACTCCATTACATAACAATCCTTTATGGTGTCGCAGAACAAATATAATACAGTACACTACAGGACAGCACAATGAATGGTGACCAGCAGTAGCCATGAATGAGACCTATATTGCCTTAAACTAGGCAGGTGATAACGGTGACAAATCAGTAAGGGTGGCTATTTTATTGTGCAAGTCAAATGAGACAGCCACTGGCAAGTTTGAGACTTTTAAAAAATAAAAACAAGTAAAGGGACAGAACAGAGGATGTGGTGTAAAAACCAGAACTGCCGACCTTGAAGTCAGTTTGAATCTCAGTGTCGGCTCAACATTGTGTACAAGCATGCATTTCGGACAAACAAAAAAGTGACATGCAGACGACAAACACGTTTCAAATGCGTGCATTGAGAGATTAGGTTTAAATAATTAAATAATCAAAGTGTTTGAGAAACAAAGAAATTTAGTCATGCGTGCTGCCACAAAATGAATTCTTAAAATGCATCGGTGAAAGCACACAAAAATTAGTTAAAAGGAGTTGTATCCCATCTTAACCTAATAAAAGAAGTTCAAGCCATAAAAGCGGTTGAGAATGAGTAATTGGGCAATGGGATACTGATAAGAGAAGCACACCCCAAAAAAAGGAACTACAACCAATAGAAACGAAGGAAAAGCGAAGAGACAATCACACAGACAAATAAGAAGTGGGAGTGGAATGTAAGCCCCTTTTAAGACATAATAAATACAATAGATTTCACAAGCACAGCTCAAGTGCTGTGCAGATGAAACCTAAAAAGTCCAGCTGTTGTTCAGCACTCCCAGTTTCATTCAGTATTACCTGTTTGCTACGGCTACCAATAGCAAAACACTTCTCTCCAAATACCATTAGATGGCTTTCCACTTCCTGCCTGAGTGGCGCTGCTCCACCCCATTAGCTTCATAGCATGCCCCTGTAGTTTCTTGACAACCACCCAGTAGTAAAGGTTGTCTGAGCTTCCTGCTCCCCAAAGTTGATACATTTCCAAATATCTAGTATGTTGTAGCGTGCATACCAAAGACCATTATTATGAAAGTTCTTTTACATTTAATAGCTTGTAAAAAGGGATATTTCCATCTCAGTTTCTGTGCCACATTCAATAACAGCAAATGTGCTATTGCACACTCTTGCAGCTTTGTTAAACCGGTCATCAAAGAAGACAACCAGGCTCTTTCCATCAGCAGTGTAGATACAGATATCTAGCAAAAGTGCCACATACATTCACCTTATTGCTGCGTATGTTAATTGATGATGGCCCACAGAAAAATAAAAGATTACCTCACTTAAATTTCTTTCTGTTGGGTGCTTTTAAAGTATGCAGTATCAATGCTCATATACTGCTTCTATGCTGGACTTACTACAACTATATCCACATATATAAGGAAATCATCTGCAGTTCTCCTCTGCAAAACGTCTGCAATCTCCCTGAAAATGACTTGGAAAGTGTTTCATTCTAGATATAAAATTGTATCATTACATTAGCAAAAAAGTTGTGTCTTAATGTAGTTCTTGTCTCAGTGTTCTGATTAGGATCAGTTTAGTGACTTGAAATTTTCTCGCATTCATCTTAAGTCTTATTACATAAAACTGACAAAATCCTCCTTTACCATCTCAGTGGTATTCTGTGTCTAATGCCTGCAGCTTAAACATCGTCATTTTAGAACTGCTGATATTTAAAAACCATTCTACTTTCCAGTGTACTTGCACAAAACTACATAGTGAAATTTCAAGAAGTCAAAATATCAGATCTTCCAGAATTTCAAGCATTGTTTTTTTATGAAATGATACAGAGTACAAGTCGCGGCTCCTGGAGGGAGTGCTGCGGGGTGGTGGGGCGGGGGAGGGGCAGGGTGGGGGGTATTAAACTCCGGCATACGGCCGAACGGAGTTAAGTGCATAAATAAAAACCTACCGCTGGAGTGGAAGGTTGCTCAGGTTAGACCTATTCGTAAGAATACTAAAACATCATGGACGGATCTCTCTAACCTCCGTCCTATTTCACTCCTCCCGTTCCTGAGCAAACTAATGGAAAAACACGTCAATACCCATCTTTCCAACTATGTCGAACTGACAGAATGTTTAGACCCCTCCCAGTCTGGTTTTAGGCCCAAATACAGCACCGAATCAGCATTACTAGCGGTCACAGATAACATCAGGATGACCCTAGATAAAGGCCACTCTATGATTCTGGTGCTGTTGGACCTATCCGCAGCGTTCGACACAGCTTCCCATAGTATTCTGATCAAAAGGTTGGAAGAGGTTGGGCTAAGAAAATCAGCCTTACAATGGATGAGGAGCTTTCTGTCTGATCGCTCCCAGATTGTCAACCTAGGCCCGTATCGTTCGGCTCCTATAGATTTGACCAAGGGAGTACCCCAGGGCTCTTGTTTGAGCCCGACATTATTCAACATCTATATTGCTCCCTTGGCCAACCTTTTGAGAACACATGGGTTCATCCCCATATCATATGCTGACGATACCCAGCTACTCTTTCCATTTGATAAATTCACCTCAGCGGTCCGACTGGCCTTCTCTAATGGGATGAGAGCCATATCGCACTGGATGAAGAATAATTTCCTCCAGTGTAATGTGGGAAAAACAGAGATAATGCTCTTTGGAGAGGCCCCCCTCCTATGGCCCCAGATTGGTGGCCGATCGACTTGGGTCCCCATCCTGCCCCCAGGTCTACTGTCAAAAATTTGGATCAAGCCCTCAGTCTGAAGGAGCATGCCGCTCAGACAGCTGGTTCCTGTTTTCATGTAATTGGCCTGCTCCGCCGAGTTTTCCCCTTGCTGCCTGATTCTACCCGGAAAACCCTGGTCCAGGCGCTGGTATTGAGTCGTCTGGACTATTGTAACGGCCTGCTGGTCTCTGCTAATGATGCTTCACTCAGTAGACTGCAGGTAGTTCAGAACACGCCGGCGCGGTTGGTCCTCAATGTCCCTTCCAGGACCCCTTCCCGCCCTCTTCTCTTGAAGTTGCATTGGCTCCCCATCCGCCAACGGGTTAAATTTAAAATCTGCTGCACCATTCATAAGTCACTGCTTAACTTGGGCCCTTTCTACCTTTCCGAGAAATGTACGCCCTATATACCATCAAGATCCCTCCGCTCGAGTGCTAAACACCTTCTGGTGGTGCCTCGAGTAAGCAAGGCAAGATCAGGAGGAAAAGCTCTCTCCCATCTTGGTCCTCGTTATTGGAATGAGCTCCCCTTGCCCTTAAGGAAGTGTCTGGATCACTTGCAATTCAGGAAGTTGCTCAAGACCAATCTTTTTCGCACTTGCTAAATTCTGCTGGAGTTGCTTTACACCCTCACAGTCTGCCCTAAGCGCAGAGATACCCCTTCGGGGGTCGATTCTAGCGCTATATAAACAAATAAATAAATAAATAAAACGAATTACATTGCGCGCGCTGCAACGCCAAATGGTGATGCGGACCGCGCAACGTAATTTGTTTTATTTATTTATTTATATACTTAACTCTGTTCGGCCGTATGCCGGAGTTTACTACCCCCACCCTGCCCCTCCCCCACCCCGCCCCGCAGCACTCCCTCCAGGAGCCGCAACTGCAGAGTACATACTTCAGAGGAAGCTCATATTGCTTGCTATTTTGATGGGGCAGTGAGTGACTTCAGCAGCTTCATTTGCCAGAGTTCTGTTTCTCTCAACCTGCATCTGGATGGGCATGCTTTGGGTTTTTGCCCCTGCCCCATTGAGTTTAAAGGAGGGAGAGAACGCTAGGCATGAAATTAGAAAGGCTGTTACTTAGAGAAGTTGGTTAGAGAGGAGCATTTTTACTATCTCACAACTACTTCTCAATAATTCATGTATTCCTTTTGACTCCCTCTCTCAGTCATACAATCTAGGACCCACATTTCTTAATCAATATTTGTTAATGAAAGATATTCTAAATACTCTTACTCTTTTCTCTCGTTCTTTGAATCAAACCTATGATTTGCAGTCCAACCCCTTTTCATCAAATATGAGACCCACAACCTCACTTATTTACAAATGACTCATTACACACATTCCTTTTTTGAGTTTTAAAAGTGACTTTATTTAGTGTAAACTAACAATCCATTAGAATAATACAAAGCAACAAAATATTGGGGGGAAGGGAGGAAGAAGATACGAGTAACGAGGCAAATAATGCAAAAGTAATAATGTCTGATTTTTTGCCAAACATACAAATCAAAATAAATAGCAAAGTATACATAGTAGAACAAGAATATGGTCAGGAAGTGTAAGTCAGGGAGGCTGTAGAACTTCCTGGGTGTAAGGTGGAGGGGCAAATGTCGCAATAGCAGAATGGTCAAAGAATTGAGTAACAGGCATCCAAAGGCACTTTTGTTTTAAAACAAGGGATAAGGGGTGCTTATAGGCATTACCCAATCGGTGATTGTGAGAGACTGCGTACCACCACACTTTAGAAGATAATTGCAGAGTCTTCGCAATTGCGATTTATTTGCTAAAAAGCAATTGCTGATAATAGCTCTAGTATTTGCTCTTTAGCCGAAGCATTGACCCATACATCGAATACTCTTCCTAAAAATACATTAGAAATAGAAAAAGGTACATTACCATGAAAAATAGAGTTAATTTTGTGCCAAACTTGTAACCAAAATGTAGAAACGGGGGGACAAGTGAAAAGTAAGTGTTTCAAATCAGCTTGATGTGCAAAGCAAGTCCAGCAGGGATCCAGGATATCCTGGTTGATCTAATGAAGGAAATCCGGTGTCATCAAAAGTCAATTGTAGATGAAAAAAAGTGTTTGCATTGGTTTGGCAGCATGAGAGGATTTCCTAATTTGAATCCAAATCCGTTTCCAAGTAGATATGGTTAAAGTGATTGAAAGGTCCTTCTCCATGCAAGTTCAGAATTAGACTTGGGTCTATTAATGGAAATATCGAGTAAGTCGGAATAGATGAGGAAAGCCTTAGGATGTGTAGGTAAAAGTGTAGATACTAGCATAGGTGATGAGATAATAGATGAAGGAATAGATTTGAAGTGATTGTATACTTGAGAGATGATGTTTTGTAGAAGAAGACATTTTGTACGAAAAGTGGATGGGAGATGAAAAAGTGCCTGAGCTTGCATAAAAGAAAGAAGGGAACACTGATTAAACAATCGATGAACCCAAACAAGTCCTTTAGTCCTCCAAGAATGCAATTAAAAAGAATGGTTCTTCACTTGAATATATTGGTTACACCAAATAGTAGAATTGAGAAACAAACTTAAATCTGTGGGAGAGTTGGAAATGATGGCAGCTAATAATTTGCAGGTGCTTTTGAGGTTTTCACATGAAAGTTAAGAATTCTAGGAATGAAAAAGGGGATAGAAACGCCCATTCTAAATTGACCCACAGTGGAGTATATAGTGAGGTGGGTGCAGTCCATTGGGAGGATTACATTAATAGAAAGGATTTATGATACTTAGGGAAGTCGGGTACGTTCACTCCACCTTCAGCTTTGGGCCGCTTTGAATTGATTTAGGACATACAAGTGTTTTTGTTATTCCTAAGAAAGGTAGATAATATTGAAAGCATTTTATTGTATGACTTCAGAGGGATCTGGAGGGGAATGTGAGAAAGGGTAAAGAGGATCGTGGGAATCAGCATCATCTTAATGGTGTCAAGGTGACCCCACCAAGACAAATGAAGAGGATGCCATCTACTGGTTATGGAAGAGATTTGCTGAATTCAGGTGTCAATATTAATAGAAACGAAAGAGTTGAGGAGCAGGGTGAATTGGAGGCCAAGGAATTTAAGTTATTTGGATTGCTATTTAAAATTAAAGGATGAGAAATCATGCCGGAAGGTGAATTTGTTGGGGGGGCAGAATTTCACATTGGTCGGTGTTCAATTCATAACCAGAAACCTCGCGCAAATGCACCATTCCGCCCACACCGGCCACTCGCGCTAGGTGTCCTGTCCTTCGCCCACTTTCCCTATGTCTGACACCTAAACAGAGAAGGCGTCGCTTCACATAATGTCTTGGAATGTTAACGGCTTGCTGGATAAGATCAAGCGCACAGCGGTCCTGCGTTATGCCCAGCGTCACACTATAGACATACTGCTGCTCCAAGAGACCCACCTGGTAGGCAACCATTGCCTCTTCCTGGCACGCTATGGTTATGGCGGAGTCTGGCACTCCGGCTTTAACCGGGGATCCCGAGGGGTGGCTGTCCTGGTGCGACGTGGTCTTCCACTCATGGTGAGTAAAGCAACCCATGATCCCAAAGGCTGCTTTGTCATCTTGAAGGGGAGCCTTGGGGACCGACCTCTGAACTTGCTTGCTGTATACTCCCCCCCTCCCTACTGACCTCCACACTTCAGCGTCTCACTACACTGGTTGCTGCCCTGCCCCTGGGGACGACCATCGTTGGGGGAGACTTTAACGCAGTTATGGACCCTGACCTTGAGACTGCTACGGCCCCTTCCACCTCCAGAGTCGCTCAATCTACCCTCCTGTCGAATTGGGCTGTCACTTTAGGTCTCGGGGACGCCTGGAGACTCTGGCATCTGACAACTAGACTCTACACCCACACATCAGCTTCCCATCACACGCACGCACAACTCGATTATGTTTTACTGCCGGCCCTGCATTGTCGAGCAATTCAAGATGTCACCATCCTCCCCAGAGGTTTATCGGACGACTCCCCTGTGGCGATGCGGATGGGCAGCCTCCCTGAATCTTCGCGCCCGATCTGGCGGCTGAACGCCTGGTTCCTCCAGGACAAGGACTTCAGGGACCAAGTGGGAGATGAGCTCCATCATTACTTTACCACTAATCATGGGGCGGTTTCCTCTCCTGGCACCCTATGGGAAGCCGGGAAGGCCACCATCCGGGGCTTTGCCAAAGGACAACTCAAACTTAAGCGTGTGAAGCAGGACTCCCGCCTCACACTCCTGGAGGCCCAGGCTGTCCTAATTGAGGCTCAACCTCCGGAGGAGAGAACTGAAGCCCAAGATAGGAGACTAGCGTTTCTGAGGGGCGAGATTAAGCAGACCTCCCTGGAGGCTGCCAAGCTGCTGTGGAGGTCCTCCGTGGCGCGAGTGTATGGGTGGGGAGACAAAAATGAGAAACTCCTTCACCGTCTGGCCACTTACCCGATGGCCAACCGTATCATCCCTGAGGTGATCGGCTCAGATGGAGTGATCCAGTGAGCCCCCGTTGCAATGGCCCAATGCTTCACCACCTACTACGCTACTCTTTACTCTGCACAGCTTCCCACTCTCTCGCTCCCGGAACTCCTCCAGCGTGAACAGTTTTCCCTCCCGCGACTCAGTGAGTCTGAGGCAGAGGCGCTAGACCTCCCTGTCACCCCGGAGGAGATCAACGATGCCATATTGCGTATGGCTGCAGGTAAGACACCAGGGCCGGACGGACTCCCGCAGGAGTTCTATGCATCCTACCGGGACACACTGATTCCCCACCTTCTAGAGGTGTATTAGGAGGCGTCTGATCAAGGCTCCTTCTGTCCCGAGACGGATATGGGCACTATAGTGGTGATCCCTAAGTCTCAGCCTCCCTCGAAGCACTGCCATGATTACCGCCCCATCTCCCTCATTAACTCGGAGCTCAAAATATTCGCCTCTGTCCTAGCCAATCGCATACGACCCTACCTGGCCAAACTGGTCCACCCCGACCAGTGCGGATTTATGCCCTTCCGGGAAACCCGGCACTGCCTCAGATGTCTCCACCTCGCTTTAGCGAATCGACAACAGCTGACCCCCTACTTATCTCTCCTTCTCGTAGGTTTCGAGAAAGCATTCGACTCGGTGGGCTGGCAATACCTGGAGGCGGTATTGATGGAAATGGGTTTTGGAGCCCCTTTCCGCGGCCTGGTTAAGGCGCTTTATTGCAAACCAAGGGCCCAGGTACTGGTCAACGGAACCCTGTCACACCCCTTTCCCATCAGAAGAGGCATGAGGCAAGGATGCCCCCTCTCGCCCCTCCTATTCGCGTTGGCGATGGAGCCCTTTGCCTGTCTTGTCCGATCTGCCCAACTCCTCACGGGATGGAGATGGCCCGGATTGGAGGAAGATAAGATCACCCTCTATGCTGATGACGTTCTGCTATTCTTAGCAGATCCGGCTCGGTCAGGACCCCGATGCCTCCGGGCCTTGAGTCTTTTCGAACAAACCTCCGGCCTTCGATTGAACTCGGCCAAATCCGTTCTGGTCCCCCTTCACCTCTTGAGAGAGTGCTTTGATTGGCAGTCGTCAATACCTCTTCGGCGGCAGTCCTTCAAGTACCTGGGAAT
This sequence comes from Calotriton arnoldi, assembly GCA_963921515.1. Classification (NCBI taxonomy): domain Eukaryota; kingdom Metazoa; phylum Chordata; class Amphibia; order Caudata; family Salamandridae; genus Calotriton; species Calotriton arnoldi. The sequence continues at coordinate 109,918 of CAWUFW010014747.1, forward strand.
CTGGGTTGCCCTCCTTCCTGACCTCGCTTGGTCACTCAACGTAACCCCGCTAGTGAAAAAGGTTCGGGCTGACCTCCTCAAGTGGCAAACCCTGCCACTGAACCCTATGGGCAAAATAGCTCTATTTAAAATGATGATCCTGCCCAGATTCCTTTACATGCTTCAGAATACGCACCTCTCCTTCTCAAGGTCGTGGTTCCGGGAGCTGGACAGCATGGCCACCAAGTTCTTGTGGGGAGATCGGAGGCCTTGACTGGCCCTTGCCCAGTGCCGGATCCCACCCTTTGATGGCGGCCTGGTTATGACAAATCTCTACCTTTACTATTTAGCGACTCAGCTCCTCACCGTGCATGATTGGTTTAACGGCGGCTGGTCTGACCCGGCATACCGCTTGGAGCTACACACCCTGGGCTTGTCTAACATTCAGGGGATGCTGATTGGGAGCACCATTTCTCAAACTCTACCTGAGGTCACATGCGGGATGCTTTTGGCCTGGTGGGCTTCCCTGCGTCACACCCGCTGGTCGGATAAATTGACCCAACATACCCCATTGTGGTGCGGCGCAAGGCTCGGGGAGGTTGTCAACCTCTCTGGTTTTAGAACGTGGTATCTCATTGGCATTTCGCTACTGGGGGATGTCTGGGGTGGGAGCCACATACGCACTTTCCAAGAGTTGCAGACTCGCTACTCCGTCCGCGCTTCCCAGTTTTACCGTTACCTGCAGATACGCCATGCCCTCCACTCTCACATCTCAGAAGGCACCTCCCTGCCCGAATATAGCCCGCCTGAAGCCCAGACCATGTCCGGTAACCTAGGGAAGGGCGGGATCTCCCGTATCTTTTGCTCCCTTACCAATAACACCCCCAACACACTATCACAACTCAGTGACAGATGGGAGGGTTGGCTCGGGTCCCTGAATGACGCTGATTGGAGGGACGCATTGATGGCTCCCAAAACAGTCACAGCCTCAGCAAGGCTTCGCCTAGTTCAAATATACTATCTTCACACTGCCTATCTTACGCCGCTGCGTCTCCACCGCGCTGGGTTCCAACCAGATGCATCCTGTCCCCGCTGCAGCCACCCACAAGCTGACTTTTATCACATTGTATGGCTTTGCTCCGCAACCACGCGCTACTGGGAGTCAGTAACAGGGGAACTGACTGAGGTCCTGGGCTGGGAGGTTCCCCTTAACCCATTGAATGTCCTTCTGGGTATCACTGAGGGGATGGATGGTTCCAGAGCTGAAAAACTCTTTCGAAACACGGCACTGATCGTGGCCAAAAGGGACATTGCGGCCAATTGACTGAGCTTGGCTGCCCCCACCATGACGCGCTGGCGCAGAGGGTTGGATTGGTGTGTGGCACAGGAACGGCCCCTGTATGAGGCCAGAGGCTGCCCTAAGAAATTTCGAAGAATGTGGGTCAAGTGGGTCGGGGTGGTGGAAGACTAATACTCTTAATGAGTATCGAGGACTGGAATGGGTGCAACACTGTTTTTGCCTTGTCTATCAGCTCATCTATGCTGGTGTGATCTCCTCTTGTATTTGCCTTGCATGACTCAATGTACGAACAGCTGGTATTGTTATCTCTTGTTGGTCTCTCACAAAAATCAATAAAAATGGTTATCAAAAAAAAAAGAGGAAACTTCTGATGCAAAAGCAGGCAGTGAAGAATGTGGTTGAGAGGAAAATAACAAAATGTCATCAGCATACACAGATAATCAACTTGTTGAGAGTCTTTGATGAAACCATGTATGTCTGCATTCTGACGGATCTCAGATAAAAACGGTTCTAGTGCTAAATTAAAAAGAAAGGGGGTGAGGGGACAACCCTGGAGAACTCCTCTGTGAAATGTGAATAGGAGGAGGTCAAGCCATTAACACAAATGGCAGCCTTAGGAGAGGTACAAAGGAGAAAAATGAAAGAGGTGATATTTGGGCCAAAACCAAACCAGGCTAAAGTAAGAAATTGGAAAGACCAAATAACACGATCTAAATCCTTCTCTGCATCTAAGGCAATGGCCACCATAGAGTCAGACAGACCAGTGGATTGGGAAATAAAGTTTTAAAAAAACGCATATTAACTGAAAGATATCTACCCTTGACAAAACCGTATTGCACCTTTCCCAAAAGATTGGGTAGAAGCAGTTCCAACCTGAAGGGAAGATCTTATAATCTAAGTTGACTAAAGAAATTGGGTTGATAATTCTTGCAGAACTGTGGGTCTTTCAATTTTTTCGGAATAAGGCACATGAAAGCATCTAAAAAGGAGCCAGATGAGGGGGCCAAATAAGTAAAGGAGTGAATTAACATACAAAGTTTGGGAAGAAGCAATTTGGAAAAGTATATGTAAAACTCAGCCATAAAACCGTCAGGCCCTGGAGCCTTGTGCTTTTTAAGGGAGAGCAGTGCAAGCTGAAGTTCTGTTTGAGTAATGTCTGTCTCCAGAGATTAAAAACTACTTGAGAGGAAGCCAGGGGATATAGAGGAGAGGTATCTTAAAATTTCAGGTTCTGAGGGGAGACATTCCAGTGTGCAAAGAGTAGAGTAGAATTGCTGGAATTGAGCTAGAATGTTCGGGTATTTGTGATGAGTGGAATCAGTATCATCAGTAATTGATTCAATGAGTAATTTGTTTTTCTTAATTTTAAGATAATTAGCCAGCAACTTTCCAGACTTATTTTGGCCACCATAATATTTGGCACTAGATTTGAGAAGATAAGAAGCAGCACTTTTGGTAGAGACCTTGTTAAACTGGAGTTTGGCTTTATTGAGTTGATTTCAAAGAATGTTGTGAACGAGAAGTGTAATAAGAATGCTTTAGGCATTAAATTTCCTCAAGAATTTGTTTAGAATGCGATTGAGAAAGCTGCCTTTTTTTAAGAAACGAAATTAATTATGTAGTCTCGGGCGGAGGCTTTAAATGTGTCCCAGACAGTGTGAAAGGGGGTGTCCCCCGTCTGGTTAAAGAGAAAACATTCTTGAACAAAGGTAGTGAAAGAAGAGGTAAAAGTAGTATTGAATAATAGTGAGTTATTGAATCTCCAACTTTTAGGAGAGATGGATTTGAGTAAAATGTCTAAATATACAGATACCGGAGCATGATCAGATATCAAAATGGAGCCAATACCAGCTGAATGTAAGGATTGGGTGAGATGCGTGAGATGAAAACATAGTCAATTTGGGATTGTTTATGGTGGACTGGGGAAAAATACGTATACTCCAGTAAAGTGGGGTTGCATAGTCGCTAAACATCGGTAAGATGATGCCTTTGGAGAGCTTGTACAAAAGCTTTTTGCAATTTGTTTGGTTTTAAATGAGATAAGGAGTGTCTGTAAAGAAAATGGTCATTGGCAAAACAGAAATCCTAAGCAAGAACTAGATTGTCAGCTGGGTACTGCAGGAGCTTCTGTGAAATTAAGGACCAAAATTAACAGTCAGGAGCATTCGGGCCATATATGTCATTAAAAAAATCGGAATCTTATCAATGTACAATTTGAGCACCTTCCCTCCTCATCTCTTTCTTGAGAAACCAACTGAACATTTTAAGGACTGTGACACAATATTACAACTCCATGCTTTTTCCCAGTGCCAGGTGAAAAAAAAAAACTACACCCACCCACCCCTTCCATAATTTCATAGATTCTGTGTCAGAGAGATGGGATTCTTGCAGGAAAGCTATGTGTGCATTAAGCTTTGACAAATGAGTGAGAACTCGTTGTCTTTTTATTGGGGTGTTCAAACTTCTTACATTCCAGGAAACCATTGTCATAACCATTGAGATATAACAAATTGAAGATTGCAATCAGACAACAATTGAAAGAGGATACAGCAGAGCCATATGAGTGGTGAGGAAAATATCTGACTAGGAGAGGTGAGAAATGTAAGAAATCCAAAATAAGAAAGGAAAAAGAGAAGGGGAGGAGAGTGAAAAGGAAAAAGAGAAGAAAATAGAGTAAATCTAGTGCTAGAAAAAAGGAAGTGGTTCAAAGACAGAGCAAAAAAGGGAAACATACCTAACGTCAGCTCGATACCATCAACGATAATATCTTGCAACTAAACCAGAGACTGATGCAAGCAGAACAGTCCATGTCAGATCTCGAAGATGCCCAGAAAAACTCTGGGGTATATTCACAAGAACGTATGATAACTACCGCAAGAGTAGCGTAACGCAACTTTCAATAACGCAGCCTATCACGGGAAAATAACCCCGTGTCAACGTGGAATTCACAACAAGGCGGTAGCATGCGATAGTCACTAGATAACGCGTCAAATGTCAGCGTGTAAATCAACACCAGTCCCATAAAATGCGACGCTGCGACGCGAATGCGAGAAATCATGCGATGAGGCCAATCGCAGTACAAAAAGCTGCGAAAAGCAGCCTCAGGCCTGCAACTCCCACGCGTCTGGCGGGCAATTGCACCATAAAAACCACAGGCACAACACACCAGAAACAAGCCAAAGCACGTAGCAACATCCATGCACCCTGACCCAGCGCAGAGGGCAACGCGAACACCACAACCCCCACAGATCACCAGTAAGGAACAAGTGGGTCGGGGAAGGCCAAGGAGAAAAGGGAGAGGAAGACGGGGTGCAGACTGCAGGAAAACAAGACCAAGGCCACGGAGGCGACAGAACACTACCAGCAAATGACCCACAAGCAGACCGCCTGGAATGCAGTCGCAGAGCCCAGGAGGCCAATCCAGGAGGCCAAGAGGCGCCGGCAGGACCGGACAACCTAAACCAGGTACAAACCCGCTGCCAACAGGAAGGCAGCAACGGCGACAGGAGGTGGCAGTCCAGCGCCACAGGAAGAGCAGGAGGAAACCCAGGCCACAGTCATCAGTGTGGAGAGGGTGCAAGGAGTAGGAAGTACGGACACAGCCCAACAGGACCTGACACAACAACAACAGGGTGAGGATCCAACAGGGACTGGGGGGACGGTGGGTGATGGGCACAATGCCACACATGCACAATGAGGTGTAACACACTGCACACCCACAATTACCCAGGGACATGTCCCCCATCCCCGTGGCACACTGCAGCACACACACATAGCAATCACAGCACATACCATGACAATGTGGCAACACCCACACTGCAGAACAGGGGACACAACTGGGTCCAACCAGGGACAGTAACAGAACAATCACATCAGACAGAGCAGGGAACTGTGAGATGCACTTCTACCCCTAGAACCCCACATCAGCCATGTAGGCCAAATGGACACTGTCCCAACTCAAATAGCCACCACCACCAAAACAGTCACAATGTACATTGTCACACAGTCTGCATGTCGACAAGAACAAGGCGCCAACACAATGCCATCATGCACCTCCCCTTCACAATGCAGAGGGACAAACAACACCTCCAGCAGGTCAGAACAGACAACCCATCAGTGATGCCCGAGACGAACACCACAGCCCAGACACCGACGCCCTACAACAGCCCATGGACATCCCACACAACCCACCACCAGGACCAGGGCAGACAAGCCACTCAGAGGAGAACCCAGCCCCTGCAACAGACCACACAGCATGAAGCACCTGCAATCACGGCTGGCTCACAACACTTCACCCACCCACACATGGCATCCCAATGCCAGGTGGCAGAACGCCAAAAGGAGGTGGCCCAACAGGTGAGGGTGTTGCCGAACCCATGGAATGTGAACTAGAACACATACGTGGGTGTCCAATATCCTTCAGGGACACCCCACAAAGGAGACCCACACCTCCACAGAGACACATGCACATATCATGTTGAACTGGCCACGGGCACGTGCGCCCTGCCCCTTTATTGGCAGGGCCACATGTACAGTGACGCTTGTGCTGGATGTGTGTGGGGTGAGTATAAGCCAGCCAGCACGGAGTGCTTGGTGCTGCCAACAACCTGAACAGTGGACACCAGTGCAATGGAAACAGAAAACACCAGCATAACAGAGTCAACTGCAGAGCAACATGGAGGGATCCGGAGTAAGGACAGAGGTCACCCAACATTCAGTCTGGACGTTCCTTGAGTTGCAGTGCACTGAGGCAGGGGCACTAGAGAAGAGCTCGCTCATGTAAAGAAATTGCTAGGATTGTGTCCCTTCGGATCAGTCCTAATGCAGATGCAGTGGAGTGTGTTACACCTGCATCAACTTCCTCATCAATGTCCCAGGTCTCCCACACTGCCTGAGGTGACAGTTGCGTCCGCAGTCCACAGCGCAATACCCAGCAATAGATCCGGGTGTGTAGCTTGACTACCACCACCAGTCTGCATTCCTGCCGTGGGGCTGTTGCCTCCTGCCCTCCCATTGTCTGTGCCCTCTCCCTTCCGCACACTTGACACATCTTCCTCATCATAGTCCAAGGTCTTCCCCACTGCATGAGGTGACATTGCTGCGCAACCTCACAACAGCACAAAACTCAATCAGTAACGGACAATGGCTTGCGGTGCACTGAGTCACTGGCACCTGGAGTGCTTAGCAGGGTATCAGTCCGATGATGGCATCCACGACAGCTCTGAGCAACTCCTTAGGTCTGTCAGGACCACCGTTTGGACTCTGGCAGATGGCGGTTGAAGCTGGTCCTTGCGGCGGTGGCGTGTGCCTCCTGCGGTGATCCGACGTCCGGGCCGGTCAAGACGCGATGCTATGTGTGGGCCCTGGTGGACCGCAGTTGGGGCCGGAGGAGGCGGACAGCGCAGGGCCACAGACACATGGCGTTGATGACCCCAAGACCATCGCTACAGAGGCCATTCAATGACTCAGAAGAAGGGGTCCCAGGCCTGAGCAGCACAGAGTTAGTGGCCCCGGATGCACTGCGGCCGGCACAGGCACCCAGCCACGGGACGGTGACTTGTGGTGCAGTCAGATGGGCCATGCGACCTGAGCGGGTCCCCATCAATGTCCGAGGTGTATGTTGCGGAGGGTTTCGGGGGACAGTGGAAGGTGTCCTCCAGGGCATGATGCGGAAGGTCTGATGTTATCTGGAAGCAGCAAATGGAGGAGTGGAAAGCGCAACCCTCGTCCTCACCAACAATTTGGGATCAGCTACATGAGGATGAACACTAGCCTCTAGTCCATGGACTCAAACGCCACCAATGTCCGACCAGTGAGTGTCCATGAATGTCGGGGAACAAACTTAGTGGCACAGGTGCTGTGAGGGGATGCAGTCTGCGATGATGCCCGTACACAGATGTGAACTCCAAGAATGCCAAATCAAGGCTCTGTGACCTACTGGACCGCAGTGTAGGCCGGAGGCAGCGGTCAGCAGTGGCCCACAGCCATGGGTCGTTGGCGCGCGAGGCACAGAGTTGGTGACACAGTGGCAGTTGTCGGTAGTGTTCAATCACCTCCGTGACGCTGATCCTGTTCCCTCCAGACTGCAACGTGTCATCCTCTTACGCCCCTCCGTGCATACGAGGAAATGTATTCTGCCTTCTGAATTACCTATGTTCAGTTACAAATCAGGGATCCCACTCGTGCGCAGCGTAGGCCGAGGGCAGTGGTCCGCGTAGGCCCACAGACACGTGTGGTTGTGATGCCATGCACAGACTTGTTGCCACCACATCGGAGGAAGTACAGTGTATTGTTCTCTGCCTTAAATGATGTTCACTGCCATAGTGTAATCAAGACTCAGTTCCAAATGTGTGACCTACCTGACTGTGGTGTAGGCCTGAGGCAGCGATCAGCACGGCCTATTCACCGAGTGTCGCCGGCCTAGGTTGGATGGCCCCACCGGCCTGCGTAGTTCAGGTTCAGTGGCACCACGTGTAGCAGCCTGGCGTTGAACAGGGTTAGTGGCACCACGTGTAGCAGCCTGGAGTTGAACAGGGTTAGTGGCACCACATGTAGCAACCTGGCATTGAACAGGGTTAGTGGCACCACGTGTCGCAAGATGCCCATATGGAACTATACCTCACTGAACTGGGGGGGTCTGGTGCTGTGGCCGCTGGCCGGGATATGGGGTCACTGCCATTCATGACTCAAGACACAGTTCCACATGTGGGACCTACTGGTCCGAAGAGTAGGCCGGGGCGGCAGTGGAGTACGTCAACGAAAAAGGAATAAAGCGGGCCGGTGTTGTGGCAGCCGTGATGGTCTGAGGTGGCTGCCAAGGTCTCGGGCCTCTGGCTTGTGGCTTGCGCCAGCACGTGGTGGGCCCTCCTTGACACACGCCGGTGTCGGAAGGTGATCAGTGTGGCCTGGCTGCGCAGGGGCTGGCCTGACGGGTTCGTGGACCAGCGTGCCGGGGTCCGGCAGTCGCACGGCATCTGAGGCAACTCCGCTCACGGGGATGGTGTCGGCCTCGTGGCGAGGTGGGAGGCACCGCCCTGGCAGAGATGTGGGTCTTTCTGGGAGTGGACCATGCCCAGGCCTACGTGGTTTTCATTCACACCCCTACACTGGCGTGGCGTACGCCGGGCCATCCCACTCCGCTGACGCTTAGGGGGGGCGTAACAGGCAACATTTCCGCGAGGTCCCCCACTGGCTGTGGTGACATGGTGGCATCCACTGTCCACTACACTCCATATGCAAGAGGTGTATGTCGCCATGGATATGGGTGTGTTCTGCATACTGCGAGGTGTCCAGCACATCTCTGGCACTCTTGGCATTGTGTACTTTCCCAATCATGCATCCTTCACACATGCCTTGTTGCCACCTCTCCCTACATTTGGCTAGTATGTGGCTGAGGTGCCATGCCGTTGCTGGCTCATTTTCAGGGCTTGCCCATGTGGACATTGTAAGTTGTTCTGTCGTGTCTGGTGGGTGGGCATATTGTTGTGCCTGTTGTATGTGATTTTGTGACGTGTGCATTGCCAGAGTTGTGAGTAGCATGGTTGTGGTGTTGAGGTGTGTGGGGTGTTCATTTGTATATTGCCAAGGGGCTGTACATTTCCCTTGTTGCCATCCTGGGAACGCTGGTTGATGATGGACTGTCGGAGGATGAAGGTATCATGCACACTGGCTGTGTATTTGAAGGCGACATTGTTGGGTGTTCCACGGTGTTCTGTTGTTGCCTGCACATTGGTGTGAGACGTGTGCTTCCTCTTGCGGTGATTGTGTGCTGTATCACCAGGGGGCACAGGTAGTACATGTGTGCTGTGTGTTGCCCCCAACACGTGCGTGCATCCTGCTATGGCGTATGGTCCTTGCTTGGTCTCCAGCGGATCCTGCGCATTGTTTTGTACGTATGGGGACTGGGGTACCAGGGTGATGGTGATTTCCAGGACAGGTGTGGGGGACTTGGATGTGGCTGGCTGTGGGACTCCTCCGACTCTGGCGGGTGTTGGATGGGGGGTCTCAGGGGCCAACAGGTGCAGCCACGCCATCAGCTTTGTGTGGGGTGGGATGTTGGTTGTCCGCTGTGTTGTTGTCGTAGGCCTGTTAGGCGATGATGGTCAGGATGCGTAGGTTGGTTGTCCCTTTCAGCCTGGAGTGGAAGGTGGCATTGGCAGATGTTGGGTCTGTGCGGCTGGTATGTTTCCTGGGGTTCCGCTGTCTTTGTCTGCGCTGCGTCTGTGTTGGTCCGGGGGAGGGTGTTCCGGGTGTGGGATGGGGTCCTGGGGTGGTGGGGGTGGGTGTTGTGGCCCTCTTGGGTGTCCGGGCTGCATGATGTTTGGCTCCATGGCATCTGTTGCCCTTCGGTTGTGGCCCTGGGCTGTGCTCCCTTTTGTGGTGCTGGCTGCCGTCCGACTTTACATCAGGCCAGAGCAGGTGTAGATTTCCTGGTGCTAACGCGCCTTATCGCCTGTTTTGTGTTTTTATCGCGGATGTGGCTGGTCGTTGTGAATGTAGAGGTGTGATGTTGTCTCGACTTTTCACACGGGAACGCCTACTCTGCATCTCATTAGCGATATTTGCGAGGGTCCTCTGTGGCGATGTTTTTTGCGGCTGCTATCTCGGGTAAACTGGTGCTGTGGGCTGTTAACACCGGCTTGTGAATGGGGGGGTACATTTCTCACGACTTTGGCTGCGATAAAGTGCCGTTAATTCAGCGATAGCTCCTTGTGAATATGCCCCTCAGAGTTATTTCAAGCAAAGCATTGATAGGAGATCTCTGAAATTCAGATAAAGCTAGATGAGTTTGAGAATTGCTCTAGGTGGTCAAATCTATGCTTTGCAGGTATCCGGGAAGGACATGAGGTGGGACAAGAACCCATAAAATTTAACTTGGACTTAATCCAGACTCACGCCCTTCCAGGTGACGCACTTAGCAAAGACTTCTATTCAATCATGAGGGCCCTTGCAAAATACCCACCACATTCCTGGTTAATTTTGGCGATTTTCGAATAACGGAATCAATTTTAGCAGCAGCCATCAAGCTAAAGGGTTTTCAGACATGGGACAAGTTTTGATAACTTTTTTTTCAAACATATCAGCTTTGGCAGAAAGACGCTGCTGAGAATACAAGTCAATGCTGGAACAATTTAAGAAACAGGGAATACTGGGGGCCATGGTGCAGCAATCAAAATTGAAAGTCCTTGTAAAAGGACACTTCCATATCTTGAATTCTATCCAGCAGGTGATGGAACTTTTGCAGCAGCCAAAACATGACAAGTAAGTGGTGGGATGGCTATGTAGCAAAGCAGGGTGTTATGTTTAACCCATATCTTCTCTTAGAGTCAAAAGAAAGTAATTAAATCTATGTTTTTTTTTTTTGGCTAAGCAGCTGTCAACACCGGTAAGTAAACCTCTTTTGCCACACCAAGGCACAAAAGAATATAAATAATGAGAAGGGGTGCTTTCCAAGGTCGCACTGGGGTTCCTGAGGGTGGATGGGTAGGGTTGAGAGGGGAGCACTCTTGCAAAAAGAAAAAAAGAGCAGATATATAATAAACAGAAAACAGTATCAGAAATATACGGGATGAGCTTAAATATGTTTTTCAATGGTAGGGTAGAACTATGGCAAATTCTTTTAGGGATAAGGGCCAAAGGGGGATCTGAAAGGAGCCTACATGATGTCTTCTCTTGAGAGGTAGAAGGCTTGGATTCTCTTGTGCAATGTCAATGTAATAGCCAACAAACACAAATAAGGTAGCCTAATGAGGTGGCTTCCATCTTTGTCACTGGGAGATATTTCCCTACAAGACACCCACTTCAAGAGTAATACCCCAAAGATGTCTATTCCCCATAAATATTCACATGTATTTTTTGCATCTGCACAGGTGGCGGTAAGAGGAGTTGCAATATTTTTAGGACGAGGCATTGATTGGGAGGTCTAAGAGGTGTTCTGCGATCCACAAGGAAGATGGTTGTGGGTAAAAGTAATGGTCAATAGGAGGGGCCTAAATTTAATCAACTATTATGGCCCTATTAGTGACAATATTGACTCTCTCCCTCTCTCTGAGATCTACAATATTGCCTTGGGGGCAGTAGGTCCATTGATTTGTGGAAAGGATTTTAACTTTATTCAAGACTTTGTCAAGGATACATCAAATAAGACTAAAAACAGTTAAAACCTATGACTAAAAAAATGATAGAAGCGTTTAAGTCTAGCTATCAGCTGCTAGACCCTTGGAGAGAAGATCACCCAGATTTTAAACATTACACTTGTTTCTCACAGCGATTTAAAACCGCCTCATGCATAGACTTTTTAGTGTCTAAATCATTAAGTGGGCCGCGGTTCGATACTTGGGCCAATGCTTTTCCGGATCATTCTCTGGTCTCCATATATTTGGATTTTGTGGCTCAATTAACAGGGATAGACCTAGATGGCAGCTATATAGATCTTTGCTGCCAAATCTCGAGTGGATAGCGTAAATGAGGGAGTTTATCCCTGATTTTGTTTTAATCAGTCATAAAACGGCCTCATTGTTCTCAAAATGGAGGCTTTTAAGGCAACATTTAGAGGAAAGATTATTGTTTTTAAAGCAAGTCAAACAAAAAAACTTACTCAGCGGACTATGGGCCTGCAGGCAGCATTAGACAATGCCACAAAAGCGAGGAAGCAAAATACATTAAAAGAGTCAGATCTCGGGATACCAGCTGCAGCAACATTGAACCTTAGAGATTTTTACATGCTGGAAGAGATCAATAAGTTTAACACCTATTAGCAACAAATGTATGAAGAAAACCAGCATGTAGGCAAGTTCTTAGTTTGGTCGAATAGAATAAAGAATGAAAAGGCTATGATAAAATGTGTAGAGAATCCCATTACTGGAAGAATAGTAAAAGGGCAGAAAGAAGTCGCCCAAGTGTTTTTCCAACATTATAGCTGCATCTATCAAACTCAATATACTATTTCAGCGACTAGCATAAAACAGTATTATGCCTCCATTCAACTCCCCTTACTGTCGAACTCTTTATCCCAAATGTTGCTGGAGCCTATAATGCCCACTGAAATTAATGAGGCACTCAAGACAATGCCTAATGCTAAGGCATGTGGGAACAATACGTTTCCAAATGAGTTTTTAAAGATATTCTCCAGCTAACTGGTGCCCTTTTTAGTGGAGCTTTTTAATTATGTTAAAGAAGGGGGAGAAATTTCTCCTACATTCTAGGAATCACCTATTGTCTCCTTCCCGAAGAAAGATAACAACCCACATTTTGTTCATTCATACAGACCTATTAGTCTGCCAAAAACAAACTACAAATTGTTGAATCAATTATAATGCCAGCAGCACAGCAGCTTATTCATAAAGATCAGAGTGGCTTTGTGTCGGGCGTTTAATGTCTGCAAATACCCAGGGGCAGATTTACAAGCCTCCTGCGCCACCAGTACGTCACTTTTCGTGACGTACTGGTGGCGCAGGGGCTCCTCGATATTTACAAGGAGAGGAAAAGCCACCATGCGTGACTTTTCCTCTCCTTGTAAATACCGTCCCTTCACACGCAGCACTTTGCGGTGATGGGGCGTTCCATGGGTGTTGCTGTGGGTGTTCCCACGCAACACCCATGGAACAAGACACATCTCCAGATTTACGAGAAATCGTAACTCTGGAGATGCGTCTGAAAGCTACGCCACCCTAGAGGTGGCGTAGCGAGCGCACCGAGGAGAAATGTTTTCATTTCTCCTCGTTTCCTCTTTCAATGCGTGCTGCATTCTACAGCACGCATTGAAAGAGGAAAAGCCTGTACTGATTGTTTTTGTGCAGGAAGGTGCCCCTTCCTGCACAGAAACAATCTCCCCACGACGCAGGCATCCTTGCACCATGGTGCAAGGGTGCCTGCGCCGGCGCTTGGCAACTGTTTGTGCGCCAGCGCAGGGGAGAGCACAGGAATGCGACATATTCTTGTAAATATGTCGCATTCCTGTGCTCTGAAAGTGCCGCAGCGTGGCGCAGCCAAAGGGCTTGCAGCGCCACGCTGCGGCACTTTCTTGTAGATCTGCCCCCCAGTTTTGATACAGGCAATACATTGTTTCTCAGTCAACCATACAAAAGCTCTAGTCATGATGGTCAATGCCGAAAAAACATTTGATTTGGTGAATTGGGATGCTCTATTCTATAGCCTTGAAAATTTTGGATTCCAGTTTCAGTTTATTTCAATGCTGTCAAACTTATACCAGGGGGCACAGGTTATGTTGATTGTAAGTTCTAAGATGGCTGGAACAATAGCAATTAAAAGGGGCGCTCATCAAGAGTGCTCCCATTCACCAATTTTATTGATATTGTTTATTGAGCCCCTCGTGGAACAACTTTGTTAAGGAAATATTAGGGCACCCATAGAGGGGATGACTAGGCTTAAATTAATTGCAGATGATATTATTCTCTATTTACAGCTTGATGAGGATAACATTAGGGGAGCTTTGTAGATGATAGCAGATTTTACTAAAGTCGGAGGCTACAAAATAAATCAAAGTAAAACAGAAGTTCTGCTTTTCAATATAGCAGCCGCAGACCTTCCAGATCCGTTTCGGGCACAAGCAAGTTTGCAGACCCCAATAGTATATCTGGGGATATTAGTTACAAACAATGTCTCCAACTTGTTTCACCTGAATAACGAGAAAATGTTAAGAAAAATAAAAGGGCTGCTCGAGAGGTGGTCCCAGCTGCCATTGACAATAATAGGACGCACTGCAATGATCAAAATGTCAGTGCTACCATTGGTGGTATTTCTTTTCTCTAATGTTCCAATCAAAATTCCTAATAGCTTTTTTCAGGAATTAGACTTAGGGCCCGATTCCGATCTCGTAAGGAAGGCCTACAAATGGGATTTGTAAAGACCAAATCCGATTCGGAGCCTATCGTTCCGCCCGAATCGTCCCCCGTTCCTAACGAGCAAGTACGTTGCGAGTATCCTGTATGCGTTGTGCGAGTCGTTTACGAACCTGTCCGTCCAACACGTTCGTAGCCGAATCATGCCACGCAATGGAGCCGTTTTCCGACCGAGCGATTACGATGCACGAATCGGACAGCTGTATCGCCTCGGTCTCATCGAGACGAAACGGCTGTCGGATTTGGACTTTGAGGGGCCATAGCAGGCCCCCCTTTACCCGGAGCCCTCCGATTCGGTCACAGGGGGTGCGCATGAGTCCCCCCGATCCAAGCATGCACAGTGTGGCAGGCCACATGGGGTGCCCGCCACAGGGTGTACGCTTTTCCCCGCCCACCCCTTTTTTGCTATGGGAGCCTGTTTACGCGTCTGTACACAGGCTCCCATAGAGTTCAATGGGAGTCCGAACGAGCCGAGTCCGTAAGCATACGGCAGCATCGTACTCGCTCGTTCGGACTCCAGGAGCACGTCTCGCTCAGAAAGCCCTCCAGATCCAAGTCGTATGGAGGGCTTTCCTTACGAGATCGGAATCAGGCCCTTAGTATTTATTTGGAATAAGAAGTCATTGAGGGTAAAGTTGAGTGTATCGCAACTTTAATTGACTATTTATCTAGGTATCTAAATGGGTGTAGAACATCAGATTTTTTTTGATAACTAAAATGGTACAGGAATCAGAAATAAGCCTACCAGCAGAACAGTGAAATTGCCAAAAAAGAATAGTTATACGTTTTTATGGGAGAGTAGCAGGAAAATGAGTGCTTTGAGCAAACTCTCTCAGTCATCTTTTGATGGGTCTTTATTACTGCTGCAGGAGGGTAGGTTCCCTGGGTTGTTGTTAGTAGATAGGGATGACAGATTTTGGTACTCAATAGGTTTTAAAATCTTTGGTGATTTTATCTTGCGGGCAAAATTAATCTCTTTGGAGGAACTCTTCTATAGGAGTAGTGAACAATGTAAAAAACATTTATTAAGCTTCAGCAGATAGTGCATTATTTGCAGACCAAAATCCAGAGAGGAAGTAAGGGATCTCAACCCATCAGTTGGAATCTAGTAAAGAGTAGGCTGCTAGAAATAGGAAATTGGTATAAACTGTTGCAAAGCATAGCCTCGCAAGTAGACATAACTAGTTTTCGGTCCAAGATTTAAAAAAAAGCACAATGTCACCTGTCAGAAAGTGAGATAGGGTATAAGTCCCTTTGTGCTGCAAACTTTAAAATAATGTAATCCTGTCTAGATGGATGACATATTACACTCCAGAACTCTCCATAAAATGTATGAAGATGAACCAAATAATTGTTTTTATTGTCATCAACAAGGTGCAGGAGGTTGGCTCCATACGTTCTATATTTGCCCGCGTCTGTCTAAATTTTGGCAGGAACTATTTGAGGTCATTAATCAGGCTATCGAGTCTCCTAGATTTCCAGAGGCAAGTCTTGTATTATTTGGGGGTTTCCAAAAAAAGCCAACAATTAAATAAGGGTAGACAATAATTTGTGTTCATAGCCTTGATGATTACACGCTCCATTATCCTCCAGAATTAGAGAACTAGTACGATCCTGACAGTTCAGGGCTGGAAGAGCAAAACGCTACATACTATGAATTTTGAGGAGGCATATGCAAATCGTGTGGGGGGACTAAAAAGGTTTAAGGCCACATGGAAATACTTGGAATGGGGTTAAAGGTTTTTCAAAGCTCTGTACTGTAATACAAAGGGATAGCCTCCCAGTATATATCATTTATATATACAAATTTGGCACTAGGTTAGAGGAGGTGGAGTGAAGCTATTGAAAAGTAATTCTGATTCCAGTTGTACTTTATGTTTTATACTTTATATAGCACTATTGACATACCAATGCACTTTTTTCTGAATGAACTGTAATTTACTAGGAAAGCAATTGGACATGTAAGATATGGCTGGAGAATCGAGTATAACTGTTGCACTTTAAATTGCTATTGTGCACATACGGTAGATGATTATTATCGGTCCGGAAAGATCAGATCAGGGTAATTTGTAAAAACATTTTTTACCTGTATAAGGAATTCTTTGATTACATTCTCTGTTTTAAAAAAAAAAAAAAGCTTACTGTATATATCTATTACTACTCTATAAAAATAAAAAGTAACAAAAAAAATAAGTAAGGAAAAAAGGATAAGAGCAAAACAGTACAATGCAATCGCTTAATTACAAAAAGTTAGCATGTGAACTTAGCAACAAAAATTATCATATTGAAGAAGTTGAAGGAGCAAGGTCTATAATTCTGCTCTACAAGTAGTAAGAAAAGCCCTCAAATGAGATGGATCCTCAATGGCCATTGTTTAATTGCTGTATGTCTCTTTAAAGGGGTGAAAAAGTCCAATCTGAGCTCCTATTGAATGGAGCGCAGATCACATACTCAGAAAGTCTCTTCATCTGTCTGTTGTGCCCTTGGCGTCGTCTTGGGAGAAAAATATATTGTGACGTGACCAGGAAATTCATTTGAGATATTTGGCAGTGGAGATAACCTGCATTAATTCCAGAAAATACAGGAAGATGCCTCTAGGTCTCTTAGAAGATGAAGAAACCCAATGAGGCTGAACAAGTCTGTGAGACCTCTGAATGTTAAGTGGCAAACATTCTTGTAAATACAAAAACCTGAGGCAGAAAAGTTTTAAAGAAAGAGATGGAGTCAGCCCCTTCTGTGCTCTCAGGAAGTCCATAAATGTGAAGGTTATTCCTCCAATTTTGATTTACAAGATCTTAAACCTATTTCTGTAAGGAGGAAACCTTAGCTTGAAGGGAGTTCACAGTGAGAGAAGTGGTGCTAAAGTTAGTGATTTGCTGCTCCTTAGAAGACAGACAGACGTTCTTCCATGAGTGACCACCTATCATTGAGAGTCTGTAATTTGGCATTAGTGTCCTCCATAAAGGGGCGCAGAGCCCTGATCAATTCCAACAAAAGATCCAAATAAACCGCAGATAAAGACTTTGTAGGAGAAGGCAGGTCTTTTTTGAGCCTCTGAATTGATGTCTTGCAAGTAGGAGGTTGAGAAGGCATGGCAATTGAGATAGAAGAGGAGGCTGAACTGGATCCTGTACTTGAATCGTAGTCCTCCATTGCAGTAGATAATAATGGCACAAGAGAGCACCTTAGCAATTTACCTGGCGAGGTCCTACTGAGTGATTTAAGAGCTTATGACCTCCCCATGTTCTAGAGTTGCCACAAGCAAAGATGGAACTACAGTGAGCGAAGAGCAGAAATCATTGAGAGCCGGCACAAGAAGCAGCCAAAACAACCCTAAGTATGAGTCAGAGAGAAGGAACGATTTGAAGTGTATGCTCACATCATAACAGAAAATGTCAGGGAGGAGGTAAACCAGAAGAAGCACTGAGCCCCACAGGTCACTCCATCAATTTTAAAGCAAAGACTTTTTTGCGGGCACATGGCTGAAAACGACGCAAAAGGAGGAAGCTGCCATGAAGCCATGATAATTCATCCCACAATCAAAATGGCATGGCCATCTTGTCTGCGCAGTAAACCATGCCCCCCATTACCCCTATTCCTAATAGATCTAAACAGGAACCTCTGTGGAAACTCGATTTACAATATAATTGACCTTTGACTACCTGGGACAAACTGTGGACCAAAATACACTCTACTGGGCTTCCAGCCAACTTAACACAAACATTATACTACTTTTGCAATAGACCCTTTTACACTCCATCTCGGTTGTTTAAACTCAAGTTACTCAAACAAGACACATGTTGGCATTGTTTTCCCATTCTGGTTCATATGTTTATATGTTTTTTTTATGCCCGATCATTTCTACCTTCTGGGTTCAGGTTTGGGATAGAATTGTTGCTTTTACTAGAGTATCTGTACCATTTTCTTTAAAAAAATATGCCTTGGTAGTCTACATTTTATATGGTTAGCTAACGAACTGATTGGCAAATTGGTAGATCTTCTATAAGCAATACGTTTACAGGTGATTACATCCAACTGGAAATCAATGGACAAGCTCAACATTCAACAGTGGTGGAATCTGGTATGTCATAATTGTAGACTGGATAGATATATTCGAAATTCTATTCCATTGTCTGTTAAACAAGATATTCGATGGTCACCTCTCACTACTTATCTCTCTAATGTTGCAGTTCTATATACTCCTTGACTTCCTCAAATAATTCTTTTATCGTATGTACTGAAATAATACTTACGTTTTTGCTTATTGACCATATTTTTCCCAACAACCTATTAGAATGTGTAGTTTAACTTTATGAAGGCTACTCTTTCATCTCTTTTCTTCCTCTTCCCTTCTTTCTCTCTCTCTTATTTTCTCCTCTTAATTCTTTTTCTTCTCTGTACGTGTTAATCTCTAGGTGCCTTCTAGATGCTTGTTCCTCTTGATTTGCATATACTAGAGGGCACATTTAACAAATAATTTGCCTCACCTGGAGAGTCGTTGTGTTTTGATGAATTCCCAGGTCTACCACTGATGGTAAATCTTGGAATGTGCCAAAATCTATGGGTGGATGCATAGGAAAACCCATGCCCCACCGATGAAACGCCTCCCTGGGGCAGACTGTCACAAGGCAGCGATTTGCGCTGCATTACTCAAGATTGACCAAGCCACGCAAGGTGGTCTTGCTTGGCTTGATAAATCCAACTTAAGAGTGGTGTCACTCTTGTGACCCATTGTGTGGTGCAACGGTGATGCAACTGTTTTATAGATATACCCTGGAATCTGAATATAAAGCAACTTCATCCAGTGGCTCCCTGATGACGATGCCTCCTCCTCTGACACCACCAGATGTCTTGCCCCACTGAAGTTTATCTTCTCAGGCAGTTTTACTTGAACTTTCTTCTAAGCCCAAAGGTAAGCAGAAGCCAGCCACAATCTGGTTTGTGTATCTAAACCATGCTCCATCGCAATTAGCCATAACTTTCTACTTTACCCTGGTGTCCTATGACTAGATGTCTGAGGTTGGCGCTTTGATATTTTAGACACTATTTTTCAATTTAAACTTTAAAAATTCATAACTCTGATTGGATTTTTGTCATTTTGGTGTCAAAGAATGTATTGAAATTTGCTGTATTTTTTCTAAATAGGTTTGGGATTTTTTTTGTCTTATGTTTTCACTTCATTACTGTTTGAGTGCTGCCTAAATACTTTACACATGGCCTTTGCGTTAATCCTGAGTGCTTTTGTCCCAACCTACCAGAGGGGTAAGCACACTTTACCTAAGTGACTTTTGTGGTTCACCCTGACAGGAATTGTGGCAGCAGACCTCAGCACGGGGGGCACACTTGGAGTACGGCATGTCTGGCACTGACCCATGCCTGTGCATGCAGCACACAGAGCATGGCATGTGCATGCAATTGTCCACGGAAGGAATAATAGGAATGGCACAGCTTCAGCCACTGCTGCTGGAGGCCACAGTCCTAGAGCCACCGTATGCATGCTCTCCTGTCACATGCTGCACACAGGCTGTGGCTGCACAGCACTGAGGGTATGTGGGGCATCACAATGATGTGCTATAAGGTCACAGCCTGGACCAATCTCAAACAAAGAGGGATTACTTTAGGAGTGGATACCAGTAAACTCTGCCACCTGGTGTGGGAGGAGTTTTTGCTGAACTCCACTCTCTAGGAAGAGAGTGGAGTGGCAAAACTCCTCGAACTCTACTGGTGTTGCTTACCACCCACCCCTAACAATATAGCACCTGAGTTGATCTCTTTTTAAATTCTCTGTAGTTTCTGATTGCTTTTTTCTACCTCTAATTCAAGTTTTCCACACCGACTTTTTGTCTACAATGTAGATGGAGCTGCTCAACTTTGATAACCTCTGCAGGCTGAGCAGCAGAGGCACTGCAAGAAGAGGGGGCTGAATGCAGGCAAGCGGGTCACAAAGCTGAACCTCCAGATAGCCCTCCATGTCTATGAGGAGGAGCAAGAGGATGGCAATCCTGAGGAAGAGGAACTGGACTTGCATGAGAAGGGGTGGGTCTGACCATAGACCCTGGGCTGCAACTGCCTGCAGAGAAGGACTGTTGGAAAGTGGTTTATTGGTAGTAATAAGTAGGAACCTAATACTAGTAAATAGGCCACAAAAATATTAAAAGGTTCAGTTGAGGTCTCAATAAATTATTCCCTTGTCCAACCTTTGGTAGCTGGCAAAGAGCAGCAGGCTTAACTTAGGAGACAGGTGTGTAAACCATTTAAAAATACTAGTACATTAAATAAGTAATACACAGCACACACTAAAAATCAAACACCAATTTATACACATAGGTTACATTTTTATGAACAAATAGGCTCAAGAACAACAAAAATCCAATGTAGGCAACCAGAGATATGAATTTTAAAAGATTAAAAGTAAACCAAGTGCTTAGAATCAAATAGCGCTCAAAGGGTTCAAAAAGCTTGCGCTGGACTGGGATAAAGTCGAGAGTTCAGGCCACCCAAGATGTAGAACTTTTACACTTACTTCCAGAAGTGTTTCTTGATGCAGGAAATTGGTCCACAGTACCAGCCAAGGGCCCAGATGCTCTGGTTTGCGTCCTGGGATATGGGACTACAATGCACCATACTCAACTTATGGAGCTTTTTACAAGAGTTGCCCCAAACTTCCCCGTACTTCTGGAGCTCCTTTCTGCAGTTCCTCTTATGGGTTCAAAGTGTCCTTGTGAAGCCAGGCAAAGTCCTTAGGGCTGTATACAAGATTGTGCAGCAGGTGCAGTTCTTCAGAGTTCCGTCCTTTGGGTGCAGATCAGGGTTCCAGCAAAGCAGTCCAATTGCTCTTTGTTGTTTCGGACAGCAGATAGGAGTTGCCATGCAGCTCTCCCCTATTTATTCAGTGTTCTTGGGCATCAAGCAGGGGGGTACCCCTGACCAATGGGATGCAGGGTGCCACCCAGGTGTATGACCACCTCCTCCAAAGTGTGGCATGTTCTTGTCCCAGAAAGCACTATTCTTCCAAAATTCAAAATGGAGAAAGTCTTTCCTAAAGAGTTAGATGTGTCTAAGCCAACCCATTGGGACTGGCTAAGATTCTCCAACACTTCCCTTCCAGACCCTTCACTAATCTAATTACAGGGGCTGCTGTTTGGCTGGGAGTGCAGGATGTGGGGGCGAACCTGTGCTGTCCTGAAGTGTCATTCCCTCTTTGAAGAACAGTTTGGCTACTCCGCCCCCATCTGCCTTCAGCTTCTGAAGTTTCAGTTCTCCCCCCACAGGAAATCCTTTATCTCTCTAGCAGGCCACCTCACACCTCATTAATACAGCTTGGGTCAGCCTGGCAGAGGCAGGTGAATCAGAAGAGGGCAACTGGAAGCCTGGATTTTGGCTTACAGAAAAGAAAGTTCTATAACTTCTTTCCTGTAATAGTTATAACAAATCTAACAATGGCAAGTTGTTGGATTTATCATAACTATTCTTTTAAGTCCTTGAATTATATTTTAACTCCTTTCTATCAATAGTCATACTTTATTAAAGTGAATCCATGTTACCTAGATTTTCCCTCGCTAGGGCATATAAAACATATTTTATAATGTCCCTGCTTAAAGTTGCAAGGCACCTACCCCCTGGGGCACCTAGTGGAGACCTTAGGGGTGACATATGTAAACATAAGGTAATTTATGACTTTAGAACTACCTTTAATTCCAAAGTCGAATTTGCATATAATTCCACTTTAAAAGCAGCCTGCAAGGCAGGGTTGGCTTTTAAAATGATACCAGGCACCACAGTAGTGCACCCTTAAGTACATTAAGTCTACTGGGCCTCTAAATCTACAAACCCTACCATATGATAGGGAACTACAGGTAGGCTGTCAGTACCATTTGTAATTATACCTATTACCATGTACTTTTAATCAGAGCACAGACCCTGGGTCTGGTTAGCCGAGCCTAGGGCACAGTCGGAAAACCAGCATATAGTAGTCAAAATGAGGGCAAAATGTGGGGAACACTGCAAACAGGTCCTGGTTTCTCACAAGGACAACTTGTCTCCATGAGAGGAGATGCCTACTGAAGCAAGGAGCAGTGCTTAGGCCCACAGCCTGTCACCAGAAGAATTGGCAGACAGGAGGGCTGAAAGGGAGTCCAGGTTGTAGCTGGAAAAGCTTCAAATGGAGGATAAACTGGCTCTGAAGGAA
Source organism: Calotriton arnoldi (assembly GCA_963921515.1). Classification (NCBI taxonomy): domain Eukaryota; kingdom Metazoa; phylum Chordata; class Amphibia; order Caudata; family Salamandridae; genus Calotriton; species Calotriton arnoldi. Next base: position 132,245 of record CAWUFW010014747.1, read on the forward strand.
AAGAGGCTGGCAGGCTGTGGAGAAAAAGAGTATGGCTTATGAGAGGAGCCTGAAGGAGCTGGAATTCCAAGCAAATGGAATCCAGCATCAATGGTGGGATTTCAGTGTCCACTGGAGAGGTAAAGGTCCACATACCACAAGACCTGGTGGCCAGTTATTTGGTGGGAGATGACATAGACAAATGTTTTTCTCCCTATGAGGTAGCACTGGGGATGCACAGTGTCCCAGAGGAGTAGTGGGGGGGGGCTAAATGATGGAAACACATGCCCTTGGTGGGGAAGGACAGTCTTTCGTGGATTTTTTTTACTATTCCAGTAAGGCATTGAATGGATGGGTGAGTGGCAGCAAGGTCAATGTCTATACCGGGCTGTACAATCTAATTCTTCGAGAGCATATACTCAATAGGGTTGGGCGGAACTCGCTGAGTTTCACTCTACAGATTTCTGCGGATTCACATGAAAACTCCGCGAAATTCTGCGGAGCTCCGTGAACAGGCAGAAATCGTCACGTTGCACTGCTCGCTCTGATTTTTAGTGCCAGGAGGTTGTTCCACGCTAAAAAACCAGCACGAATGGCACCATGCAGTGCACCAGAGGGCTCTGCATCTCAAATTGGTTTTGCTGCAGCTGGTGTAGATTTTCTACTAGAGCGGTAGCTTTCTTACGGCGAAAGGTGGCCAACTTACCATTGGTAAGAAGCACATGAGAAAAAACTCATGTGGGGGTTAGCATAATTTACTCAGAACTCCACTGTTAGAAATGGGGGTCTCTAGTTGGCACTGGCTGGCACCAATGTCCAAATAGGGACCCTTCTTCCTAAGTCAGGGCAAGTGGGCTACCCCCTTTGATAACCCCTGCTCAACCCTGTGGTAATGTAGCACGAGCAGTTAGGCCTATCTCAGAGGCAGTGTGTGAAGCATTTATGACCATGCACCATAAGGCAGTAATGACACCACAAAAGGACACAACTCAAGTAGGTATAGAAAAATAGTACCTTTATCTAAGGTTTAACACAAGACTCTCAAAAGCGTTTTAACCAGCCACAATGCATGTAAATCAGTAGGGACTTAAAAAGGCAATAACGTATTCACCAGAACGTGGCACTGACTGACTTCAAGGCCTGGGTCTACGCCACCCGTTGCGCACCAGATACCTGTGGTTGGACGGGGACACAGCACGCAGCTTCTCGAAGAAGCGGAGACGGTAACAGGCGGACTCCCAGCGACCACAACTCTAAACTGCAGTCGTGCGCAACGTGCACTCACAATGATTCGGGCACTCGGGGACAGGTGGGCTCTCAGCGGCAGCAGCACGCGGCTGCGGCGGCCCGGGCTGGTGGTGGCGATGACTCGTCGTGCAGCTCCGTGGTGGGCTCACAGCGGCAGCAGCTCTCTCTTAGCTGCGGCGGCCCACAGGACGACTCACGATGATGCAAAGTTGGTAAAGGTGCGGGCACTCAGCGACAGCAGCTCTCTCTTAGCTGCGGCGGCCCACAGGACAAATCACGATGATGCAAAGTTGGGAAAGGTGCGAGCACTCAGCGGCAGCAGCTCTCTCTTAGCTGCGGCAGCCCACAGGACAAATCACGATGATGCAAAGTTGGCAAAGGTGCGGGCACTCAGCGGCAGCAGCTCTCTCTTAGCTGCGGTGGCCCACAGGACAAATCACGATGATGCAAAGTTGGCAAAGGTGCGGGCACTCAGCGGCAACATCTCTTTCTGAGCTGCGGCGGCCCACAGGACAAATCACGATGAGGCAAAGTTGGCCAAGGTGCGGGCACTCAGCGGCAGCAGCTCTCTCTTAGCTATGGCGGCCCACAGGACAAATCACGAGGATGCAAAGTTGGCAAAGGTGCGGGCACTCAGCGGCAGCAGCTCTCTCTTCGCTGCGGCGGCCCACAGGACAAATCACGATGAGGCAAAGTTGGCAAAGGTGCGGGCACTCAGTGGCAACAGTTCTCTCTTAGCTGCGGCGGCCCACAGGACAAAGGATGATCTCGACCAGGCTGGCTCAACGGCGGGCACTCAGCGGCTACAGCTCTCTCTTAACTGCGGCGGCCCACAGGACAAAGGATGATCTCGACCAGGCTGGCACACCGGCGGGCACTCAGCGGCTACAGCTCTCTCTTAACTGCGGCAGGCCACACAGATTCAGCGAAGGTTCCGAAGGTTCCGAAGGTTCAAATTAAGGCGGGCTCTCAGCGGCAGCAGCTCTCTCTTAGCTGCAGCGGCCCACACAGAGTTAACAAGGGTTACCAGTCCGCGTTCCTCACAGTAGAACTAGAGGCTCCGGATTACTCGACGGAGGCCTCACCTGCAAGTAGAATCCCTCACACAGGAATTCAGATGGCTGACGGGCTGAAGTCTAATGTCCCTGAGACTTCAGCAGGAGGCGGTCTCAATTCAGGACATCGGGTAGTTTCTTCAGCAAGCTTGGTGAAAGTTTCAAATCCTTTCCTCTGTTCACTCGGACAGAGTTTCGTCTTGACATCCAGAAGGAACACACTTGAAAAAGGTTTCAGCGCAGCATGTTATACCTAAAAAGTCTTTGTTCTCTAAAGTCACAAATCACTGAATCCAGCCAGAACCAGTTCGGTGGGGTCGGGGAGCACTTGGTTTACGAGGCGACATCCTGCCCTTTGAGAATCAGGGGGTCTGCTATCAGACGCCCAGTGGGAGGTGGAGCCATCATTCACCTTGCCAGGCATGGCCCTGCTCAGATCAAAGAGTCACCCCTCCCCATACTCTAAATGCCGATCTCTCTCTCCAGCCAGGTCTGACCCAGCTGGCCCTGCTGCTCCAAAACCAGACGGCCAATACACACACTAGCAAAGCCTACAGGAAAGCTTAGGCAAGAAAATACCTCGTTTCTAGAAGAGGCATTTTCGAACACGGGCTATGCAAATGATCCTTACTAAAAGATGTATCTCAATGTCCTGAGCTTAAACATATCAAATTCGAATTTCCTATCAGGTTCCTGGGGGCAGGTAGGATTATGGAATGTAATACTCAGCCTGCCCATTCTGGCCTATGAGAACGGATAGCCTCACAATAGTAAACAGTGAAATGGAGGGTAACTCGCTATTAGAACATGCTACACAGACATACTTTAAAAGCTGCTTCGGTGGGTAGTGCAAATCAGCGCTGCAGGCCCACCAGCAGTATTTGGTCTACCAGCCCTGGGCACACACAGTGCACTTATACTAGGGACTGACAGGTAAACCAACCGAGCCAATTATGGTTATCCCAATTCATACAGTTATCTTTACACAGGGAGCATTTGCGCTGTGGCACTGATTGGCAGTGGCACAGCGCCCAGAGCATCTAAATCCAGCTAACATAAAAGATAGGAAGTGAAAAGAGGAAGGGAGACCCGCGCCAATGATGCCAGGTCTAACACGCGTCCCCTCCAGCTGAAATGTGTGGAGAACTAACCATCCCCTTGGGAGTTCTCATCACTAAGGCGGAAAAATCTGGGCCGACCGTCAGCATTGGCGTGTTCTGTACCAGGGCGGTGTTCCACTGTGAAATCCATACCCTGTAGGGAAATGGACCACCTCAACAACTTGGGATTCTCACCCCTCATATGCATCAACCATCTAAGGGGCCTGTGGTCTGTCTGAACCCAGAAGTGAGTCCCAAACAGATATGGTCTCAGCTTCTTCAGTGCCCAGACCACAGCAAATGCCTCACGCTCAATTGTACTCCACTTCTGTTCCTCGGGAAGTAACCTCCTGCTTAGGAAGGCTACCGGTTGGTCTAGTCCCTCCTCATTGATCTGTGATAGAACAGCCCCTATACCATGCTCTGAGGCGTCTGTGTGGACAACAAATTCCTTTGAAAAGTCGGGCGCCTGAAGCACGGGTGCGGTGCACATGGCAGTCTTCAGGGCGTCAAAAGCGTTCTGATAGGTGTCAGTCTAGTTTACTTTGGCTGCTTCTTAGAAGTCAGCTCAGTCAAGGGTGCCATATCCCTTGACAAACCTCCTGTAGTACCCCGTGAGTCCTAAGAAGGCTCTCACCTGCATCTGAGTCTTGGGGACTCCCCACACCAGGATAGTTTCAATTTTGGGCTGAAGGGGCGCCACCTGGCCGCTCCCCACCTGGTGCCCCAAATACACTACAGAACCCTGCCCAATCTGGCACTTACTGGCTTTGATTGTGAGGCCTGCCTTCCGCAGTGCCATCAATACCTCCCAGAGGTGGCGCAGGTGGTCCTCCCAAGTGGAGCTAAACACCGCAATGTCATCCAGGTAGGCGGCACTGAAGTCTTCCAGCCCAACCAACACCCTGTTGACCAGCCTCTGAAAGGTGGCAGGGGCATTCTTCATTCCAAAGGGCATCACCCGGAACTGGCAGTGCCCATCGGGTGTGGAGAATGCTGACCTCTCCTTTGCTCCCTCGGTCAAGGCGATCTGCCAATACCCAGACGTCAAATCAAATGTGCTGAGGTATTTTGCAGCCCCTAACCGATCTACGAGCTCATCAGCTCTGGGGTTGGGGTGCACGTCAGTCTTCATGACTGAATTGAGGCCCCGATAGTCCACGCAGAATCGAAGTTCTGGGATGGTACCAGGCGCTGCAGCTTTTGGTACCAGGACCACTGGGCTGGACCAAGGGCTGCTAGAGGACTCAATCACCCCAAGGGCAAACATTTTGGTAACCTCATCCTTAATGTAGGCCCTTACCCGGTCAGTCACTCGGTAAGCCTTGTGCTTAATGGGAGGACTGTCCCCAGTGTCCACGTCATGGACACACCAATCAGTGGCACTAGGCACCAGGGAGAACAGATCACTGAATTGCCCCAACAGTTGGCGACAATCACCCTGCTGCTCAGGAGTCAGTGTGGTGGAGAGGACCACACCCTCCACTGACCCATCTCGCTCCCCTGCACACAGGAGGTCAGGAAGGGGCTCGCTCTCCTCCTCCATCCCAGCATCTGTGGCCAGAAGCATGCCCACTTCAGACCTCTCAAAGTGGGGCTTCAGGCGGTTAACATGCAGGACCCGCAAGGGGTTCCTGGGAGACTGCAAATCCACCACGTAGGTAACAGGACTCTTACGCTCCACCACCTCAAAGGGGCTAGTCCACCTATCCTGGAGCGCACAGGGCTCCACCAGGGCCATGACCCAAACCTTTTGTCCAGGCTGAAACTCGATCAGAGTGGCATTCTGATCGTGCCAGCGTTTCATCTCTTCCTGGCTGGCTTCCAGGTTTGCCTCAGCAAGTTTCCTGAAACGCCGAGTCTGGTTCCTGAAGGCCAGCATGTAACTAAACACATCCTGGGGAGGTTTCCTTGGAGATTGCTCCCAGCCTTCCTTGACCAGACTCAGAGGCCCTCTTACCGGGTGACCATAGAGCAGCTCAAAGGGACTGAACCCTAAGGACTTCTGTGGCACCTCACGGTAAGCAAACAACAGGCATGGCAAGAGGACATCCCACTTACGCCTCATGGGCTCACCTAGGCCCATAATCATGCCCTTAAGGGTCCAGTTGAATCTCTCAACCAGCCCATTACCCTGGGGGTGGTAAGGAGTAGTGAACTTATATGTTACCCCACACTCCTCCCACAGAGACTTCATGTACTTGGAGATGAAGTTAGTTCCCCTATCGGACACCACCTCTCAGGGGAATCCCACACAGGAGAAAATCCCCATCAGTGCCCGTCCCACCATGGGAGCCGTCACTGTCCTGAGCGGGATGGCCTCAGGGTACCTGGTGGCATGGTCCACCAAGACCAGGATGAACCTGTTGCCCATGGCTGTCTTGGGATCCAGAGGCCCCACAATATCAATGCCCACTCTCTCGAATGGGGTACTCACAACGGGAAAGGGCTGTAGTGGGGCCTACATTTTCATCCTCTTCCCACTTGCCTGGCAACTCTCACACATCCTGCAGTGAGCATCTGAGCTCCTGAACATCTGGGGCCAATAGAAGTGGGTGACCAGCCTCTCAAAGGTCTTGGTGTGCCCCAGATGTCCGGCCAGTGGCACATCATGAGCCAACCCCAGTAGGAAGGTCCTGAAGCGCTGGGGTACCACCAGCACATGGGCTGACCCAGGCTCAGCAACCTTAGGCTCGCTGTAAAGGGGGTCATTCTCCCAATAGATCCAATGTGACCCGCTCTGATCACCTGCTGCCTGGGCAGCGGCCTGTCGCCACACCCCCTCAAGAGAAAGGCAGGTTCTCTGTTGCTTGCAAAATTCCTCCCTGGAGGGCCCCCCTTCCTGCTGCCAATGGGTCAGCTCCGGTAGGTCCCCCAGTTCAGCCACTTGTTCCCCTGTAGGTTCCAGGGCATCCCCCTCAAGGTCTGCTCCCTCCGGGACCGTGGGAACCACGGGGGCCGGTTTCCCACGCCCCCTACCCCTTCTCTTAAAGGCAGGGGCCTGGGCCATACTTTCAGGCTCCAGACCCTCCTGAACACCCTTCTGAGCTGTCATGGACCGAGTGGTCGCACACGCCCACTCAGGCAGACCCAACATTTCCAAATGAGACTTTCTCTCCACCGTAGCCCATGGGGAGTTCTCTAGATCATTGCCCAACAGACAGTCTACAGGCATGGCGGGCCTCACAGCCACTTGAAGAGTTCCTGAGACCCCCCCCACTCGAAGGGAACCTGAGCCACTTCACACTGGCTCTCTGAGTTGTCTGCTGACACTATGGGGCAGAATGCATGGGGGACAATCTGCTCTTTGGGCACCAACCGGGATCTGACAGCAGTCACACTAGCTCCGGTGTCCCTGAGAGCCTCCACCCTATGGCCATTGATGGTCACCCACTGCCGGTACTTCTTAGTGTTATTAGGCAGTGTGGGGTTAGGGTCCTTCTCAAAGTCTCCTAGCGAGACAAGGGTTAACTCTACGGGATCCCACCCACCTTGGACCTCTACCTCCTCCCCCCCCAGGGCTACACTGGCAATCTGGCGGGATGGTGCACGAGGGGATGCATTGGGGTCACTCTGGGGACACTGGGGATCATAATACCGGTGGCCCACTTGACCACACCTGAAACAAGTGAGTGGCCCCCTCTGAACAGGCCTACCTGTTGGGGACACTGGCTTCTTCTCAGGGGGAGGCTGGGACATCACTGCTTGGTTCCCTTGGGAATTATTTTGGGGCCCTCTCTGGAACTCCCTCGGCTTACCCTTGTCCCCCCCCACTTCACTGCTGGGGACCCTGCCCACCTCTGGCGAAGACTCCCACAAAACCTTTGCGGACCCGGGTGCTCGCCCAGCGGTCCGCCTCCTCAGCAAGCTTCCTAGGGTTAGTCAGCTTGCTATCAATCAGGTGCTGGCGTAGCTCTGGAAAACAGTTACTAGAAAAATGCTCCCACGCAAACAAATCATACAATTGCTCGAAAGTTTCCACTTTGCTACCCTTTACCCAGCGATCCATTGCTCTGCAGAAAAAAGAAACATATTCAACCCACGTGGTACCCTCTAACTTCTTACAGGTTCTAAACCTCTGCCTGTACATTTCTGGGGTCAAACCATAACGGGTCATCAAAGCTTCTTTCATATGGGCATACACCATCCTGCTCTCCTCAGGCAGGTCCAACAGGGTATCCCTACCATCACTCACAAAGTGCCCCCACAATCCCGCTCCCCAATCCTTCTCAGGGACCCGGTGGGACACCATTGCTATCTCATATGCGGCAAACCATTGCCCAATAGCCTCACTCTTGTGAAAATCCTTAATGACATCCTTAGGAATATAAACTCTACTCTCAGGAGATACTAAAGGTATGCTGTCACCAGAGGGGGAGACCGGGACACTCCTCGCCCTGATCTCTATCTCCCTCAACATTCTCTCATGCTCCATTCTCATGTTCAATTTACAATCGATCCTTCTCAATGTCTAACTTCTTACTCTCAAGGTCCTTCTGACCTTCCAATTTAGCCATCTCCAAACTATGCCTCCTATCTCTCTCCCTGTCCTCCAGCTCTTCTGGGGTCAGGCTCCTTTGGGATACACTAGTACCTGGATTGGAGGGTGTTCTATCTCCCCCCCTCTACTGCATCATCCTGCTGCCCTCCAGCATTCTCTTCCTCATCCCCAGCGGACTCTCTCGCTTCCCACCAGGCCTTTAGCGCCTTCTGGTACTCCTCCTTCCTAGAGAGACCTATCACGGGGACTGCGAATTGCTTACAAAATGACTTCAGCTGTCTGGCAGTATAGGTATCTAATCTTTCCTCCTCAAAGGTGAGATCCTCCGAAACATTGGATGTTGGCCTTCCCATATTAGCAGTACTCATGGCTGCGATCAACAATTCAATACTAAAACAACGAACCCAAAAAAAATTCGAAGAGGGGAAAAAAAAACGTGCGTGGCTGCGCTTTGGTCTGTACTCACTAGTGGCGTCTACCAGTTATTGTACGTGGATCATAAATGCAAGTCATGATCCCACCGCTACCACCAATGTTAGAAATGGGGGTCTCTGGTTGGCACTGGCTGGCGCCAATGTCCAAATAGGGACCCTTCTTCCTAAGTCAGGGCAAGTGGGCTACCCCCTTTGATAACCCCTGCTCAACCCTGTGGTAACGTAGCACGAGCAGTTAGGCCTATCTCAGAGGCCGTGTGTGAAGCATTTATGACCATGCACCATAAGGCAGTAACGACACCACAAAAGGACACAACTCAAGTAGGTATAGAAAAATAGTATCTTTATCTAAGGTTTAACACAAGACTCTCAAAAGCGTTTTAACCAGCCACAATGCACGTAAATCAGTAGGGACTTAAAAAGGCAATAACGTATTCACCAGAACGTGGCACTGACTGAGTTCAAGGCCTGGGTCTACACGACCCGTTGCGCACCAGATACCTGCCATTGGACGGGGACACAGCACGTAGCTTCTCGAAGAAGCGGAGACGGTAACAGGCGGACTCCCAGCGACCACAACTCTTGACTGCAGTGATCCGCAACGTGCACTCACAATGATTCGGGCACTCAGGGACAGGCGGGCTCTCAGCGGCAGCAGCACGCGGCTGCGGCGGCCCGGGCTGGTGGTGGCGATGACTCTCGTCGCTCCGTGGTGGGCTGACAGCGGCAGCAGCTCTCTCTTAGCTGTGGCTGCCCACAGGACGACTCACGATGATGCAAAGTTGGCAAAGGTGCGGGCACTCAGCGGCAGCAGCTCTCTCTTAGCTGCAGCGGCCCACAGGACAAATCACGATGATGCAAAGTTGGCAAAGGTGCAGGCACTCAACGGCAGCAGCTCTCTCTTAGCTGCGGCGGCCCACAGGACAAATCACGATGATGCAAAGTTTGCAAAGGTGCGGGCACTCAGCGGCAGCAGATCTCTCTTAGCTGCAGTGGCCCACAGGACAAATCACGATGATGCAAATTTGGCAAAGGTGCTGGCACTCAGAGGCAGCAGCTCTCTCTTAGATGCGGCGGCCCACAGGAAAAATCACGATGAGGCAAAGTTGGCCAAGGTGCGGGCACTCAGCGGCAGCAGCTCTCTCTTAGCTGCGGCGGCCCACAGGACAAAGCATGATCTCGACCAGGGTGGCACACCGGTGGGCACTCAGCGGCTACAGCTCTCTCTTAACTGCGGCGGCCCACAGGACAAAGGATGATCTCGACCAGGGTGGCACACCGGTGGGCACTCAGCGGCTACAGCTCTCTCTTAACTGCGGCGTCCCACACAGATTCAGCAAAGGTTCCGAAGGTTCAAATTAAGGCGGGCTCTCAGCGGCGGCAGCTCTCTCTTAGCTGCGGCTGCCCACACAGAGTTAATAAGGGTTACCAGTCCGCGTTCCTCACAGTAGAACTAGAGGCTCCGGATTACTCGACAGAGGCCTCAACTGCAAGTAGAATCCCTCGCACAGGAATTCAAACAGCTGATGGGGTGAAGTCTAATGTCCCTGAGACTTCGCAGGAGGCGCTCTCAATTCAGGCCCTCGGGTAGTTTCTTCAGCAAGCTTGGTGAAAGTTTCAAAGTCCTTTCCTCTGTTCACTCGGACAGAGTTTAGTCTTGACATCCAGAAGGAACACACTTGAAAAAGGTTTCAGCGCAGCGTTTTATACCTAAAAAGTCTTTGTTCTCTAAAGTCACAAATCACTGAATCCAGCCAGAACCAGTTCGGTGGGGTCGGGGAGCACTTGGTTTACGAGGCAACATCCTGCCCTTTGAGAATCAGGGAGTCTGCTATCAGACGCCCAGTGGGAGGTGGAGCCATCATTCACCTTGCCAGGCACGGCCCTGCTCAGATCAAATAGTCACCCCTCCCCATACTCTAAATGCTGATCTCTCTCTCCAGCCAGGTCTGATTAAGCTGGCCCTGCTGCTCCAAAACCAGACGGCCAATACACACACTAGCAAAGCCTACAGGAAAGCTTAGGCAAGAAAATACCTCGTTTCTAGAAGAGGCATTTTCGAACACGGGCTATGCAAATGATCCTTACTAAAAGATGTATCTCAATGTCCTGAGCTAAAACATATCAAATTCGAATTTCCTATCAGGTTCCTGGGGGCAGGTAGGATTATGGAATGTAATACTCAGCCTGCCCATTCTGGCCTATGAGAACGGATAGCCTCACAATAGTAAACAGTGAAATGGAGGGTAACTCGCTATTAGAACATGCTACACAGACATACTTTAAAAGCTGCTTTGGTGGGTAGCGCAAATCAGCGCTGCAGGCCCACCAGCAGTATTTGGTCTATCAGCCCTGGGCACACACAGTGCACTTATACTAGGGACTGACAGGTAAACCAACCGAGCCAATTATGGATATCCCAATTCATACAGTTATCTTTACACAGGGAGCATTCGCGCTGTGGCACTGATTGGCAGTGTCACAGCGCCCAGAGCATCTAAATCCAGTCAACATAAAAGATAGGAAGCAAAAAGAGGAAGGGAGACCCGCGCCAATGATGCCAGGTCTAACATCCACATACATGCATAATAAAGAGTGGTCAAATCTCCGCCAACTCTACCGTTGGAGCGGAATTTATCTCCCACCCCTAATACTCAATGCCTGTTTTACAGAGCTTTGCCAACACCTAGGGGCCAGTAAGCTCACTGACCCCACGTATCTTCACAAAGAAGGGGGACCTCTGAGTCAGTACCTAACTGTCCAGGAAGGCATTTGGGGGGACTCCCAAAAGGGTGGTCAGGGATACCAACAGAAGAAAGAGCGAGGATATAATAATAAAAAGAGGTTCTTTAAAAGCCCCCAAAACAGTTCACATGGAAAAGGGACAAAGCCCTAACTTGTCCACAAGAAAAATGGGTTTCTAGATAAGAACACTGGAAAGTTTGTCCCTAATTGCTATGAGTGTTACCAGTTTGGAAACACTAAGGAAAATCCCAAGTGCCCCAAGAGTGCAGAGCCCTCCACTGGTGGGCAGACTCAAGGATTGGCCAGTGTAGTGCTTGGGGAGAAGATGGCCCTCATTAGCATGGGAGGAATAGCCGAGGTTACCCTAGTGTCCCTGGATGGTGGAGTCTCTGAGAGTCATGGAGCCAGTACGACTACAGTAAGGTGTCATTTGGTGTCCTCAGAGCAGGTGCTACCCAGTATATCCCACCAGGTTGTAGCAGCAGACAACCGTGAGAGTCACTACCCAGTGGCTCTGGTTTCTTTGAGTGGTGGTGTCTCAGGTTCTCTGAAGGCAGCTGTGAGCCTTGCCATGCCTGTGGATTGTTTTTTAGGTGTTGACTTAAAGGACATTGCCTGCAAGGAAGGGGAGCTCAGTTCACACCTGTAGATGTTGGGGTTAACTGAGTTGGCCTGCGTGACCACATAGTCCATGGCTGCACAATAGAGGAGGTAAAGGAGACTGGAGCCTAGGAAAATGGCTCAGGCATCTGCCAGCAAAGAAAAGGGTGAGGGGTGTGGTAAAACCACCCCTAAAACTCCCACAGTACAGGTGGATGGGGTGCTGAATCCTATTAGGGAGGACATTGCCTCCCTGGGAGACCTGCTTGAGCTTGCTAGATGGCAAACTGAGGGTGCACGCACCAAGCAGGAGTTCTGCAGCATGGCACAGAAAGAGTGCCCAACCTTAGAGGGCATTAGGTGACAAGCTGAAGCCCAGGCAGAGGATGGCACCTCAGTAGAGCACCTTATCTAGTGGGAGAATGACCTCCTGTATAGTGAGGCTAAGATACATATGCACAGGCCTACACATGTGTTGGTTGTCCCCCAATGCTACTGGGACTGGCTCAGTAGCATTGGGGGACCTCAGATACATTCTGCAGGACATGTCCCACCTGCCATGAAAACGGGAGAAAATCTTAAGCCTCTTCTAAATTCCTTACCAGTCATTGGCACCTCCATCAAAAGTGTGGGTCTCAAAAATGTTGGATCGTTGGAGCCCAAAACTGTCCTGGGCAATACTTTTATCCTGGTTTTGGTGGACCATGCCGCCAAGTACCCAGAGGCACTACCTCTGATGACTAGGACTGCAAGTGCAGTGGGTAGGGCCCTGATGGGGATTTTCACTGAGAAGGGTTCCCCAGAAAAATGGTTTCTGACAGGGACACCAACTTCAACTTCAAGTCTGCCCACATGATGTCCATGTGGGAAGAGTGTGGTGTAACATATACTTTCTCCACACCCTATCATCCTCAAACCAATTGGCTTGTTGGAAGGTTCAACAAGACTTTGAAAGGGATGATTATGGGCCTGCCTGAGCCCATCAAGTGGGAATGGGGCGTTCTCTTATCATACCTGCTCTTTGCCGATAGGGAGTTGGGGTCAGGCCATTTGAGCTCCTCTATGATTACCCTGTCAGAGGCCTTCTCAGTCTGGTTAAGAACGGGTGGGAGCAAGCTCCCAAGAAGCACCCAAGGATATGGTTAGTTAAACGCTAGCCCTCAGGAACCAGATGCACACATTCTAGAAAAAGCTTTCAGAAAACTTGGAAGCCAGCCAGGAGGTCATGAATTTCTGGTGGTTCTGGTATGACCAAAAGGCCACCCTTTTGGGGTTTCAGGCTGGCAAGAAAGTGTAAATGATGGAGCCAGTAGAGCCCAGAGTCCTCCAAGACCATTGGACAGGACCATATCAGGTAAAGGAGATGAAGGAGGAGGCCACGTACTTGGTGGACCTGAAGACTAGGCCTGGGCAGAGTTCACTGAGTTCTGCTATGCTGGACGCTGCGAAGTGGTAAAAAAACTCTGCAAGCTTCATGGAGTTCCGCGAGCAGGTAGAGTTGCTTGCTGCGCCCGTTCGTGTTATATTTTCCATCAAATGTAACGCAACCTGCTTTCTCATGCAGGAAATTGCACGTGAATGGCACCATGCGGTTTGCATGGGGCGGCCATCTTGATTTTTTGCTCTGTTATGGTGCTTGCCTATTTTCCTATCTCTGCTTAATATTCTTAATCCTACCACTCGGAAACCTATCTACCCCTCAATTTTTATTATAGCCTTACCCTGTGTCTTTGTGTTTTTGTATTTTACGTTTATTCTCATTTTTTGTGTGTGTTTTGCACTGACTTTTGTTCTTTTTTATTTTTTGCTTGACTTTTTTCCCATCCTTCCTTCTTTTTCCTATTTCTACTTTCTTCTCTTCCCAGGCCCCCACCCAGTGCCATATCAGAACAGGGAAGCGGCAGCACCAGGCCCCCCAAACCACCAGTCGCAGCCGCCTATTTTGCGATATGCCACGCCAATAAGACGTGTAGCCCCGTACATTATTCACAGAGGTGAAGGTGGCAGCACTAGTTTTATGTGCAGCATCACCTCCCCTCCACCCTGACAGCAGGCCTGATAGTGGGTATGTCCTCCGGGAGTGGAAGCAACGGTGGCAGCTGGTGCTTCGGGCTGTGCGCCGCTGTGCTGAGATCCAGCGCATCCAACAACAGCTGATGCACCGGTGTGCGGACATTCTGTATAGGCTGTTCGACTTGCTAGGCGTGGAGGTTGCGGGGCTTGGTGAGTAACAATTATTTATTTGTTGTGTTCGATCTATGCTAATATTGTTTTAACAAATAGCAAGCATGCTGCTCACACTCGGGTAAATTTATGTTACAAATATTATGTGATCATCCTACAGCAGAAAGGTGCTCGGCGGCGCTACCTAATCCTACTTGTTGGCTCTCGCTTGAACTGTTTATTTAAGAAGTCATGCAGAGACTCCTCTCGCCTGTCACGGAGATAGTGGTAGTTATAGGTATTAGTGAGCTAGTGAGTTCTTCGCTTATTTCTCTGTGTCTTTTTTTTTTGTAGCTCGTACAGTCCGAACCCTATGCAATTTCCCAGTGATGTGGAGGAAGTAACAAGTAACTATGCATGCATCAGTATGTATGCAGTGAAAGAAAATGCAGACTGAGGTGACCAGTCAAATGCGATGAGAAGCAAAGATCATTTGTTAAAATGTATTAATAGTTCCAAAATGTAGTTCAGGAAATTTGTAATTGGGTTAGAAAATTAAGGAATAGGTCCACGATAGTAATAGGAGAGGAGATCTGATTTATAAGAGTTAAATCAAATGTTACTGCATTTGCCTCTCCCAGTCAAAATGTTTTCGGGGAGATTAACTGTACCACTAATCTTTATTTAATTTAATTTTGTTTATTTCTTACATCAGTATCCAGGGGCAGGACGGATGTGGCTACATCGTCGGCTACTACCACCACTGAGGTGCTGGTGGGTGAGGGGGCTGGAGGTACCTACACCAGTGCTGATGGCTCTGCTGGGCCTAGTAAGTCCTCCTGCTAATATTATTATTATTTCCCTATCTCCTGATTCTTTTTTTACCGCTCCACATTTAGAATTATTTTGTTTCCCTTTTTACTGTGCCTGTATCCTAGTCTTTTTCCAACTCCACTGTGATCGGTTTCCTAAATCCTTCTGATCCCTACATTATCCTATTTATTACTTACTTTATCTATATTTCAAATTTCTGTACTTGACTTCAAAACTATTTGTACTAGTCTGTAACTTCCTTTTTCTTCTGCTTTGTTAGTAAGCTTTCCCTCTCCGTTTATAGAATGGTGGTACAGTAAGACTCGGAGAACCCATTTTAGGTTAGGTACTCTACTGTGAAGATTGCATGCCCAGTTAAGGTATTCTACGCATGTTTGTTGAGAAGGCTTTCTTTTTCTTACTCATGCTCAAACAGTACTGGAAAACGAGAGAGTAGCCATAGTCATGGTGGAACCCTAGTGTTGTGCATGTACTATTATCATAGTATACCAGCAGTTAATGACCGTGCAGCATGGCTTGAAGTATGATGAGGAGAAGGGCCCCTTTGGATTTGCCAACTAAGACCATATGTCCTTCATTTACCAAATATTGCACCAATTCATTGCGCTTCAATCATTCAGATTCATCATAGCTTTGCCCCTCCATTACAAAAAGTTTTTGTTTGACTTGACTACCCGGCTTTTCATTGATTGGCAACCAACAAAATGCTCAACGTAATGCTTTGAATTTTTGGTAGAGCAGAGTAAGATACTGTAATTGAACTGTAGTAATGTTTTGTTTTGTGGTTGTATTTTGCTCCCGAAAAAAGAGGCTGGTTCATATATGGCATCTGAAATTAAAAACGTGTAATGTTTTTATTTATTTATTTTATGAATTTTATATAGCGCTGGCTAGACCCGTAGGTATCAGAGCGCTTTACATTCGGTTACACAATGTTACAGAAAATGATAACAATTACACATTACGTCAAAAAATAAGCAACACATTGAAAGAGGGAAGAAAGGAGAGAGAAGTAAGGAGGAGGAGGGGAAGGGGGAATTGTGAGGGGGGAAGATGAGGGAAAAAACGGCAGGAGAGACGAAGGGAAGTCTGCCCAAAGACCGACTGGGTAGGTGACGACCGAGGAAGGAGTCCACAGCCCGTCTCCCCTTTAGCTAAGCAAGGTAGCTCCATCGGGCATTAGTCAAATGTCTAGGTCTCAAACTGATGAGGGAGAGTTCACGTAAGAAAGTCCAGTGGATAAACAGGGTGGGAACTGTGAGCAAGTACGGGTGAGGGCAGGAGACGATAATTGGAAAGAAGAGAAGAGTAGAGTGGTGGGGGGTAGGGTGAAGGGGGGGAGGGAGATAAGGTCAAGAAGAGACGCAGGAGAGTTTTCCCAAGGACCGGCTGGGTAGGTGATGGCCAAGGAGGGAATCCGTAGCCCATCTCCCCTTTAGCTCGCGAGGTAGCTCCACCGGGCATCAGACAAAATGGCTGGGTCTCACCTGTCGATGGAGAGTTCACAGTGTCAATTATTGAGGCGGCCATCTTAAGGTCAGGCAGGGAGGGATGGGTCCTTGATGTAAGAATTCAGAGGATCCCCACAATTTTCTATACTCTGGATGAAAGGGGGTGCAGACTAGGCAGGGGATCGTCATGATGAGCAGAGCCAGGGTCAGCATGTCTTTAGGGGGAGCTCGTGATGTCGAGTGATCTCTGCCCGAGGGAGAAACAGCCGCCATTTGCAGGACAGGTGGGGCGACTCGCGAGTCTTGCTTGTTTCTATAGCGTGAGCCCCTGCATATAGCATGTTGAGAGAAACCCCCGGCAGCGATTCAAAAATGCTTCCTACTTCCTCAAATTTACCTATCTGGGCGGTTGCACGCTCGGGGAGTTCACGGCGCTGGGCTTGCTGCTGTCGGAGGTACAGGTCTCTAACCAAGATCAGGGGGGTGCACGCTCTCCAATGTGCACCGTACGTACTAGGGGCGGTCACCGCGGGCTATGTTCGTTCCTCTCACATAGCCTCTGAATTAGGGGAACATGCCAAGTCGCGCCGCCACAGTCGCGCGTTCGGGCATCCACCGCGCACTGTAGTGTAGCGCTTCCCAGCCCGTCACTGAGCCGATCAATGCAGCCCCGGTCTCAGCAGTACTCACGGGATCGATGCCGTAGCAGGAATCAGGGAGATACGATCCTTCTGGTGGCTCTTATGCTCCGATGCAGAGATCATGTTTATAAAGCTGCTCCTCCCTCGGCCCCGTTCGCGGTGCGATTACTATCCGCCGGCGCCATGTTGTGAGACGGGGCACGGAGTTTATAGTCTCCTATTTCGGTCCCAACAGTCCATTTCAAACCGCAATTTATGCCCCAGCTATTACAGCCGATATTCCGATTTCGGAATCGTCACTTTGCGTGGGTGTAGGGCATTTTGATGTGCTGTTCTGTGCCGTGGTGAGTGGGGTCGGCACGGAGCTGCGGTTCTAGGCGGCCATTACAGTCGAAGCTCCTCCTCCTCCTCAACCACCAGTGCCAGAGACAGCGCCAGCGGAGGGGATGCGGCTGAATCGGTCACCACGGAGGGGGGAGTACCAGTGGTAGCAGTGGCAGGCATTCGTAAGTTCTATTGCTTAGTTATTGATAAATAGTGATATATACTCACTTTTGTGGGCGTTGACTGACTTGTGAACAGCATCCCTTTTTAGCAGATAGAGTGGGAATAGTTGAGTCGCTCATTATGTCCTCTTCTATCTGCAACTCAACAGTCAAAGGATCTTAAATGTACTTTAAGAATGATGCCTTGATGGGGAAGGCAAAACAGGATGGAAGAAGAAAGGGTGGGTGACATGTATGTAATATATGAGTGAAAGGATACGATGGTGAAAGAATGCATATAGGTGGGAGATGATAGGAATCAGTCTGCATTGCTGCGTGAAGGATGGTTGAAAGGCTATATATGGGTGAAAATGGAAGGATGCCTGGCTGGGTGGATGCCTGGTTTAAAGGAATGCTTGTGTGGGTTAAGGGAAAGCAGGATGGATGAATGGAATGCGTGAAAGCAAGGATGCATGGGTGGGTAAATGGAAGTTGGTGAAATGTTTGCTCGGAGCTATGTTTGGATGGATGGACTGATTGGATAATGATGACTCATTTTCTATGGCGAAAGAGTATATGAGAGAATGTAAAGCTTAAATGGTGCATATCACATGCTAAGGGTGAAGATTAGAAATACTAAAAGAACAATGCAATGTTGAATGGATAATGTAATTTGCTTGACTTCTGTGAAGGGATAGTCTGTTACAAACGTGCCAAAGCTACTATATCCCGGTCCTTAATCCTTTCACTGACTCAACTGCAGTACATTGCTTTTCCCACCGTCTACTTGCAAAACCAAACAGTCCGTCTACCAACAGAGAGACCCAAGTTATATTATATCTAAATGTTCTGTTAACTAATTTGAAAAATAGCAAATACATTACAAATTATGTAGGAGTGAAGCGAACAATAACACAGTTCTACGGATTATTGAAAGACAAAATTATACTGTTTGCCAAATTGGGAGTTGCATCTGCATTCTGCTTGGACTGTCCGACAATCTTGGGTGCCTGGGTGATGCGTTCAGGTAAGATAAGGGTGAGTGTTATGGTGCTTTTCCAGTTTGGTGCAGGCTAAGAGAAGGCCTGCGGATTGTAAAACAAAAATGATATTGTAGAATAAAGGAGTAGGACAGAAGGTAAACTTCATAAGGAGTGCACTAAGAAGACTCAGAGGCAGCACAAGAGAGAATAGAAGAATAGTTCTTTTTGCAATCAGTCATTTTATTACTGATGTATGATCAATTGGGTGAGAGCAATTTTACAACAAACAACAATCACACAAAAGTGGCTGCATGTATCTATCGGGTGGACCAAACTCACAACTGTCATGATCATCAATTCAAACACGAGCAGATGATGGACGGAGCACTGAAACTTTTCAGACACTCACCCCCAGTCACAGATCTGGGTTGAATCCATCATCGTTCTTTAGCTCACTTCGCCACCCCAGTTCAGACACAGCTATATGCAAATCAGTCTTGACCCTGTGTCTCATGGGAACGATCATGGATTCAATCCAGATCTGTGACTGGGGGTGAGTGTCTGAAAAGTTTCAGCGCTCCGTCCATCATCTCCTTGTGTTTGCTTTGTTCACCCTAAGTTGGCAGGGTATGCCCAGACGTGGGTCCCTTGTTCACTTTGCCACTGGATTCAAGCTAGCCTGGCTGATGAGGGCTGTTAGCCCGAAACCGGTCCCAGGATGCTTGTTACCGGTCCAGGGAAGACCTGTCTTGGCAGTTCGGGCTGGACTGTTCCCATGAGGCACAGGGTCAAGACTGATTTGCATATAGCTGTGTCTGAACTGGGGTGGCGAAGCGAGCTAGGTCTTCCTGTGGCCTCTGGTTAGGGGCCGTGCCCCCCTTTTGATCCCTGCATCTTGTGGCATGCACCTCAGGTGCCTTCCACAAGGTGCAGGGATGAACACAAACTCTCTTTTATGTATGGGAGCTTGTGGTTTCCGACCACAGCACAAGCTTCTATACAGAAAAGGGAGCTTGCCACTGCAACATGTGCGGTCGCATCATAATTTACCAGTCGGGACCGCCGACTGCAGGTTGGTCGGACCCGTATCTGTGACGGTGCGTCCGGATAAGACCCTAAGTGATATTGTTTGTCTGTACTACTAATTGAACTGCAATAATGTCACGTTTCACTGATGTTCTTCTTGCTTGTTTGCTTTTAGGTTCCCAAGAGACAACATCACTCACAGTACTGCCAGACAGAAGGCCTGTGCATGACCACACATCACACACATAGACCTTTTTTGGGAAACAAAACCTGTGCCTGCTGCATTGGCCTCCGGGGAGCAAGCTGGGAGTAACACTCCTGCATCAGCGGACCCACCCCGACCTAGGAGCAAGCCCAAGTCTGTCAGAGAGGCAGCTAGTGTAATCGCGGCAAAGCAGAAGAGCAGTGACGTTGAAATTGACTTATCTCTTTCACAAAATAATACCCAATCATTGCAGGAAATGCAGAAAAGAGGACAAGGACAGCTGCATCCAGCAATAGTAGTTCCTCCCGAAGTGGGAGCAGTTCAGGAGATTGAGCTACATGCTGAGGAAGTAGAGGAAGCCACTCTTTCAGAAGACCCATTGTCTTCCAGATCTACAGCAAGAAAAAGGAGGGTTACTCCACCATCTTCTTCTCCAAGTCCCCCCTTCTGATGATCTAGACACCACTTGGATCCCACCTCAGTCTGAGAGTGAGACACACCACAAGAGGCTAGGCAGAAGGAAGGTTCCTGGAAGCCTTACAATTATGGGTGTAGAGGAGGAGGATGACAACGAACCAGTTATCATGGATGTTAGCCCAACCCCAGTGGAGACCGACTGTGGAGACCGACGTTACCCCATCCCAACTTGCTGTGAGGGATGTGGCACCACAGACACCACCACCACCCCACACCAGCTGCCATATTTTCAAAGTCCTGGCAGCGACCTACATCCACAACCACCTCAGTAGAATAGGTACTGCAGAGAGGCAAACGTCAAAACGCCCACCTTCCGCTAGTCCATCCGACATTGTCAGTGCCACCAGTATCAGAAAAGTGACCTACCCAGGTTGCGACTGCTTTATGGTTAGCAAGAAGAAACATAACATTGCCATATGCTCAATTTGCAGTGCAACTGTTGGTAGGGTAAGCTTGGTACAAACTATGGTACTGTAGGCCAAACAACCCATTTGAGAAAACACCACACAATCCAGTGGGAGGCGTACCTTAGTGGCAAAAAAACTGCAAGCGGTGTTGGTGAAGGGGGTAAAAGGCTGAGCAGGGAATCCGATCTGATCACGGTGGAAGGTGAAGAAGAGGAAGACATTTTCGTTGTGCAAAGCAGCTCTGTCCCCATCAGTACAGTAATATCGCAATGGCACAAGACTCGGGTTGAGACACCAAGTCAAGAGGGTACAGTGACTGCCCCACTAAGATGCACATTGAGCCTACCACTATCTGCACTCAAGAAGTCACCTGCATCAGTGGCACCAGAAAAGAAAAAAAGTTCAGGTTACTCTTCCTGTCATCTTTAGGCAGGAGGGGCAGTACGAACGCAACCACCTAAGGCACAATTGTACAATGAGAAGCTAGCTAAAATGTTAGTGCTGGACATTCTCTCTTTTTCTTTTGTGGAAGGGGTGAGTTTTCTAGAATTTGTGGCAGCCATCTGCCCATAATGGAAGTTCTCAGCCGGTCCTATTTTTTCTGAGTTGCTGTTGCAGCGCTACATCATGATGTGCTGAAATTGCTTGCACAAGCTTTGCAGCAGAGTGGCTCATTTAGGGTAATATAAACTCTATAGTTGAGATGAGAACATTACAGAGTTCTAGTAAGAAAGGACGATTCCAGAGTAATGGGATGTGTATTTGTTCTGTTTTTACATTTGGCAGTCCCCGAGAAAGTTATTTAAGTGTCCAGTACTGGTGCCAGGCGACTCTGTTTGCCCTGAAGAAATTGCCCTAAAAATTATTGTGGCAATGAAACATGTCGGCGCAGTATAAAGCGGTATGCATGATAGGCAACCGATTTTTAATTTGAATAAGTGCACAGTGAATAATAAAATTGACATCGAGTAAAGTGCACATTATTTCAATTTTAGCTTCACATGGTCGCATCGTGGGATGTGATTTATTCACTTCACTTCCTTCACAGCACTTATTGTTTTTGTTTTGGACACTATATTTATTATTTAAATTTTTTAAGGCAAGATGGCTACCAATGCTGATAAAAGTGGGCACAGCTGGTGAGTACCAACCAGCGAGCCCGATTGGTGGTGCGCACGTGAGAGGTCATTTTGCCTTTTTTCACAATTTTTTGTTTTGTTTTTGATTGTGATGCTCAAAACTTTATGCACTTTTCACATTAACCCTCCTGTGCGTTGGTCAGGGGCAACAAAGCGTGGTGACTGCCATCTGTTAAAACGGTTTTTATTTTAAATTGAAGGCAAAAAAGCGGTAGGTTACTACCTCGTTACGGAAAAGAGAGGCGTATATGGGAATTAAATTTGTGAATCCCGACCTCCGCTTTATATCTTTTGGCCTTAAGAGAGGTGCCTTACTGACCAGGTCGGTTTGTATTTTCTATTGATTATTGAGTGGAGGGCGACCTGGCTGGTTCTTTTCCCTCTATAGCTCCTTGTTGTGTGTCTGCAAAATGGCTGCCTGCCACATGGTCACAACAAGAAGCAGGAGGCCTGGAAAACAAAAAACACATGCAGGCCTATGGACACTGACTATACAAAATAGCCCCTGGCCACATGGCATGGGGAACAAAGGCAAATGGTGACCCATGGCAAACACACACACACACAGAGGCATGGGAACATGGAGAACACAGCATTAATTCAGCAATGCCAAAAATGAAAATACAAGGGCTTAAATGTTTTACAACAACACTCATCCTCCAAAGGCATTACCCCACCTAAGCACTGTTTGAAGGGAAAAAAAACATGAAATACCACAAATAAAAGAGATTTTGTATTTTAATCCAATGCCATCCATGGCCTAAATGATGTTTCAGTTAAACAGACACCACAGAAGCAGCTGTTTCGTGCACCCATAACTAGCACTGAGACTACTAGCTGGAAGGCCCATTGGCAGACTAGGACACACAGTGAATTAAATCAATATTGCAAATTCATTCCAAAAACATGGAGAAAATGTAATGAACTGTGCAACTTTTTTCCGTTATAAAAAAAGAAAAATGACATGCAAAAAAATAACTAGTCCCCTACTGAAACTGCTGGCCCCCACCACAATAAATTTTAAAAATCGATTAAAAGTACAAATAAATTGAGGTGCATGCCACCACTCAAACAAACACCTTTAATACCAATTTTTCAACGTACTTGTGAAATCTCAAATACAAAGTCCTTAAGTCCAATGGTATATATGCAGCAGACAAGGAGAGTGATCCTTCCAGCTCCAAATCCCAATGAAATGTGACCAGGAGAGAGACAAAGCACTGGGAGGAGCCTGCTGTACAGGAACAGGAAGTTGGAGACTCTGGAACACTTCCTTCCTGTTGGAAAAAAAGAAAAAAAAGGACTCTTCACAGAAAAAAAACATCCCCAACCGTCCATTTGAGGAGATTTGTGACTCCAAATTTTAATTTCAGGAAGATTTTGATGCCTCTCGATGAGAAAATCTTCCCCAGATTGCCGATCCGGTAGATTCTGTGCTTTCTGGATCACGTACATCACAAAACATTCACTGGAAGTCACTGGCGTGCCCGAAAGACGTGTTGGCGACAGCAAAATATCTTGGAAGTTTGCAGCCGGCTAGCAAATTTCGTGGTGCTCCATAACAGTTCTGAAATCTCGTGGGCATTCGCAAGCACCCGGCAAGTTGCCCTGCACATACGAAATGACGTTTTAGAGCATGCTAACAAAAAAAAACCTTCACTCCATTGCGGAGTGTGGAGTTTATCGGTAACTCAGTGTTCTACACAGAGTTGCTGAACTCCACAAACACCGTGAACTGAGCGGAGCTTTACTCCCAGGCCTACTGAAGATTCCCCAGGAACTCCTTAAGGAATGTTCCTTATCAATTGCCTCAAGCCACACTACAAGAGGTCTGAGATCACCATACTCCTGTTGACAAACGATTGAGTAGAGAAGGAGAGTGAGCATCTCCCTGACCTCCTATCCTCCAAAGAGAAGGATGGGTCAGTTGAAGGTGTCAACCTCTCTCCTACCCTGACTGCAGAACAGCAAAATGACTGTTGCCAGTTGTTTCAACAGTTTGCCTCCCTGTTCTCTCTCACTATTGGGTTTATACACCTGTGATTCCCATGATAAAGGCACCGGGGACAGCCTGCTTGTGAAGAACAAAATTTACAAGCTGTCAGATAAAGTAAGGGCCAGCATTAAAGATGAAGTCTCCAAAATGCTGGAGTTGAAAGTGATTGAGCACTCCAGTAGTTCCTGGCACAGCCCAGTGGTGCTGGTCCCCAAAGTCCCCCCACTGGGCAGCCCTCAAAACTCATGACTGATACACACATGCCCTCCCCAGCTGATGAGTTCTTAGATAGGTTGAGGACTGCCAAGTTCCTGAGTACTTTTGACCTCACTTCAGGATACTGGCAGATTGACCTAACTGAGGGGGCAACAAGAGGTCAACATTCTCTACCGCAGAGGGCCACTTCCAATTTATGGTGATACTCTGGAATGTCCCTGCCACCTTCCAGAGGTTGGTGAACCAAATCCTAGTTGTGATGGTGGCCTTTGGTGTTTCTTATCTGGATAACATAGCTGTTTACAGTAGCAGCTGTTTCACCTCAGGAAGCACTTCAGGCTCTGCAACAGGAAGGACTGACTATCAAAGGCAGTTAGTTCTAGAGAGGGCAGGGTTCTGTGGTTTAGTTGGGACACTTTGTGGGTGGGGGTAAGGTGCAGCACCTCTTGGTCAAAATAAAGACAACCTGGCCTGGGAGCCCCCCAAGACCCACACAGAAGTGAGGGTCTTCCTGGGCTTCAGTGGACATTAGAGGAAGTTTGTTCAGGGATATGGCACCATTGTTGCCCACTTAACTGAACTTACTTCTAAGAAGCAGCCCAAGAAGGTGATCTAGTCAGAGGCCTGCCAGAAAGCTTTTGACACATTCAAACAGGTCATGAATGCAGTCCCTGTACTCAAGGCTCCTGACTTCTCCCAGGAATTTCTTGTAAAAACTGATGCCTCAGAGCATGGCATAGGGTCTGTGTTATCACAGTTAAATGAGGAGGGCCTAGAACAACCTGTAGCCTTCATCAGTAGGTTTGAAAGGGAATACTTTACTGCGGTCTGTGAGCTGAAGAAGATGAGACCATACTCATGTTTGGGGCTCACCTCCCGGTTCAGACAGACCACAAGGCTTTCAGATGGCTCATGCAGAGAAGGGATGATGATCCAACATTGTTGATATGGTCCATCTCCCTACAGGGAATGGACTTTAAGGAGGGACACTGTCCTGGGTCAGATCAGTCCATTGCTGATGGTCTGTCTAGGATCTTCTGCCTTAGTGTTGAGAACTCCCAGGAGGTTGGGTAGCACTCTCAACTTTCAGGGGAGAACACATAATATATCTATCAGCCTTAGGGGGGGCCTTCCCTCAAATATTTTGCCTTCACCCTGCTATTATTTGTTTTATTTGGCCCTAGGACTCTGTGCATTTTACCACTGCTAACCAGTGCTGAAGTGCTTGTGCTCACTCACGAAAACATGGTAAAATGAGCTTACACCTGATGGGCATATTTAATGTACCAGAAAGGTGGTATACCACGCACCCAGGGATTGTAAATTAAATGCTAGTAGCGAGCCTGCAACACTTATTCTCCCACTCAGTGAAGTAGCCCTTTAAAACGTGTACCAGGCCCACTATTACAGCCTGTGTGTGTAGTTCTAATCCACCAGTACAACTTGGCAAAATAACCCCTTTGTCAAGCCTAAAACACCCTTTTAAATGCATATAAGTCACCCATAAGGTAAACCCTAAATGGGCCTTAGGGCATGGTGCATGGTAATTATAAAGCTGGGCATGTACCTTTAAGTAGGTCTGGAATTCCGAGGGGTGACTGTTAGACCTGGCATCATTGGCGCGGGTCTCCCTTCCTCTTTTCGCTTCCCATCTTTTATGTTGGCTGGATTTAGATACTCTGGGCGCTGTGACACTGCCAATCAGTGCCACAACGCGAATGCTCCCTGTGTAAAGATAACTGTATGAATTGGGATAACCATAATTGGCTCGTTTGGTTTGCCTGTCAGTCCCTAGTATAAGTGCACTGTGTGTGCCCAGGGCTGGTAGACCAAATACTGCTGGTGGGCCTGCAGCGCTGATTTGCGCTACCCACCGAAGCAGCTTTTAAAAGTATGTCTGTGTAGCATGTTCTAATAGCGAGTTACCCTCCATTTCACTGTTTACTGTTGTGAGGCTATCCGTTCTCATAGGCCAGAATGGGCAGGCTGAGTATTACATTCCATAATCCTAACTGCCCCCAGGAACCTGATAGGAAATTCGAATTTGATATGTTTAAGCTTGTGACATTGAGATACATCTTTTAGGAAGGATCAAATGCATAGCCCGTGTTCGAAAATGCCTCTGCTAGAAACGAGGTATTTTCTTGCCTAAACTTTCCGGTATGCTTTGCTAGTGTGTGTATTGGCCGTCTGGTTTTGGAACAGCAGGGCCAGCTGGGTCAGACCTGGCTGGAGAGAGAGATTGGCATTTAGAGTATGGGGAGGGGTGACTCTTTGATCTGAGCAGGGCCGTGCCTGGCAAGGTGAATGATGGCTCCACCTCCCACTGGGCGTCTGATAGCAGACCCCCGGATTCTCAAAGGGCAGGATGTCGCCTCGTAAACCAAGTGCTCCCCGACCCCACCGAACTGGTTCTGGCTGGATTCAGTGATTTGTGACTGTAGAGAACAAAGACTTTTTAGGTATAAAACGCTGCGCTGAAACCTGTTTCAAGTGTGTTCCTTCTGGATGTCAAGACGAAACTCTGTCCGAGTGAACAGAGGAAAGGACTTTGAAACTTTCACCAAGCTTGCTGAAGAAACTACCCGAGGGCCTGAATTTAGAGCGCCTCCTGCTGAAGTCTCAGGGACATTAGACTTCACCCCGTCAGCCGTCTGAATTCCTGTGCTAGGGATTCTACTTGCAGGTGAGGCCTCCGTCGAGTCATCCGGAACCTCTAGTTCTACTGTGAGGAACGCGGACTGGTAACCCTTGTTAACTCTGTGTGTGGGCCGCCGCAGCTAAGAGAGAGCTGCCGCCACTGAGCGCCCGCCTTAATTTGAACCTTCGGAACCTTTGCTGAACCTGTGTGGGCCGCCGCAGCTAAGAGAGAGCTGTTGCCGCTGAGTGCCCGCACTTGTGTATGCTGTGCCTCATCGTGATTTGTCCTGTGGGCCGCCGCAGCTAAGAGAGAGCTGCTGCCGCTGAGTGCTCGCACCTTTGCCAGCATTGCATCATTGTGATTTGTCCTGTGGGCCGCCGCAGCTGAGAGAGAGCTGCTGCCACTGAGTGCTCGCACCTTTGCCAACGTTGCATCATTGTGATTTGTCCTGTGGGCCGCCGCAGCTAAGAGAGAGCTGCTGCCGCTGATTGCCCGCACCTTTGCCAACTTTGCCTCATCGTGATTTGTCCTGTGGGCCGCCGCAACTAAGAGAGAGCTGCTGCCGTTGAGTGCCTGCACCTTTGTCAACTTTGCATCATCGTGATTTGTCCTGTGGGCCGCTGCAGCTAAGAGAGAGCTGCTGCCGCTGAGTGCCCGCCCCTTTGCCAACTTTGCATCATCGTGAGTCGTCCTGTGGGCCGCCGCAGCTAAGAGAGAGCTGCTGCCGCTGTGAGCCCACCACGGAGCTGCACGACTAGAGTCATCGCCACCACCAGCCCGGACCACCGCAGCTGCGTGCTGCTGCCGCTGAGAGCCCGCCTGTCCCCGAGTGCCCGAATCATTGTGAGTGCACGTTGCGGACCACTGCAGTCGAGAGTTGTGGTCGATGGGAGTCCGCCTGTCACCATCTCTGCTTCTTCGAGAAGCTACGTGCTGTGTCCCCGTCCAATGGCAGGTATCTGGTGTGCAACGGGTCGCGTAGACCCAGTCCTGTACTCAGTCAGTGCCACGTTCTGGTGAATACGTTATTGCCTTTTTAAGTCCCCACTGATTTACGTGCATTGTGACTGGTTAAAACGCTTTTGAGAGTCTTGTGCTAAACCTTAGATAAAGATACTATTTTTCTATACCTACTTGAGTTGTGTCCTTTTGTGGTGTCGTTACTGCCTTATTGTGCATGGTCATAAATGCTTCACACACTGCCTCTGAGATAGGCCTAACTGCTCGTGCTACGTTACCACAGGGTTGAGCAGGGGTTATCAAAGGGGGTAGCCCACTTGCCCTGACTTAGGAAGAAGGGTAACATTGGATTAAACCCAGATCTGTGACTGGGGGTGAGTGTTTGCCAATGTGCAGCATTCCGTCCATCATCTTGTGTGTTTTGCATTTCGCCCTAAGTGGGAAGGGTATGCCCAGACGTGGGTCCCGTGCTCACTACGCCACTGGAGTCAAGCTATCCTGGCTGATGAAGGCTGATAGCCTGAAACCGGTCCTAGGATGCTTGATTCCGGTCCAGGGAAGACATGGCTTGGCAGTTCGGTCTGGACTGTTCCCATGAGGCACAGGGTCAAGACTGATTTGCATATGGCTATGTCTGAACTGGGGTGGCGTGGTGAAGCAAAATAACGATGGATTAAACCCAGATCTGTGACTGGGGATGAGTGTTTGCCAATGTGCAGCATTCCGTCCATCATCTTGTGTGTTTTGCATTTCGCCCTATGTGGGAAGGGTATGCCCAGACGTGGGTCCCGTGCTCACTACGCCACTGGAGTCAAGCTATCCTGGCTGATGAAGGCTGATAGCCTGAAACCTGTCCTAGGATGCTTGATTCCGGTCCAGGGAAGACATGGCTTGGCAGTTCGGTCTGGACTGTTCACATGAGGCACAGGGTCAAGACTGATTTGCATATGGCTATGTCTGAACTGGGGTGGCGTGGTGAAGCAAAATAACGATGGATTAAACCCAGATCTGTGACTGGGGGTGAGTGTTTGCCAATGTGCAGCATTCCGTCCATCATCTTGTGTGTTTTGCATTTTGCCCTAAGTGGGAAGGGTATGCCCAGACGTGGGTCCCGGGCGCACTACGCCACTGGAGTCAAGCTATCCTGGCTGATGAAGGCTGATAGCCTGAAACCGGTCCTAGGATGCTTGATTCCGGTCCAGGGAAGACATGGCTTGGCAGTTCGGTCTGGACTGTTCCCATGAGGCACAGGGTCAAGACTGATTTGCATTTGGCTATGTCTGAACTGGGGTGGCGTGGTGAAGCAAAATAACGATGGATTAAACCCAGATCTGTGACTGGGGGTGAGTGTTTGCCAATGTGCAGCATTCCGTCCATCATCTTGTGTGTTTTGCATTTCGCCCTAAGTGGGAAGGGTATGCCCAGACGTGGGTCCCGTGCTCACTACGCCACTGGAGTCAAGCTATCCTGGCTGATGAAGGCTGATAGCCTGAAACCGGTCCTAGGATGCTTGATTCCGGTCCAGGGAAGACATGGCTTGGCAGTTCGGTCTGGACTGTTCCCATGAGGCACAGGGTCAAGACTGATTTGCATATGGCTATGTCTGAACTGGGGTGGCGTGGTGAAGCAAAATAACGATGGATTAAACCCAGATCTGTGACTGGGGGTGAGTGTTTGCCAATGTGCAGCATTCCGTCCATCATCTTGTGTGTTTTGCATTTCGCCCTAAGTGGGAAGGGTATGCCCAGACGTGGGTCCCGTGCTCACTACGCCACTGGAGTCAAGCTATCCTGGCTGATGAAGGCTGATAGCCTGAAACCGGTCCTAGGATGCTTGATTCCGGTCCAGGGAAGACATGGCTTGGCAATTCGGTCTGGACTGTTCCCATGAGGCACAGGGTCAAGACTGATTTGCATATGGCTATGTCTGAACTGGGGTGGCGTGGTGAAGCAAAATAACGATGGATTAAACCCATATCTGTGACTGGGGGTGAGTGTTTGCCAATGTGCAGCATTCCGTCCATCATCTTGTGTGTTTTGCATTTCGCCCTAAGTGGGAAGGGTATGCCCAGACGTGGGTCCCGTGCTCACTACGCCACTGGAGTCAAGCTATCCTGGCTGATGAAGGCTGATAGCCTGAAACCGGTCCTAGGATGCTTGATTCCGGTCCAGGGAAGACATGGCTTGGCAGTTCGGTCTGGACTGTTCCCATGAGGCACAGGGTCAAGACTGATTTGCATATGGCTATGTCTGAACTGGGGTGGCGTGGTGAAGCAAAATAACAATGGATTAAACCCATATCTGTGACTGGGGGTGAGTGTTTGCCAATGTGCAGCATTCCGTCCATCATCTTGTGTGTTTTGCATTTCGCCCTAAGTGGGAAGGGTATGCCCAGACGTGGGTCCCGTGCTCACTACGCCACTGGAGTCAAGCTATCCTGGCTGATGAAGGCTGATAGCCTGAAACCGGTCCAGGGAAGACATGGCTTGGCAGTTCGGTCTGGACTGTTCCCATGAGGCACAGGGTCAAGACTGATTTGCATATGGCTATGTCTGAACTGGGGTGGCGTGGTGAAGCAAAATAACGATGGATTAAACCCAGATCTGTGACTGGGGGTGAGTGTTTGCCAATGTGCAGCATTCCGTCCATCATCTTGTGTGTTTTGCATTTCGCCCTAAGTGGGAAGGGTATGCCCAGACGTGGGTCCCGTGCTCACTACGCCACTGGAGTCAAGCTATCCTGGCTGATGAAGGCTGATAGCCTGAAACCGGTCCTAGGATGCTTGATTCCGGTCCAGGGAAGACATGGCTTGGCAGTTCGGTCTGGACTGTTCCCATGAGGCACAGGGTCAAGACTGATTTGCATATGGCTATGTCTGAACTGGGGTGGCGTGGTGAAGCAAAATAACGATGGATTAAACCCAGATCTGTGACTGGGGGTGAGTGTTTGCCAATGTGCAGCATTCCGTCCATCATCTTGTGTGTTTTGCTTTAGGAAGAAGGGTCCCTATTTGGACAGTGGCGCTAGCCATTGCCAACTAGAGACCCCCATTTCTAACATTGGCGGTCAGCGGTGAGGATCAGGACTTGCATTTTTGATCCACGTACAATAACTGGTAGACGCCACTAGTGAGTACAGACCACGCGCGGATTTTTTTCCCTCTTCGAATTTTTTTTTTTGGTTGGTTTTTCTAGTATTGAATTGTTGATCGCAGCCATGAGTACTGCTAATATGGGAAGGCCAACATCCAATGCTTCGGAGGATCTCACCTTTGAGGAGGAAAGATTAGATACCTGTATTGCCAGACAGCTGAAGTCATTTTGTAAGCAATTCGCAGTCCCCGTGATAGGTCTCTCTAGGAAGGAGGAGTAACACAAGGCGCTGAAGGCCTGGTGGGAAGCGAGAGAGTCCGCTGGGGATGAGGAAGACAATGCTGGAGGGCAGCAGGATGATGCAGTAGAGGGGGGGAGATAGAACACCCTCCAATCAGGTACTAGTGTATCCCAAAGGAGCCTGACCCCAGAGGAGCTGGAGGACAGGGAGAGAGATAGGAGGCATAGTTTGGAGATGGCTAAATTGGAAGGTCAGAAGGACCTTGAGAGTAAGAAGTTAGACATCGAGAAGAATCGATTGTCAATTGAACTTGAGAAAATGAGAATGGAGCATGAGAGAATGTTGAGGGAGATAGAGATCAGGGCGAGGAGTGTCCCGGTCTCACCCTCTGGTGGCAGCATACCTTTAGTAACTCCTGAGAGTAGAGTTTATATTCCTAAGGATGTCATTAAGGATTTTCACAAGAGTGAGGATATTGGGCAATGGATTGCCGCATATGAGATAGCAATGGTGTCCCACCGGGTCCCTGAGAAGGATTGGAGAGCGGGATTGTGCGGGCGCTTTGTGAGTGATGGTAGGGATACCCTTTTGGACATGCCTGAGGAGAGCAGGATGGTGTATGCCCATATGAAAGAAGCTTTGATGACCCGTTATGGTTTGACCCCAGAAATGTACAGGCAGAGGTTTAGGACCTGTAAGAAGTTAGAGGGTACCACGTGGGTTGAATATGTGTCTTTTTTCTGCAGAGCAATGGATCGCTGGGTAAAGGGTAGCAAAGTGGAAACTTTTGAACAATTGTATGATTTGTTTGCGTGGGAGCATTTTTCTAGTAACTGTTTTCCAGAGCTACGCCAGCACCTGATTGATAGCAAGCTGACTAACCCTAGGAAGCTTGCTGAGGAGGCGGACTGCTGGGTGAACATCCGGGTCCGCAAAGGTTTTGTGGGAGACTTCGCCAGAGGTGGGCAGGGTCCCCAGCAGAGAAGTGGGGGGGGCAAGGGTAAGCCGAGGGAGTTCCAGAGAGGGCCCCAAAGTAATTCCCAAGGGAACCAAGCAGTGGTGTCCCAGCCTCCCCCTGAAAAGAAGCCAGTGTCCCCGACAGGTAGGCCTGTTCAGAGGGGGCCACACACTTTTTTCAAGTGTGGTCAAGTGGGCCACCGGTATTATGATCCCCAGTGTCCCCAGAGGGACCCCAATGCATCCCCTTGTGCACCACCCCATGCACCATCCCACCAGATTGCCAGTGTAGCCCTGGGGGGGAGGAGGTAGAGGTCCAAGGAGGGTGGGATCCCGTAGAGTTAACCCTTGTCTCGCTAGGAGACTTTGAGAAGGTCCCTAACCCCACACTGCCTAGTAACACTAAGAAGTACCGGCAGTGGGTGACCATCAATGGCCATAGGGTGGAGGCTCTCAGGGACACCGGAGCTAGTGTGACTGCTGTCAGCTCCCGGCTGGTGTCCAAAGAGCAGGTTGTCCCCCATGCATTCTGCCCCGTAGTGTCAGCAGACAACTCAGAGAGCCAGTGTGATGTGGCTCAGGTTCCCTTCGAGTGGGGGGGTCTCAGGAACTCTTCAAGTGGCTGTGAGGCCCGCCATGCCTGTAGACTGTCTGTTGGGCAATGATCTAGATAACTCCCCGTGGGCTACGGTGGAGAGAAAGTCTCATTTGGAAATGTTGGGTCTGCCTGAGTGGGCGTGTGCGACCACTCGGTCCATGACAGCTCAGAAGGATGTTCAGGAGGGTCTGGAGACTGAAAGTATGGCCAAGGCCCCTGCCTTAAAGAGAAGGGGTAGGGGGCACGGGAAACCGGCCCTGCGGTTCCCATGGTCCCGGAGGCAGCATGGTTTGAGGGGGATGCCCTGGAACCTACAGGGGTACAAGTGGCTGAACTGGGGGACCTACCGGAGCTGACCCATTGGCAGCAGGAAGGGGGGCCCTCCAGGGAGGAAATTTGGGAGCAACAGAGAACCTGCCCTTCTCTTGAGGGGGTGTGGCGACAGGCACCGCCCAGGCAGCAGGTGATCAGACAGGGTCACATTGGATCTATTGGGAGAATGACCTCCTTTACAGCGAGCCTAAGGTTGATGAGCCTGGGTCAGCCCGTGTGCTGGTGGTACCCCAGCGCTTCAGGACCTTCCTACTGGGGCTGGCTCATGATGTGCCACTGGCCGGACATCTGCGGCAGACCGAGACCTTTGAGAGGCTGGTCACCCACTTCTATTGGCCCCAGATGTGCAGGAGCTCAGATGCTCACTGCAGGACGTGTGAGACTTGCCAGGCAAGTGGGAAGAGTGGGGGGAAGATTAAAGCCACACTACAGCATTTCCCATTGTGAGCACCCATTATGGGGAGGGGTGACTCTTTGATCTGAGCAGGGCCGTGCATGGCAAGGTGAATGATGGCTCCACCTCCCACTGGGCGTCTGATAGCAGACCCCCGGATTCTCAAAGGGCAGGATGTCGCCTCGTAAACCAAGTGCTCCCCGACCCCACCGAACTGGTTCTGGCTGGATTCAGTGATTTGTGACTGTTGAGAACAAAGACTTTTTAGGTATAAAACGCTGTGCTGAAACCTGTTTCAAGTGTGTTCCTTCTGAATGTCAAGACGAAACTCTGTCCGAGTGAACAGAGGAAAGGACTTTGAAACTTTCACCAAGCTTGCTGAAGAAACTACCAGAGGGCCTGAATTGAGAGCGCCTCCTGCTGAAGTCTCAGGGACATTAGACTTCACCCCGTCAGCCATCTGAATTCCTGTGCTAGGGATTCTACTTGCAGGTAAGGCCTCCGTTGAGTAATCCGGAACCTCTAGTTCTACTGTGAGGAACGCGGACTGGTAACCCTTGTTAACTCTGTGTGTGAGCCGCCGCAGCTAAGAGAGAGCTGCCGCCGCTGAGCGCCCGCCTTAATTTGAACCTTCGGAACCTTCGCTGAACCTGTGTGGGCTGCGGCAGCTAAGAGAGAGCTGTTGCCGCTGAGTGCCCGCACTTGTGTCAGCTGTGCATCATCGCGATTCGTCCTGTGGGCTGCCGCAACTAAGAGAGAGCTGTTGCCGCTGAGTGCCCACACTTGTGTCAGCTGTGCATCATCGTGATTCATCCTGTGAGCCGCCACAGCTAAGAGAGAGCTGCTGCCGCTGAGTGCTCGCACCTTTGCCAACGTTGCATCATTGTGATTTGTCCTGTGGGCCGCCGCAGCTAAGAGAGAGCTGCTGCCGCTGAGTGCTCGCACCTTTGCCAACGTTGCATCATTGTGATTTGTCCTGTGGGCCGCCGCAGCTAAGAGAGAACTGCTGCTGCTGAGTGCCCGCACCTTTGCCAACTTTGCATCATCGTGATTTGTCCTGTGGGCCGCCGCAGCTAAGAGAGAGCTGCTGCCGCTGAGTGCCCGCCCCTTTGCCAACTTTGCATCATCGTGAGCTGTCCTGTGGGCCGCCGCAGCTAAGAGAGAGCTGCTGCCGCTGTGAGCCCACCATGGAGCTGCACGACGAGAGTCATCACCACCACCAGCCCGGGCCACCGCAGCCGCGTGCTGCTGCCGCTGAGAGCCCGCCTGTCCCCGAGTGCCCGAATCATTGTGAGTGCACGTTGTGGACCACTGCAGTCGAGAGTTGTGGTCGCTGGGAGTCCGCCTGTCACCGTCTCCGCTTCTTTGAGAAGCTACGTGCTGTGTCCCCGTCCAACAGCAGGTATCTGGTGCGCAACGGGTTGCGTAGACCCAGGCCTTGAACTCAGTCAGTGCCACGTTTTGGTGAATACGTTATTGCCTTTTTAAGTCCCTACTGATTTACGTGCATTGTGACTGGTTAAAATGCTTTTGAGAGTCTCATGCTAAACCTTAGATAAAGATACTATTTTTCTATACCTACATGAGTTGTGTCCTTTTATGGTGTCGTTACTGCCTTATTGTGCATGGTCATAAATGCTTCACACACTGCCTCTGAGATAGGCCTAACTGCTCGTGCTACGTTACCACAGGGTTGAGCAGGGGTTATCAAAGGGGGTAGCCCACTTGCCCTGACTTAGGAAGAAGGGTCCCTATTTGGACAGTGGCGCCAGCCATTGCCAACTAGAGACCCCCATTTCTAACAGTGACCAAAAGATTCCACCAAATTCCGCAGAGTTCCACAGTGGGTGGAGA
The DNA here is from genome assembly GCA_963921515.1 of Calotriton arnoldi. NCBI lineage: Eukaryota > Metazoa > Chordata > Amphibia > Caudata > Salamandridae > Calotriton > Calotriton arnoldi. The sequence continues at coordinate 166,999 of CAWUFW010014747.1, forward strand.
ATTGCTTGACTACCCCTAACCAAGAGTACTCCATACTCATACAACGCTGCAACTGCTCACTAATCTAATTGACACCTAGCCCTGAAAGAGCAATCGTAGCCCAGTCCGTGATCCACCACGCACCGGTAATCACCATTGCTTATGTTGGCCTTGAGCGCTCGCGCAAGAGAGAGAGACTGAGACTCACCCGGCACAGCATGTAGCGGCTGCATGCCCTGCCTCTCATTAGTGTGCGGCTCACATGGAAGGCATCAATTGATGGTGGCGATTATTTACTGGGAATTTTTTTTAAGGAATACTGCTGTATTCAGCCTTGTCCGTATGGGTGTCCAAGTCCCCAGTCCTCAGTCCTGACATAAACCCGATGAATGGAATTAGAAGTGGCATAGGTGTAGTGCTGAAGAGGGCGCTCTCTGGTCAGTGCACTTCGTAATCAGAGGCTGGGAGTACTGAATGAGACAGTGCCTGTTGGTAGGGCGAGGCATACACTAAAGTTGTGTATGATAGAGAGGCAAGTTTCCAAATGGCTAATACATGCCACATTATGGCGCTACTTGCAGTGCACTGTATGGCAGCGTGTTGTGCAATCTGGTGTTGGGGTCAGACAAGTAACACATTAATAATTGCTTAGTGGATAGCGTTTGGATAGTGATGTGAGAAGCTTTAGTGCAATGACTGTACAAAAGTGCCACCTGACTGGTAGCATATGATGCATTGTGTGACTTTGTTCCGCACACACTGGAGCCTTCTTGCAGCAGATATACATGTAGATATGTGTTAAAGTGCACATTGGTTTCCATGCTGATGGCAGTGCGTGGAAACTTAAATCCTTCATGCAGTGAACACTGACATTTTCCTTTAGATTAGTAGCACTTGGTGTAGTTTGAAACCAAGCGAATTTTGTGGAAGAAAATTAGCTATGACCACTGGAAGGTTTTGTGTGAAGAACACAGAAGTGTCCCTAAAAATGTATCCACCAACAGTGCAGATCACAGATGCATTCACTGTGGAGAATTCGTACCTCCTCCGGCTCCTGTCACAAGCACCACTTTCCAATCAAATCTCAGCAGGGCTGCCATGCTGCTCTCGCCTGTCATGAGCCTCAAAATAAGGAGAGCATTAACCAACGCAAACTCTGTCAAAGGAGCAAATGCTCCAGGAAGCACAAGTTTATCTTTCCGCATTCCAAGCCTCACTCTGACGTACCAGTCAGTGCCTTCTGTATATTTAGTGTGACTTAAGGCACGCGACGACTCCCAACCGAACATGTCCAGAGAGGAAACCTGTAGAAGTTAGAAAGTGTTGGTGCAGTCTTCTGCATTGCTAGAGGTTTGAATTGGGTGAGCAGCGTTTGCTGGAAAACTCAACTCCACCAGCGGTAGGTGGAGTTTTTTGCTGAATTCCAGTGGCCATCTACAAACACCGCCAGTGGTGCAGGGTTTACCGGCCACCCGCGCCACCAATTTTTAATTTGTCCTGATATTGAAAAACTCACACATTTGTGTTTCACCTTTGTGAGGCCTACCCCTTTCACAGTATAACATTGGGTTGACTTTTTACATTTCTAAGGGCTAACATTTGATAAGAAGCAGGTAGGAAAGTCATGTTTTGTGTATGAGGGCTTGTAATTTAAGCTCTTCTATAATGGTAAAGCCAGATTTTAAGTCACAATTTTAAAAATGCCACACTTAGAAACTTGACATTTTTGCACCCTAATCATTTGGTGCCCACAGATTGTTCCTGGGTTACCTGACTAGTTGTAAGTGGCAGTTGGCCTTTGCATATTCCTCTCAGACAACAACACAGTGGAGGGATTAGGTGTACCTGGATGGGCCATCTCAGGCAGGAAGGGGCAGAGCAGGGAGCAGCCCCACTTGCACTTCAATAAGCTGTTCCCTGCTCTCACACAAAGAAGCTGGGCTGGATTCAGGGCAGACAACCAGGCTAGATCCAGAGCAGGGAGGCAACACTCAGTTCACCTTATGGACCTGTGGAAGGACTCTCAGAGAACTGTCTGTTATGTACTTCAGAAGACTGATTTGACACACAAAGACCGGCTGCTATCATGCCTAAAGCCTGCTTTTCACCTATAGAGGTCTGCCAAGCGCTTGTTGGCTGGACTCCTGATCAGAACTTCAAGGACAGAAATGGCTCCAACCATCTTGAACCCGAGCCTGGACCTAGTGAATCCTGAACCTCCAATCTTGTCTTGTGGAGCTCTCATCAGCTGCACCCTGCAGCTTCGTCCTTTTGCAGATTTTAGACTTCCAAAACAGAGATTAAGTCCACATGCAGGAATCTCCACTGTGACTTCATCTGCTGAACTTTACCTTCTCAGGCAGTTTTTCTGGAAATAACTTCTAAGTCCGAACATAATCAGAGACCGGGCCCAATCCACTTTGTGTATAGAAACCGCGCTCCATTGAGGTTGACCATAACTTTTGACTTTGCACCAGACTTATGTGACTAGATGTCCGCGGTTGACACTTCGATCTTTTAGGCGTTATTTTTCATTTTTCATTTTGAACTCTGAAATTTCATAAATCTGGTTCTTTTGATTGGATTGTTTTTGTTTTGGTGTCAAATAATCGATTAACTCTATTTTTCTTAATTGGTTCGCGATTTTTCTTGTGGTCTGTTTTCACTTTATTAGTGTTTGAGTGCTGCATAAATTCTTTAAAAATTGACGCTAAATGATGCCTGACTGCTTTTGTGCGAAGCTGCCAAAGGGTTAAGCACAGATTAATTAAGTGACTTTTGTTGTTCACTCTGACAGGAATTAAAGCTGTTGCCAACAACCCAATTTCTCACACTCAGCATTTCTGGCTTCTAAACATAAGCCACAGTGCAAGAAAGAAGACATTTTGCAAAAATGGCCTCTGAATCACATGATATGTTTTACTTTTCTGAATTTTATAGTTTCCAGGATCACCCATCGGTTTCAACCTGTTTCCACCACAAACTGAAAGCAGGCTGAAACCTCAAAAATTAGAAAAAATTGACTACTTGTTAGAAAAATGCAAAAATTGTGGTAAAAATTCTTTTTTTTTATACAACTCTGCTTGTTTCTAAAAAGTTGGGAGGATGATGATCCTAGCACAGCAAACATTTTGCTGATGTGATTTCTAGACAAAAAACCCTCTTTCTTACAAAGCACTTTTTTCCCATTTTCTCCACAAATCCAAAATGTTGCTGTATTGTGACTATTTTCTAGGGTCCCTCCAAGGGAACCTACAAATCCTGGATACCTTTAGAAATCCCGGGATGCCGGAAAAAATGTACACATATTCAGCCCTGATGCCTTTTGTGGAAAAACAATATGAAGGTTTAATAGTGAGGTACCCCTAACATCCAAAAAAAGGATTTAGCACCAGGGGAAAAGCCCTAGCAGCCAAGAAATTAACATAAACAAAACACATCAGTCTACAGAGTTGTTGGCCATAATGATATCAGCATTTTTGTATGTGTTCTAAGAGCTTCACACTTTCTATTAAAAAGAAAGAAATGCTGACAGCCAACACGGAGTGAAAACAGACTAATAGTGTTAGCATTGTATCCGTGTTCACAACAGTGGCAAAGGATGTACAATGCCAATATTGTTGTATTTGTTGAAGAAATTTATTTAAACAGCAGCTTTAAAGAGCAAGGCATTCAAATGTAAACAGCACAAGAAGAATGATGCCTACAGTCTTGTGTGTATGAATGACATTGAGACAGCATTTGGAGGTTCTTAAGTGGAATGATGGGGAAGACACTTAGCAACAAAAATATGATGTTAAATGTAATCCCAACTTATCTGGTTACAACCCCAGCGAAATGGCAGTTATGGCAGCCAAGACAGTGCCTTGTCCTATTTACTTAGATCCAAAAAGGTGCCCCTCAGATTTTCATGAAGACTGTCTGTGGTAACTATCTTTTCTGTTGGGCCCTGTTAGACGTCTTGGTATAAGAACACGTGTGTGAGCAAGAACAATACTTGCAATCATTAATACATATATTACAGCCAATTTGTCTTTGCTTTAGACCATGGCACAAGAGTGCCTGCTTTGGGGCTTGGCAGCTACAAGTAAGCCGGTACAGACAGCAGGAATGTGCCATAATCTTGGTAAGTATGATGCATTCCTGTCCTCTGCATTTGATGCAGCACAGCTCAATAAGTTGTCTTAATGGGGCTTCTGGGAACAAACAATCTCTCAGTAAGCATCCATAATGGTAAAGGGCTCTCTCCCAAGCCTTATTTCTCCCATCACATTAACCACAAAAATCAAAGCATCGTTCTAAAAGAAAAAATCTTTCCCCATCTGACAGCGAAACCAAGAGGCAGGCCGCTCACATTATTCTAGAGAGTAGTTGGAGAAGCCTTCCCACTGGAAGGAATCCTGAACAAAGGGCTCAATGACAATTACCTTGAAGAGTCATGGTAATTGATACCTCCTCTGCACACATCTTTCTGCCCTGTGTCATGATATACCTTTGACATCTGAGCTGGCGTAAGGCACTGCCTTGGCTAGAAAAATCAATTAACTGGGTCAACTCATAGCAATAATGCCGGTAATTCATATCTGGCTGAAATAATATGCATTCTTCAAATTTGCCTATTTTGAAATACTAAGCGATTGCTCCACATCCTTTTCCAGCCAGGTGTTTATGTTTCAGGCAAAGCTACCTAAATGTTGAAAATATCACAATAATGACAAATTAATTTAGTACTAGTCCCCAACAATAGAAAATTGTTGTAGGATAAGATACTAACAATATGTCATAGATACATATTCCTAATTTGGAAACATTAAAAATAAAATAATTCAGAAGACTAAATGAAATATATGTATGCGACATAGAGGACAGTCTTTGAGGGTACCTTACAATATGATAATTATTAATTTTCTCACCCTGACCCATTGCCAGCCTGGTAAACTGACTCCATATAATAACTGTTCTATAAATTCAGGTAGCTGCACTCTAAGGGAAGGCAAAGGTTATTTTACAATGTGGCTGATTTAGCAGACCTCAAAATACAGCAAATGTTAAAACTAGAAGTGGAATGACAGGATAAATCTGGGGATAGTACCTGGGCGGATGAATTTTCCTTCACAGGTGTCTCTGTGTTGTGCCATTCTATGCCTGCAGTATTGGTTATTTCCTTTGTTACCGTCTATGTTTGTGTCGTACTGAACAAAAGCTTCCCTGTTACCTCTGTATCGGTTTATGTCCTATTTTTCTTACTGAATTTCATTGTGTCATATGTTATTATGATTCATGTGTTAGTGCGTTATTTGTAACTTAGGTTTCTTGGGTGAGTGTCCTTATGCATATATTTGGGTAATCACAGGACTTGGTCTGCAAACTTGCAAACTTGGTGGTGAAAATAGTGTAATTGAAAAACCCTTACCTGTTTAATCAATGTGAATGGTGAAAATTACTTTCTTCAGCCAAATATGGAAATTTTATGTAGTTATGAGCGGAAATATAAATGTGTGTGCATGTGCAGTTGGTGAACAACGGGGCCCAGGTTTATCAAGATTTGACACAATTTAGTAAGACAACTTGCTGAGCTGCGCTGTGTCAAATGGAGAAGGCAGGAATGCACCATATTTACTAAGATTATGGCACCTTCCTGCTCTTGTTCTTAGCTGGCTTACTTATGGCTGCCAAGTCCCAATGCAGACACTCTTGTGCCATGGTGCAAGGGTGCCTAAGTTACACTCAGGATAGTTTTTGTTCAGGAATTGGCACCTTCCTTCACAAAACAACCCTTAGAATAAAGACACAATGAGGAGAAAGAAAGATATTTCTCCTCATTGCACCTCTATAGGGAAGGTGTACAATGTTAACGCATTCCCAAGTTTACTTGCATTGATAAATCTGAGAGTGCACCAAAATACATGGGTGGTTGCACAGGAACACTCATTCTCCACTCATCTAACGCCTTCTCATCCCAGAGTAATTCAAGGGAGCGACTTGTGCTGCCCTGCTTTACTCCAGATTTACCCAGCCACGCAGGGCCACAGAAGGTGGTCTTGCATGGCTTGGTAAATCAGACTTAAGTATTGGATTGCCCTTGCATCACACAGCGTGATGCATGGGCAATGCAATCCTTTGATAAATCTGGGCAGGGTAATAACACTATGCTTAGAAGCCAGGATTTGTCAATTTTGCAAGCAGGCCATGTCCCTCCTCGTATTACCATTTTCGGCTTCACAATGTCCTCAACCAAGAAATTGTGCTGAAAATGATAATAATCCTCCCATGAACAGTGATAAATGCCAGTAAAGAAATTTGTGGAAGGACAGGAGGTAAGAGGCAAAAATTGTGAGAGTGGGTGGAACAGGCAGGCAGGTTTTAATGTGGCAAGACAGGCCTGAAACACATGTGGTACTGAGGTAGTCTGTGGTAGGAGCTGCCTTGGATGGTGTTTGTATAGTTTGGACAGGTTTGGGACAAAAAATGCCTTCAGGCTGCAAGGGCTCAGAACTGGAATGAGTAATTAGCTGCTGAGAAGCACACAGTTGATCAATAATACTTGTTTTGTATTATAGTAAAATTTGTAGTTAAATTATATATTTGTTTAGTTTGCATTAATATAGTTTAAATTTGTTTATATATTTTTAAAACTTAATTTAAAATTGTAAATGTAGTGGAGAGTTGTTAGGTAGGGTATTAGGGTAGGATATTTTTAAAAATGATAATTTGTGCTTTTAATTTATACTTATTTTCATGCAATTTAATTCTTTTATCGATAATTAATTATAGAAATTAATCAACAGTTATTTAACTATTTGTTGATTGTTGATTCATTGTTAATTAGTTGATCATTTATTTAATGGCTACTAATTTTATATTTATTTCCCATTTAATTGTTGTATTTAGTAAGTAATGTATTATTAATATTATTTCATTTTTATAATATCATTATTTGTTTATTAATTTTAATTGTTTGTGTTTGGTTTTTAGGGTTGCAAGGAGGTATGTGGTTTGATGTAAATTATTTTTTATATTTGTTTTAAATGTTACTTTTCTCTTATAATTTACAAATTGTATTTTTAAAATGTATTATTTTTCTTATATTTAATTAATACATTTATTCATTTAAATCTGTTTTATTTTTTTGTCTATATTTTAATGATTTATTTAATACATTGCAGGATTGGGAATAGTACATTTTACCCCTCCAAAGTTCAGCATTTTCTCTGTTGTTGCTCTGTCTGGAGTAGGAATAGTGAATCTGACCCCTCTAAAGTCCAACTCTTTACCTACTGTTGCTCAGGTTGGAGTGAGAATAGTGAATTGTATCGGTCCAAGGCCCATATTACCCATATGTTAACAGTCAAAATGTATTTTTGTACTCCTGCACTCATTCATTTAAGAAACTGGGACATGACGGACCGTCAGTACAGTCAGTGAACATTTGTGTTCCAATCCTGCATTGCACTTTTCTTGTTATTGCCCTATACCAGAAAAGTAATGTTGAAAGCGAGTGGTGGGCAAATTTCAGCACCTTCGCTGTGCATGAAGGACGCACTTAAATCTGTGCCTGTCACATCCTCTAATGCTTGTGATCACAGATTTCTTTTTATGGAGGTAGAAAAGTGTGTGGCACAACCTACACGCACATGCAACACATATTTCCTCCAATCTGCTATTGCAAACATCAGGAAAACGTTTTCACGAATCTTGGCTAATGTGTTGATGAATCATCAATAAATGTTGTTTATTGTATATGTTAATAAGAAATGTGAATACCTTTTACTCTCACCATAAATCTTTAAAAACAATATATTAATCAAAAACTGAAAACGTACACGACATGTTCCCCAGCAGGAGTTGCCTGTCAGCATTTTGCTAATATAATTTTAATATGATCCCGTTTTTAGTACTCATGTTGTTGTCCTTAAAAAAGATGGGAACTTACGTCAGCTTTGCAGGGTGTCAAGTCGTAGATTTTTAGTTCAGCAAAAGTTCCGGCCACTACCACTTAGGAGCTTGGATCCTTAGCTTTGAGGAAGTGTACCTAACATATTGTGTTGTCTGTTTTAGAAATTTGGGTTTATGGAGCTGATATTGGTAAGTGCCAATATTGCTCATCAGACAACCGAAAGTTGATCGGATTTTTTCTGCTTACGTTGCAAGCTTTCCTGTCTTTTCTCTACTAATGAACAACAATTTAAAAAAATGAATTATTAAACAGAAAACGGCAAAATTATAAATATTCGACCGTAACATTCGAGTGTATCGCACAGGAAACCACTGTCCTTGAAAAAATATTTATCTCTATATCAAACGGATTAATTTATTAAAATGATCCTTCACTTTGGATGCCAGATGTGCTGTCTAACCATATGGCTTGAAAGATGCAATAAATATTATGCATGCAAGTATTAAGTTGATGAAAAGAAAACCGTGCAACTCGAGAATAAAACCACCAGACTAATGTTGGCCGAAGTGAAATCCCTGCTAAAATGCATCCAGTGGCAAATGCCATAAACATTGCTTAAACTATAAATGTGCTGACAAATAATACTGGTGATAAATCTGTTCTCACAAGTTTTCTCAAGAACCTTAAAGAGTACATAAAAGTCCACTGCACTGGAAAAATATCTGTGCTCATTTGTGGTGTTTGTAAATTGCAATCTTTACGGCGGGGGAATGATATTTTTTAAGTTAAATTGTTTCACTGGTAAATGACAACAGTGGAGTCCTCGCAGTGAAGCCCACAGAAAATCATCTCGTTGGTTCCAGCTCCTTTAACGTTTTCTAGGCTGGATGCTGCAGACACCGGTGCATCAGCGTGAAATATTGTGTTTTTTATGCTGCTGAAACTCTGAGTTATTCTGCACCAGGGAGCCATTAGAGTGCTGTAGAGACTCAGCACCTTTAATTTTAATTTGTGAACTGCCAGAGTGAGAGTGACTGATAGAAAGTCCAATCTTTTTCCTTTCGGAATTCCTCTGTTTTTGAGATTGTTGCAGAAAAGAAAGTGGCTTCGTTGTGCGTTTTCTAGCTTCATTAGGATTAAACACCCAACATACAGTTAACTTAATTGCTATCACTGATCATTTATTTCTTAAAGTCAATTCCTGAAAAGGAATAATAGATTAATAACACTCACTCCACACAAAAAGACACACAAACACTCATAGGCTTTCTGATAAATGTCCCAAAAATTCGGAGTTAAATAACACTAAGCGGCATGTTAACAAGCCTCTATCGTCACAGGAACGTCACTTTTAAAGACGTTCCTGTGGCGAAAGGGGCATTGCCTCAGTTACAAGGTGGTGTCAAGCCACTTAAAGTGGCTTAATGCGCTGGTAAATAATGCACCCTTTCATGCTATATTTAGCGTGAAAGGAGTTGGTAATGGGTGTTGCGGTGGGCGTTCCGTCGCAACACCGATTGATTTTGACTCTGCCCCATATTTACAGATAAGAAAGAAAAAACCTCAAAATATGCCAGTACTGATTCTCATTCAAAGCATCCATTTATGCCCAGACCAAGAAGACCTAAACACTCTGATCTGAATTTTTTATTTTTTATTTTATCAATTTTGATTTTTTTCAATTAATTTCTATCTTTTCGCCATATTTTTAGGATGAAGATTCCTTTTTGAATTTGCACCATAAACATTTACAAGTTGTAAGATACACTGAAGACACAATGACATTAAACAAAAAATAACACATAAATGTCAAAGATATACAAAAAGATTTCTTTCAACACATTTATAGACATAAACAATACATATTAAGCTCTGGTTATGTCAAGTTTCAAAACCATAATTTTCATAGATAGACAGTGCCTCTGATCATTTATTTGTAGTAATCCTCTTTTATTTCAGTTCAGAGGCCAGAGACCAAAAGGTGAACCTACTGCACTCACTTCGTGTTTGTAACAATTAGCACACTCTGGGGCATATTCTCAATAACGGGCGATAATTATTGCCAACCTAGGTTAACGCAACTTTACATAACGCCGTCTATCGCGGGAAACTAACGCCGTGTTAACGGCGTATTCACAACACGCCGCCAACAGGCGATAGTATTCCGATAACACGTCAAATGTCCGCGTAAAAATCACCGGGAAGGCGATAAAAAAGGAAACCCGAACGTGAAAAAAGTGGCGATGGGCCCAACAGCGATAAAAACATCATTGATAAGCAGTGCCAGGCTTGCTATTCCCACGTCAGGCGGGAAAAATCACCATAAAAACTGCCAAAAAAACCCCCCCACAAACTACTGAGAAGCACCATGGAGGAAGCTGGAGCAAGTACAGCGGCCAACCAGAACCCCACAAACCCCCCGGAGGACCAGACAGGGCCCTCGGGGAAGGAGAAGGGCAACGAGAAGAAGAAGAGGAACCCGCGATTCAGTCCGCAGAAAAACAAGATCCTGATTACGGAGGTGATAGAACACCACCAACAACTGTTCATCACCTCCACTGTGTCATTGGCAACTAAAAGTGCAATATGGCAGTCCATGTTGGCCAAGGTGAATGCAGTCGGAGTGAAGAGAAGGGAAGTGGACGACTGCAAGAAGCACTGGAATGATGTGAAGCTCAAAACCAAGCTGAAACTCGCCATCAACCGGAAAGCAGCAATGCAGACTGGAGGTGGAAGTCCAGCGCCACAGCAGGAGCTGGATGAGATGGAGGAAATAGTGTCCACAGTCATCAGTGGGGAGACGGTGGCAGGAGTTGGGGGACCGGACACTGCTCAACATGACTTGGCCCAACAGCAACAGGGTGAGTAACGAGCAGGGACTGGGGGGACGGTGGGAGATGGGCACAATGGCACACATGCACAATTAAGTATTGCACAGTGCACACCCACAATGACTTATGTCCCTGATCTCCTTGGCACACTGCAGCACACATAGAAACAGCAAGTAGGCCCCCGTTGACAATGTGCCCAGAGGGGGCCCTCACCATACATCGCCAATCTCACAACAAACCCATGCACATGTGCTGAACCCAGCAAAGCTGCGGATCCGTGAGCCACACTGACAATGCAAGTGACACTGCATGACGATTAGCATGGCTGCAGTTCAATTATCATGACATGGTGCACGCCACGACACTGAGGTGGCTGAGTGTGGACCACATCCGTAAAGGAGCAGGTCACACTCTGATACATCCACGTGAACAAACAACCCCTGATGTCAACAAGACATCTTCGGACAAATCATGCCCAAGAGTCCCAACTCCCACCAAGAGCCCAATTTACCCAAGTCTGCAACATCTCAGCACTGCATAAGCACAGAAGTGAAAGGGACACCGCCTGAAAGTGATAAGGGGCAGCAAAATCAGAGCTGCAGGGGCAACTCTCCCACAATGCAGCACACACACATAAGAAACAGAGCACATCAACATTGACAACAATGTGGTACAGACTGCAACACTTTCACAACAGAACAGAGGACACAACTGCTGCCGCTTGTTTGTAGAAACTGGCCAATCACATTTGGCATAGCAGGAAATTGTGAGATGATAATGTACAAGTACAACCCCACATCCCTGATGGTGTAGAAATGTCCACTGTCCCGCATCAAATAGGCCTCTCCTCCCAAACAGTCACAATGTACATTGTCATGCAGTCTGTTTGTAAACTTGTCCAATGCGTGAGCATATATGGAACACACTGTTAAACTTCATCTCCCCTTCACATTGCAGAGCGAGAATCAACACCTCCTGCTGAGCAGACCGTACATCTCTTCACTGATGATGAAGAGGACCTCCACACCATCGACACCGACGCCCTCCAACAGCTCATGGATACCCTCAGCACCCCACCCTCAGGAGCAGGGCAGCCCAGCTGCATCGAGGAGACCCCACCCCCTGCACAGACCACACAGCAGGAAGCACCCACCACCACGGCTGTCTCCCAGGACGACCACGACCAACACATGGCATTCCAACGCCATGTGTTAGAGGGCCAGAAGGAGATGGCTGATCAGGTGCGGGTGGGGTTGGACCTCATGGCAGCCAAACTAGATTCCATACGTGGGTGTCTAAGTCCCATCAGGGACCACTTACAGTCCCTAACGGACACCCACAGTCCGCTCCATGCTCTCCAACAAGCCATGGCTGACATCGCTGGAGTCATGACTCTGAGACAAGAACAACTGTCTAGTCAGAGTGGCTCCAGCGATGACAGCTGGGAGTTTGGACGCATGTGGAGGATCATGGAGAACGTGGAGCGGATGCAGGCGGAAAGAATGGCTGCCACGTTTGCACACCAGCGAGATGTAGCTGGGATCTTCCATGCCCTGCAGATCCTCATCATGGCATTGCTGCCACAAGGCCTGGCGCAGATGAATGCTGCTGCTACTACTCCATCCACATCTCTGCCCCCTGACGTGTCAGTGCCTCACAGTGCGGCAGACAATCCACCTCCGGCCCCTGATGTGTCACTGCCACACAGTGCGGCAGACATTCCACCTCCGGTCCCTGATGTGTCAGTGACACACAGTGCTGCTGACAAAACACCACCACCCACATGTGAGGCACATCACACATCAGACGACGATGATGTGGATGATTCTGCCTTTGTGGTAAGAAGGAAGCGGTAGCATTCATCTCCGCCATATGGCCTGTTTCAGCTTGGTTCTGCCCTCTGCATCATGCCCTGGAACAACACCTTCTACTGTCCCCCGAGACACTCTGCGGCACTCACCTTGGCCCTCGACATGGACTGCCATATTTGTTTTGGTTACCAATGACACAGCAATCAGACTGCGGACTGCACTCTTCCTCTTCCGATGAACTTGTCAATCCCTGAAGGACTCTGGCTGGCCCTCCATGGAGCAACAATGTCAAGTAGGGTTTGCATGGCCATGTACGGGTCCAGCTTCAACACTCCACCGAATGTGATTAAAACATTCTAATTCACACAGATGTGTCATGTCAATGATCAAGCAAGCATGAAAGTATGGATGAATATAGGGGCAGTGATTCCAAAAAAGGTGCTCCCTGGGAACTGATATCAATGCGCATGTTTGACCATGACCCAGATAGGCAGTGTGATGACTGGGAATGTGTGAACTAGCTGTGGCCTCATTGCTCCTAAACAACAATCTCGCAATTTCCCAACTTAGCCCCACGCCAATGTAGGAAATAGGGCTGTGTGTAAAAAAGTCAAAGTCAAAGTTATGTGGAGGCCACAGCTCGGAGCAATGATTTGTTTGAGTGTGCAGCGGTTGGACTCCTGGGATGGTCTGTGCGTAAGTGTGAAGGTCATTCCATGCAAGAGAACTGTGAGCAAGGACTTCTGTGTGTGGGGTGTGTATACGTTGGTCTTTGGTTAGCACTGTGCGTAGTGTGGGAGTCGTCATCAGCTGCTATGGTATCTCTCAGGGGGTGCCGGGCGCATGCAATTCCAAGCTCGGAGGTGCAGATGTGCCACCGCCTTCTAGTCCAGACAAAGGAGCTTTCATCCCTAATGTTAGTTTGTCATCTGCTTGCATTCTGGAAATGTGATGTGGATTGGGGGGGGTGTCACTGCTTCGCCTTCCGGCACGGTTGAACCCTTACCAGCCATGTACGTGCCCTCACGGTTAAATTTGCATGCTCTGATGTAGCAGTGTTGTTTTGCTTCAGTCTGACAGTGATGGGTACAGGTAGCTGTGAGGAGGCGCGTGACTTCTCACCTTGCACCTATTAGCTGACACTGTTCACTACCATTGATGGATGACGTCCGTGTACACATGTGATCTGTACATAGCACATATGTCCAGGGGACACCTTGGTGTGTTCTACGCAAGGTATTCCTGCTGGCTTTTTTGCTGTTGTGCATCTCCCATGTTGCTGAGCTGTTCACTGTGCCCCCATCCCCCTTACGTCCATGTTGCTCATGTTGTGGGACTTGTCACAGGGTGCATCTCTGCATCAGGGTGGTTCATATTTGACCCCAAATGACACCCGCAATTTCATATTTGACCCCAAATGACACCCACAATTTCATATTTGACAGCAAATGACACCCGCAATTTCAAATTTGACCCCAAATGACACCCACAAATTAATATTTGACCCCAAATGACACCCGCAATTTCATATTTGAACCCAAATGACAGCCTGTTGTCTTTTTTTGAACACCAATGACAGCCTTCATGTCATGTTTTTGTACACATGTGATACGCTGATGAGTGGGATTACGTACTACATTTGACACCCTGTGATGGCATTGCGAATACGTGACACCCTGAACAGCCTCTTTGTACAGAGGTGACATACCAACCATCTATTTGCTATTTGTGAGATTGTTAGCACTTAATGTTGCACTTACACTTGTCAGAGTGATGTGCTAATGCAGAGGACTGACATGCACACAGGGAATGTGTGTTGCAATGAACTTATTTGCACATGCTGTTCATGTGGTCATTTTGTACTGTTTCATGATTGCTAAGGACTGTCACAATGTGACGTGCTCATGCGAAGAAATTGTTAATGATTGGGTTCCTTCGGGCTATTCCTGCTGCAGCTGCAGTGGGGTGTGGTCCACCTGCCTCATCTTCCTCATCATCGTCTGGTGCATCTGGCACTTGGATCCATGGGGCATTGGTGCATACACATATGTTGTGCAATACACAACATGCAATGATCATCTTGCACACTATTACTGGGCTGTACAGGAGTCTTCCACCTGTGATGTCCAGGCACCTGAAACGTGACTTTAACACTCCAATTGTGCGCTCAACAATGCCCCTGGTGTGTTTGTGGGCCACATTGTACTGCCTCTGGACCGGGGTGTTCAGGGCTCGGAGGGGTGTCATCATCCACGGGCAGAGTGCATATCCTTGATCAACTGTGAGAGGTAAGTGAGATTAGTGTAAACTGGTGGTTATGCATGCTGTGTTGGCAGACTTACAAGTTTTGTGGTGTGTGATTAGTGTGACTTTGGGATTCATGTTTGCCATGTATTGCTTCTGGCGCATGTGCGGGGTCAATGTGTATTACGTAGCCTCACAGCTGCTCCTCCCTCCCCCGAGCCTATTTACTTGTGTGCACTGCGCGGTTGCATCACTTGCACTCCTACGGCACACCATTGTCATGCCTGTCTGCGCATGTCCGCAAGCCTGTCAACAACACTGTATTGTTGGCCATTGAAGGTGGGCGGCCACGTGTGTGTAGGCCTATGGTAAGGATAGGGCGGACACAGATGTGGAGTTCAGGCCTGGTTGAACTCGCGCTGCGATTGAGGCTAGGCCTTTGGCTTATGCTGCTCCAATGAAGGTACACACACAACAGTTGGCATGTATGAGCCAAGACCCCGATCGGTCTTGCGCTCCTTTATTTATCCATTCAGGTGAGCCTGCCCTCCGGGTGCATGCTACATTGCAAGTTTGCCGATTAAGGGCCCGGTGGCGCAGACACTACAACAGAGACACACGCCGTAGTTACTTTTGTGGCCAGCCCGGAACTGAACCATGCCCAGAGCCCAAAACTGGACCACGCCCAGAGCCACGGGCCATTTCTTCACACTCCTCACATGCCTACGCGTGGTCCGCCACCGCGGCGCTAGGATGTCGTGCGCTTCGGAGTACGTCTCCAGACGTTCCACCCAGGCTTTCCAGGGGCCTGCCTGGGACGGAGGTGGCCCCGTGACTGTGAAGGGCTCCGGTGGTGTTACCGAGGACATGCTGTTGGCTGCTGGAGGTGGACTTGTGGGGTAGCCCCACGGGACGATGACTTGCGGTGCACTGAAGTAGGCCCACCTGAAGAGCTGAGCGGGTGTGCAGCCTGCGATGATGCAGTAGGCCTGGAGGCTGGACGGTGACTTGTGGTGCACAGAGGTAGTGGCACCTGAGGCACTGCGTCCGGCACGGGCCTACCGCCACGTGGCAATGACTTGCGGTGCACTGAGGTAGGCCCACCTGAAGAGCTGAGCGGGTGTGCAGCCTGCGGTGATGCAGTAGGCCTGGTGGTCCGGACTGGATTTGATTTGTGTGAGACCTGCTGGACCACAGTGTAGGCCTGAGGGAGCAGTCAGCACACACAGAACTCCGCGGTGCGGTGCCGCAGGGTGCACTGGGGCCCTGTTGCGCGGAAGCCAGCGATCGGCTGAGGAGGCTGTCAAGCTCGCCGGCCTCGGGCTTGAAGATTGCACCGGCACGTGGTGGGCCCTCTTGGAGACACGCCGGTGGCGGCAGGTGAGCAGTGATGGCTGGGTGCGCAGGGGCGGGCAATCACCGCTGGGCGCCAGAAGGGTCTGGGGTCCAGCGGGCTGGGGTGCAGCAGGCGCACAGGATCGCGCAGGCACCACCGGTCATGGCGGCGGCCTCGTGGCAGGATGAGGGGCGCCACCCTGGCAGACACGCCCCTGCAGGCGATGACAAGATGTGCGCCAGGTGGCGTGTGACGTAGCCACCTCGTCGCCGGTGTCAATTTGGCCGTTGAAGGTGGTTGGCCACGTGTGTGTGGGCCTATGGTCAGGATATGGCAGACACAGACACACACACAGTAGTTACTTTGGTGGCCATCCCGGAAGTGAACCACGCCCAGAGCCCCGGGCTATTTATTCACACTCCTGGCCTCGACTGGCGTACGCCGGCCCAGCCCACTATGCTTACGCTTACAGGGGTGGCGACATAGCTACATGTCCAAGGTCTTCCCCACTGCCTGGGGTGACATGGTTGCGTCCACTGTCCACAACACTACAGACACCAGCAGTATATGTCCACATGGACATGTCTGTGCTCTGCATACTCAAGACTGTGCAGCACATCACCGCCACACTTGGCATTGTGCACATTCTTATTCATGGGTCCATTGCCTCCTTCGCACATACTTGGTTCCCACCTCTCCCCACATTCTGCAATTGTGTGGCAGAGGGGCTATGCCTTTGTGGATGGTTTGTCTACATGTCTGGCCCCTGTTACCACAGTTACTTGTGTTGTCGTGGCTGGTAGGTGGGCATGCTGGTTGGCATGTTCTATGTGATTTTGTTAAGTGTGCATTCCCACAGTTGTGGGTTGTATGATTGTGGAGTTGAGGTGTGTTCCGTTGGTACTTATCAACAAGCAGTGCATTTCCATAGGTGCCATCCTGAAAGCGCTGGTTGATGATGGACTGTCGGAAGATGTAGGAATCATGCACACTGCCTGGGTAGTAGGCGACGACATTGGTGAACAGTCCCCGGTGGTCCACTATTGCCTGCACATTGATGGAATGCGTGTGCTTTCTGTTGCGGTAATTGTGTGCAGTGTCAGCAGGGGGCACAAGTAGGACATGTGTGCAGTCAATTGCCCCCAACAAGTGTGGGAAGCCAGCTATGGCGTAGAAGCCTTGCTTGGTCTCCAGCTGTTCCTGCGCAGTGTGGGGGAAGTGAAGGTGCTGGGGTATCAAGCTGGTGATGGCATCCAAGACAGGTGTGAGGAACTTTGATAGGGCTGGCTGTGAGACTCCTCCGACTCTGGCAGTTGTTGGTTGGAAGGTACCAGCAAGTGCAGCACAGCCAGCAGCTTTGTCTGCGGAGGGATGTTGGTTGTCCGCTGTGTTGGTACCGTCAGCCAGTGGGCAATGTGGGTCTGGATGCGGAGGATGGTTGTCCTTTTGAGCCTGTAGTGGGCAATGACCTCCTCTGGCGTTAAGTCTCTGAGGCTGGTGCATTTTCAAAACGTCCGCTGTCTTGTTCTGCGCTGCCTCTGTGGCAGTCCGGGGGGGTGGTCCTGGGGGTGGGGGTGGTCCTGGGGGTGGTGGTCGTGGCTGTTGTGTCCCTCTTGGGTCTCCAAGCTGCATGATTAGTAGCTCCATGGCATCTGTTGGTCTTCAGATGTGGCTCTGGGCTGAGCTCCCTTTCTACTGCAGGTTTTCGTCCTACTTAAGACCAGGAAAAAGCAGGTCTTAAGTCCCTGCTGCTAACGTGTCTTATCGCCTGTTTTTGGACGGCATCTCCGATCTGGCTGGTCGTTGAGAATATCGCGAAGTGGTGTTATTGTGAGTTTTTGCACTGCAACGCCTACTCTGCATATGATTAGCGTTAGTTGTTGCTGTCAGCCTTGGCGATGTATTGGGCAGCAGCTATCGCAGGTAAACTGACGATGTCGGCTGTTAGCGCAGGCTTGTGAACAGGGCGATAATTCTATCGCCACTTTCGTGGCGGTAAAGAGCCGCTAATTCGGCAATGTGTCCTTGACAATATGCCCCAGAGTCTTTAGTGAGCAAGGGTGGTATCCCATCCAAGTGGACACCTATTTGGTTACGGAAAAAGCCAGTCGACTCTTATCGAACCCACTGAAATTAGTTGTCGGGTTCTCCTCAGGACGTAGAACAACAAGAGCTCAGTCTCTGTATATCAAGCTTCAATATCCTTAATCACCATCCGGTGATATTAGCCACCAAGGGCAACATTCTGTAGTAGGAATGGCGACCTCAAATTCGCCTTGTCTTGATTAAAAACTTTTTACACCATTATTTGTTTGTTTACGCTGTGTTTTCTGCCGATGGTGTTACTCCTGCCGAATGCGGACCGCCAAAGGGGCATTGCCTCAGTTACAAGGCGGGGTCAAGCTACTTAAAGTGGCTTAATGCGCTTGTAAATAATGCACCCTTTCATGCTATATTTAGCGTGAAAGGAGTTGGTAATGGGTGTTGCGGTGGGCGTTCCGTTGCAACACCGATTGATTTTGACTCTGCCCCATATTTACGGATGGCATAAATATGGGGCAGCGCCAAAATTAAGACCAGGGAAAACCCAGTCTTAACATGGCAAAACAAGGAGACATTTTTATTTTCTCCACGTTTTTTCGGTTTCTATGTGTGCTGAATTGTGCAGCACACATAGAAACAGCAAACCGCCATAAATTATTGTTTATATTCAGAAAGGTGTCCCTTCCTGCACATAAACAGTCATTTAAAAAATTACGATTTGCACCTTCTATGTGTGCTGCACAATGCAGCACACATAGGAGTTTCAAATCGCCATTGTGGATTGTGTATGTGCAGGAAGGGACATAAACTATCATTCATCAACGCAGGCACCCTTAGAGTGCCTGCGTTGGTGCTAGGCAGCTGAATTTAGCACCAGTGCAGGGAGAAACGTAGGGGTGCACTGTATTTTTGTAAAAACAGTGAATCCTTTAATTTCTAAAGTGATGGAGCTCGGCGTTAGCTATTTTGGAGATAACTCGCTCTCCGCCACTTTTGTTGTAAATATGCCCCTAATTTTTATCATGTATATATTTAATCAGTTGTGAACAACTGCAATATTTGAGAGTACACTTCGTAAAAGTGTACCAAACCTTTTATTTTAGCCTGATACAACATTTTTTCAAAAGTTTCTATCACCATCATTTAAAAAGTTTTCATTTTCCTGTTTTTTCTTTGCCCAAGTGAAGATTTTTTTCTATCCCCTGACGAATTAGCGGGTACATTTTCTGGAAACAACAAGGTGAACACACTTTTCCACAAAAGCTGTACAAGTAAATGATTATCTTGAACCTTTACTGAAACTTGAAGAAATCAAAAGAACATTTTCTAGAATTGCCAGATGATTGTGCAAATGTGAGTTTTGGTGAAGTTTTACTATTTCGAGCAGTATTTTTGAGCTTAGGTCATTGTAAGCCAAACTTTCTGGAAACAAAAAATCAACTCTGAAAATGTTCAAATCAACCACACTATGGGCCTGATTATGAGATGTTCATTATAATCCAACCCCTGCATAAACCTCTATTTAAGCACAGGGCAAAATTCCGAGTTAAAAGGTACTTAACGCATCCAATAGCTATTGGAAGCGTTAAATACCTCAAGCTTCATTCAATTTCAGCAGGTCAAACCTACCGTACTTAGGGGCCATTTACGATGCAGCAGTAAAGACTCCGACCTGCGTTCGGAGCATTCAGGGCCGCATTGTAATGGGCTGTAGTGTAGCTCCTATTTCCCTAATAGGCTCTGCGCATTGGAATAATATACCCTCTAGGTTTGACATAGGACTAAGGTCGGTATGTCCCTATCAAGTATATTAAACTTAATTACTTGTGCCAGCTAGCTCAGAGGCCACTAGAAACTCCTTGATAAACAAGAAGGGAGTAGTTTCTGGCAGCCGCAAAACATGACAACTTTGTTTCCCTTTTAGAATCAGAACGTGTCCCAGAGTCGTGGAAACAATAGATAACTATTTCACTCAGCTCAATCGTGCATGCTTAGTTTTCCCAAAGTTACACAGAAAGAACAGACGGGCGTTTCAATAAAAGATTTATTGAACAGTCTTGTTTCTCGTGTAAGTAAAATGTGCTGTTACGATCACAAGACAGTATGCAAGATAAATAATGTACAGCGTAAGCAGTAGAAATAAATAATACTGCGCTAGCATGATCTTTAGTAGATATTCATTTACATAAATAACATAGACTAAAAAATGCGAGTACTCATACGATGCATGTCTAAGCTAGTTCTATCCCAATGTACCTAACCTAACCTAGGTGTAGGGAGAGGTATGAAGAAGGTGAAGTATTCCTTACTATGGTATATTAAGAGTATGTTAAGCCTAGTATGCCTAGTATGCCAAGAGTCCCTCTAGGTTTCTAGTCAGCTCCATACCTTAAGAATGAGAGAGGTGGGAATCTCTTGCCAGACTCGAACTCCAACACCCCGCGAGGGAAGTCAGATCACTGGAAGCTGGACTCTCTGAGTGCAGGGATGACAGCGTCTTCTCAGTGCGTCAGGCCGGGAAACGGGCTCCTCTGAAGTCGAGGTCTCCTCTGATTTACAAGGGCTAGGGAAGGTATATTTATACCTGAGAGGTACCTCAGAATGTTAGCATTGACGTGAATCGGACAGCGGAAGACATCATGAATGAACCCCTAAGGTATAACGGTTCATGCATAATAGATGTGTCCTTGAAGAAATCAGTAGTCCTGTGCTAGGGAAACTCCCGAAGCCTAACGGTCTGTTCTTCAAGAACTCGTTGTGACGTTAGGGTGGACGGATGTCGGAGACCATGCCTGTATTTGGAGTGCACGGTTTAATGCCTAAATAAGGACTGGGATTTTATGCCTATATAAGGGCAGGGCGAGATGTGCCTATATAAGGACATGATACAGGAAAGCCCGTGTATGAACACCCTAAGAGGAATACAACACCCACTCCACTTTCGTGTGTACGATAATAATAAAATGCTAAACATTTAATATGCTAAACATAAAATGGAGTACCGCATATTGCTAAAAATATTTCTTAAAAGAATTAAAAAAGCATTTAAAAACCTATTAAAATGCAAAAGGTACTGTACATTTAAAGCATTGCTTTTCTCAGTTCAGGCATATATTCAGAAATAAAATGCAATTTGAATGAAATAAGCAGTAATATTTACATGTGACAGAAAATGATCGATAAGTTGTTCAAAAATCAAAGTCATTTCATGTCATGAAAATCAATGAACTTTTTAGACAAATAAGATGACAAAGTGTCTGAGGAAGTACCGCGAAGTCCGTACTATAAGGATAGTTCTACTTTAAGCAGATTGAATTGCCATTCAGTTTGAAAAAACGGAAAAAATTTCAATTTAGGAAGAGTTCCAAGTGTTTGAAATATGAAGGCCAAATTTTACTGTGTCTCTGGTACACTGTGGGTTGAATCAGAGTCAGTGTACGGGTCTGGTGTAAACATGAGATCATCTATTTCTGTAGACAAAATATCGTCCACTGAAGTTGGTGTCAGTTGGAACACCTCGTGTAGTAGATTAATTGCACAGAGATGTGAAGCATCGCTTTCAGCATAGGTTGCCGCAGCAATGTTCGCGTCCATTGTTACCTGTGTGCCTGTAGATCCATCTCGTACCTCAGCAGCTCCCGGAAGCGTCTGTGAGATCTCAATGAATGCCGTCATCAGGATTGGTAGCCTCTGGGGACAACACTGAGCATGGGCCGTTATCGGGTCCAGCAGAGTATCGATATCCGTTGGCGTTGCTGATGGAAATGTTAGACAGGTGTCTAACATGCATTCTTCACCGCATAGCAGGCAGCGTAGAACAGGTAAGATGCAATCTTGCCAGATTGGTCTGAATGACAGGAACCACGTGGTATTAAGTTCCCGTAGACGAGTCATGCCCAAAAGCTGTACTATTCGCTCACTGCACTTTCGTTCAAGGAGAGCTTTCTCCACTTCGCTCGGAGTGATGTCTGCGAATAGGCTGGCCATAGCGTAATAGCAGGAAGAGAAATAGAATTCCGGCAACAAGTGCTAGAATTAATGGTATGCCACCAAACACCGAATGTGCAAAGTTCGGGATGATTCCGAGTATTGCCTGGAAAGGTGCTAACAGACCGGAGCAGATGCTCTTAAATACATGTACAATTCCGGTTGTATCAGACATGTTAAAGATACGTCCTATCATTTCCACGAAATGTATAGGGCAGTTTGTACGTATTAAAGTCTGTATCTCAGCCGAAGTCCTTGCTACTTGTAGATCATAGGTTACTTTGGCCGAGGTCAAAGGCACTGTTTGCTGTAAAAGCATGGCTTTCATTCTGCTCAAAGTATCAAATCTTATAAAATAGACGTTCAGCGAAGGCCATAGAGGCGACTCCCTGACTGTGTCTATTGGGGCAAACAATACTTGCATACAGCAAGTGACCCTGGAGTTGACCGTTACTAGATATGGGATGCCTGGCAACATGCCGCAGCAACTCTGATCATTCAACATGAGGTAACTCCCATTAGAAAGTTGTCCAAACATTGGATTAATAACAGCAGATGGTGTACCCTGCTGATGGCAAGACAAATTTGCCACAGAACCATTGCAAGCCCCGTGTAAAGAAATGTCCTGACATATAAGTGAACCGCTCAGTGCACTTTTACAGTGTGCACCGCTCAAAAACACTTCACGATCCCCACTCCAACATCTATATGTATACGGTAAATCCCAAGATGTCTTAATGTATTCCTTACCCAACCTTTCATATTTGCCTGCTTGCATTTGTCCGAGGCAATACTGAAACTGAAAAGTAGTCACAGGTAGTGTGATTTTGCCATGAATGAGCCATTCTGTAGCTGGTTTTTCTGCCACTGTGAATGGTAACTTTTCCAATTTTTCAATGCTCAGCACTGTATACTTTGCTCCTCTTTGTGCCATTTCCATCTGTTTATCAGTTAAATTGTATTCTGCAAACAGAGCCGACGTGTTGATGAAACGCCAAGGCACATAGCCCGCACGCAAAGATTGCAGCGTCCAGCTCAATAACACAATAGAACGTAATTGAGATTGGCCTTGCTGTAACATCGCCAAATCTTGTTCTAGTATGTCGATAGCAGAGGATACAATGCCGTCCAATTAATATATTCTGGAGGACAAAGTTGTTAACCCATTGTCGACCACAGTGGTGTTTTCTCTAAATTAATACGATCAAGTTCACATATTCGTTCTGCGGCCTCCATCTGTGACACTTTCCATGCTTCATTATAGGCAGCATAAATGCCGGCATATATGAAACGTTTTTGACGCGGTTTTCTTGGTCCAAGCAAGAATTCCCTAAGGTCCGCGTCTTCTGTAAGTAAGGATAAGTGTTGTTTCACATCCTGTAGTGTAGATTTCTGTAGCCAATCGAGGCATAATTTTCCTACACTGTATGTTGTTACTACCCCCGGATGCTGTCTTTGGACGTATATTGGGTCTGGCCTATGAATAGTAAATCCCTGAGTTTTATTCAGGAATCTTTCCTGACAGTTGTTCGTGTCTGTGGGCCAAATCAACCAATTTTTCCAATCAGGATTAGATCTGTTGAGTTGTAGTATTTGGTCAACTGTAACCGCTGCCTGTGTATTGTTATCACTTGCAGGTGTTGGTACAGAAGGTGTTTTCATCTCTTTGATCTTGGCTAGTCCAAGACAAGATGTTTGTTGGACAGTTTCATTCAAAAACATTATTTGTTCAGGGATGATACAGGCTCTAAACAAAGCTTCTATCCCCTGCACTTGCCAAATTTTTGTACCCCAGACAGTTTTTGTGTCTATTGTGTCTTTCCATAAGTCGAAACCCTGTCTAGACAGTTGGGCAATAAATGTTGCAGAGTAAATCTGTTTTGTATTAGTTAACATAATTTTCAGTCCTGTTTTGTTTACATTTTTATAGTAAAACGTTGCTGGATCAGATGTATTGTGACCTGAAAAATATGGAAACTTGTTAGCAAATGTTTTTGAACTACCTTTTGGTGGTGTAGGGCAATGCTCCCATTGGTTAAACATAAACACATTTCTAGGGTTTGCAGATTTATGCAAATAATGATGACCATAGTGGTTATAGCAATACAGCTGTTCATAGTCTGATGAACCCTCTAAATATTCATTTTTAGAAAATGCAGCAGATTTTTCTAGGTCAAACATTATATCGTTAACAGTCTCAAAGTCCCAATCATCAGAATAGGTACCTGACGAAATGAGATCACTTAGTGAAATTTTAAACAAATGTGGAATGTTCAATTGTTCCGTTGGGCCAAAGATATAAAAATCAGTTTTGTCCCACACTATACCATCCTGTATAGGAACGGCTGTGATGTTCACTGTTGACAAGTCTCTTGCTTCACAATGGGAAGATTTATGAGGTTTCAAAAGCACGTTCACATCTTTCCCTTCAGTGTTCACATGGATGTATCTGCCATTTATAAGCACGCTCACAGTTATAACCAAAGCTAGCCAAAGCAGGAAAACAAATAGTCCAGAAATAATCCAGAGTTCAATCCATGGAGAAACCAGATAAGTCTTTTTCAGAAAGTGAAGAAAGTCTTGTACTTGCTGCTTGAATGTTGATGACACTGGCGTCATTTCAGGTTCACTCGGATCTTCTGAGAACGTATCAAAGTTAATGAAATAGCCAAAAGCAGTTCTGTCAATTGTTGGAATTGCATCAGGATTTGTAGAAATCGCTGGAACCAGTTGATCACTTGCCACATTGGTGTAGACAGGTGTATTTGGACGAACTGTTATTTGAGTTTCAAGAGGGATGAGTTCCATGGCATTGTTGCTTAGTCCTTCATCTGTGACAGCTGAATTCCCAATTGTTATCAGTCTTTCAGTCTGAACCTCTTGGATAGTAGCGAGAGGAGTGTGTCTGCTACTAGGTCGGAGTCCACAAGGCCTACTACTTAGTATTGGCCACATACTGTGATTTGATGAGGTCGATGGACACAAATCTTTTCTCCTTTCTTCCAGCAACGGGCGGCAGAAGTACTGTTCTTGTTCCTTGAACTGCTAGGACAGGTACTGGTTGTCTGTAAGAAGGTCCAAATTCCTTCTTGTCCGCAATCTTTTCTCTGACTAGATCCCCAACTTTTGGAATCCAGACAGGCCTTGCTGGGACCGACGGTTTTTCCCCAGTGGTGGTTGGCTGCAGGAATACGTTGCTTTGTTTCGATCTTAGTTCATTGAGTTCCTGTAAAACAGCCAAACAATCTTTGATATCAAACGGTTTATTTTCCACCACTGTGCCTACATGATCGACGTCTGGTACCCACATTCTTGTCCCAAATAGGACCTCATATGAAGTGACCCCCCCAGAGAACTTCTTGGTTGGTTATTCAATGAGCATTGGACCCCATAAAGATGTTTGACCCACCCATCACCCGAACCTAATGCCCTAGCTGTTATAGACTGCTTTCTGTCCCAGTTTTTCCTTTCCACAACCAAATTTCCCTCAGGATGGAATGGAGAGGAGTACCGCAATGCAACGCCCAGACTGGCCATGGCTTCTTTGTAAGCCCGAGAGCTAAACGCAGGGCCCTGGTCAGAATGTAGCGTGCCTATTGCGTATGTGCCGATAAAGACTCGCAAATCTTTTATAACAGTTCGAGCGTCAGCCGAGCGCTGAGGCCATATCCATAGGAACCTAGAGCATGAATCCACTGCAACCATGATATATTTATAGTTACCGTCCCTTTGCAGGGGACCGCAGTGGTCCAGGTAAACACAAGCTAATGGTTGTCTGAAATTAACAGGGGTGTCTGCGCAGGACGTTTTACTGTGGAGACTTTCATCTGTTGGCAAATGTCACATTCTAAAACATAGTTCTTTGTTTGTTTCCGAATGCCAGGCCACCATATCTTTGCTTGAGTAAAGATACTGTTACAGAAACACCTGCATGGGCAGAAGCTATCCCTTCGTGTGCTGCTGGGATTAGTCCTAATCTACGTTCCTTGTTTGGAATTACCCTATCCCCCACTCCAGGGATTCGAGCAAAAGGAACGTTGTTCGCATCAATTACATAAGAGTACTTGAGTGGAAACTTTTTTGGTAATGCTGCACCACTGCCTTTGCTTGTAGCATTGACAGCCAACATTATCTCACCGTCTATTTTCGTTTTTGAACGAGTGATCGCAGCTACGGAAGCCGTCTGAACAGCTCCCTTTGCGGCTTCGTCAGCCAATGAATTCCCTGCAACGTGAACGCTATCACGTTGATGACTCAGTGTGTGGATCACGTGAGCCTTTGGTAGTTCGTTTTCAACTGAACTACTTGTTCCCAAAGCGTTTTGTGCTTTATTGTGCCACCTTTCGCATCTTTGAACCCATTTTCAAGCCAGTTTTGTATATATTCATTATACAACTGCACACAGTAAAAGGAATCGCACACTATTAGTGTGGGGAATTCTCGATCTGTACTTTCAAGTGCCAGTTTGAATGCTTGTAGTTCAGCTCGCTGAGCTGTACAATCTCCTAGAGATTGAGTTTTTGTGACCATAGGTTTGAAGATGCCATCTCGCATGCGACCTTTAACGATTGGACACGCTGCACTGTAAGCTTGCTTACTCCCTGTTGCGGGTTATGCTGATCCGTCAGTGTAAATTATGAATTCGTACTGATTGAGAGGCAGGATTTCAGTGGGCAGAGGACATTCTTGTTCATATTGCAGGAATGCTTGTGTTTTTAGATCTGGGTCAAAAACATATTCAACATCTGTTGCAGCAAGAGAATTAACCCATTGTATCCATCTTGGATGTAATGCTTTAGCATTTGGAATGCTTGCTTTTGTGACCGCTTCTAAAGCTGGTACTGAGGTTACGACAATAATGCGTTTCCCTTGTGCTAGGGCTCTTTCTTTTGCTACTGCAGTTTGAACTGCGGTCAGCATTTTTTCAGTTGAAGTGAAGCGCATTTCTGCTTGTGTATACAAATGAGATTTGTATGCGATTGGTATTTTTTCACCCTCGTTAAATGTTAAGTAGGTGAAACCGCATTGACCCGAAATTATTCGGATCACCAGGTTGCGTTGACTTACGCGTGTTTGCAAGTGATTTGTTGCTAACATGTTAGCCTGGAGTGAACGCAAGATTTCTGTGTGTTCCTGTGTCCAGTTTTTGATTGAAAAATCAGGTTTGATTAATGCGTAGAGAGGTTTAACCCTTTCTGCGTAATTTTAGAATGTATGTTCTTCCAAAATTGAGGAAACCCAGGATGGATTTTAAGTTTTTTAGCGTTTTTGGAGGTTGGAGCAGCGCACATTTCTCTAGAAAGTTAGCTGCCAAGCTCTTGCCTTCACTTGAAAGCTCATATCCTAGAAATAGGACATTGAGATGGGCAATTCTGGACTTTTTGAAGTTGAATTTGTAGCCCTCAGAGGCGAAGCCCAGTATAATGGTTCTTACCCTGTTCAAGTGTTTATCCAGGTCATCGTCTGTCAGATATATATCATCGACATAGGACAATGCCTCATTGTCATAAATTTGTAGCAACTCCGTTACCCTCGCTGAGAATAAGTCCGGGCTGTTCTTGAACCCTTGTGGGAGTCGACAAAATTGACGCTGGGTCCCCATTATGGAGAAATCTGTTAAGTACCTGCTTTCAGGTGCTATGTTATGACAAAAGAAACCATTTGAGATATCTAATGTGGTTTTATATTTTTTACGCACAATGTTATTCATTAATGCTGTGCTATGTGCATTTTGCACTGCAAATGTTTTAGAACAAGTGTTTAAGTGTCTGTAATCCAAAACTAGACGATAGGTGTTGTCTGGTTTGGAGACAGGAAACATAGGATTGTTCATTGAGGAGGTGCATGTTTCAATCACCCCTTGGTATTCAAGTTGATCTAAGATCTTCCTGACCTGTTTTTTAGCTTCTTGCTTTATTGGGTACTGCCTCTGTGCAGTTGGTTCATGTTTCAGATGTATTTTATGGTGAGGTGAGTCCTCATCCCATCCTACATGATTCTTATATAATGCTGGGGCCTGGGCCACTGCCCATTTCCTGGCATATGTATATTTTAGATGAATTGGAATATGGTTAGAGAAGGCAGGCATAATAATGTCCTCACTGTGTGGGCAATCCCTGACAAATTGTGGTGGCTAGTCTTTTTCTGCTAGAAGTATGTCATAGCCTCTTGATAGTCTTTCCCAAAAAAGTGCTTTGACCTGTCTGGGTATGTCTCCCTCCATCCGGAGTGTTATTTCATATAACTTTTGTGGAGTACTAACCCTGGTGTCTACAGTCTCAACTGTGATGTACTCATTCAAGTCCACTATCTCCAGAAGTTCCTTCAGGTTCTGGCGAGCTATTGTGACTTCTGCTGCACTGTCCAGCATTGTCTGAGCCCATTCTCCGTTCTTGAGTTGTGTTCTCAGTATCCTCGGCATGTCTGATCTTTAGACCTGCTACTTTCTTTTTGGAGAATTGAGGTTTTGTTTTGTTTTTCGGAACGTGTTTGTCGTCTTTCGATTTCACGCGTTCTTCTCTATGTTCTGACCGTCCTCTTCTTTCCGAAGTCTGTGACGAGATCTGAAAGGTACGAGAGGAACGTGTATCAGTATCTTGATACCTGTCAGGTTTTTTCAAATTATCCCTGTTCCTGAGGTTATACCTCCTTTCAGAGGGCTCCTTTTGAGGAGACCTACCTCGGGATTGAGAACGTTTCTCGTTTGAATTTTGTTTGTTAGTCTCCCACTTCTTTTTAGAAGATGTAGTAGTTTGTTTAATAGAGTCCTTCTCAGGACCTTCAGATAGTTTCGGCTTCACTGGTCTTCCACCCAAACTATCTCTGCCTAATTCTGCATAAGATTGTTCTATTATTCAGGGTAGCTCAGTTTGATGTTCTGTAACGTCAAATTCCCTTAATTTCTGGCGGATCGCCACTGCTGCTGCCTCCCCTTTAATATTAGATAATATTATTGTTGAGACCTGGTCGAAATTTTTCAGTAATTTCATACCTAAATTCAGAGCAGGCTCTGCCCCATATTCGTTTTGAATTTGTTTTAGGACATCAGGTATTACCGCAATTGACGGACTGCCGTGTGTTTTAGTGTAGATGGCAACAAAGACTGAGCCCCAAGTGGTGCAGTCTTCCAGTTGTGGTGTGATCCCCATTGGTAAACATATGGTTAGGATTCTGTGTTTCTCATACGGGCTAGTATTTGGAAATACTGCTTCGATTTGAGTAATTTTTTGAGCTATCCAGAATGGAATTTGCTCACATTTTGTGGGCATTTTACCCATGACTGCGTATAGAGTCTGTGGTGTAATTTTTAGTGTATTCCCCTGTTGAGGAGTTTGATTTGGAAGTGTCAATGGTGGTTGGACTGTGAAAGTCCGCATGACATATTGGACCAATTGTCTGTATATTTTTATTAACTCTGTAAGTTGAGTAAGTAGTTCCTCATCTGACATTATATCCAGCTCAGGATGAGGTGTGTAGCCGGCTAGAATCGGCCATGTTGCTCCTGGTCTACCTAGTGGACCGAGCCTGGTAATGTTTCTGTGATGTTTTAGGGCGCCTTTAAACCAGAGCTGATGCTCCTGGTATGTTAGTGGAATTTCAATATCCTCGAAAGGAATATATTCCTCTGGTGGATCATCTTCTTTGTAGAAGTGAAACAGTTTTGTAACTGGATTGGATTCAGGAAATATTACCCATGAATAGAATACCTCTGTCTGAAAGGATTTGTGTGCCTCTATCACGAAAACTGCTCTACCGCCTCTTGGTGGTAGGCCGTGTTTTATGAGTTTTAGAGTGATGGCTCTTCTTAAGTTTGGATGGATGTCTATAACACCCTCCTCGGTTTCATTTAAACCTGTAATGTTTAAAGCTCTTAAAGCTTGCTGATCCGTAACTTCACCGTTGTCGGAGTCAGGCATTTTTGTTTTTTGAAAAATGTAGAACAAGTTTCAAGGAAACAAAGATAAGGTGCACAATATTTTGGAACACTGTATCCTTCAACGTTGAGCTCACCAAACAGCTAATATATAGGGTGCTTCCCTATGTAGCCGTGGCAGATACTTAACCCTGCCCACTCCAGACGTCTTTTGGAGTATATGGGTAGGGGTCTCTGAGAGAAAAGCACGGCTGAGTTACTCAGTATCTAATGTTAAATTACCGCCTTACCAAACCGTTGGGCGCCATGTAGTGTAGCTCCTATTTCCCTAATAGGCTCTGCGCATTGGAATAATATACCCTATAGGTTTGACATAGGACTAAGGTCGGTATGTCCCTATCGAGTATATTAAACTTAATTACTTGTGCCAGCTAGCTCAGAGGCCACTAGAAACTCCTTGATAAACAAGAAGGGAGTAGTTTCTGGCAGCCGCAAAACATGACAACTTTGTTTCCCTTTTAGAATCAGAACGTGTCCCAGAGTCGTGGAAACAATAGATAACTATTTCACTCAGCTCAATCGTGCATGCTTAGTTTTCCCAAAGTTACACAGAAAGAACAGACGGGCGTTTCAATAAAAGATTTATTGAACAGTCTTGTTTCTCGTGTAAGTAAAATGTGCTGTTACGATCACAAGACAGTATGCAAGATAAATAATGTACAGCGTAAGCAGTAGAAATAAATAATACTGCGCTAGCATGATCTTTAGTAGATATTCATTTACATAAATAACATAGACTAAAAATGCGAGTACTCATACGATGCGTTTCTAAGCTAGTTCTACCCCAATGTACCTAACCTAACCTAGGTGTAGGGAGAGGTATGAAGTAGGTGAAGTATTCCTTACTATGGTATATTAAGAGTATGTTAAGCCTAGTATGCCTAGTATGCCAAGAGTCCCTCTAGGTTTCTAGTCAGCTCCATACCTTAAGAATGAGAGAGGTGGGAATCTCTTGCCAGACTCGAACTCCAACACCCCGCGAGGGAAGTCAGATCACTGGAAGCTGGACTCTCTGCGTGCAGGGATGACAGCATCTTCTCAGTGCGTCAGGCCGGGAAACGGTCTCCTCTGAAGTCGAGGTCTCCTCTGATTTACAAGGGCTAGGGAAGGTATATTTATACCTGAGAGGTACCTCAGAATGTTAGCATTGACATGAATCGGACAGCGGAAGACGTTATGAATGAACCTCTAAGGTATAACGGTTCATGCATAATAGATGAGTCCTTGAAGAAATCAATAGTCCTGTGCTAGGGAAACTCCCGAAGCCTAAGGGTCTGTTCTTCAAGAACTCGTTGTGACGTTAGGGTGGACGGATGTCGGAGACCATGCCTGTATTTGGAGTGCACGGTTTAATGCCTAAATAAGGACTGGGATTTTATGCCTATATAAGGGCAGGGCGAGATGTGCCTATATAAGGACATGATACAGGAAAGCCCGTGTATGGACACCCTAAGAGGAATACAACAGGGCTGTGCGGTTTACTTTCCGACAGCCTCATTATGATGGGTGCGGTCAGAAAGTAAACCGGCCGGTCATTCCGGCTGGCTTCCGAAGGGCTCGGTGAGCCTGTCGGCCAGTCGGAAGCCAGCCAGTAATCTCAAGGGCGGGCCTTTCTGCCCTTGAGATTACAATGCCCGGTTTCCAACATGGTTTCCATGCCGGCCTGTCCGACATTTGGAGCATGGACATTTGGGGGCTGAGGGGGCACCCGTGGTGCCCCCCTGTTGATCTCTGCACCCCGTGGCAGGCACCTTGGGGTGCCTACCACAGGGTGCAGGGATGAACCACACCTCCCATTTCCCTATGGGAGCATGCATTATGGCCGGTTTATGGCCAAAATGCATGCTGCCATAGTGAAATGTTGGGATGCGACCCAACAGTGTTCGGTCGCATCCTAATTTGGCGGGTGGGAAAGCCAACCGGGTGTCAGTTGGTCCCAGGACCGAGTCGGTGTCGGGTGGAATGAATTCTGCCCGACATCGAAATCGGCCCCTGAGTGTGTTAAACACCAAAATCTGCATGTTATTCTCCAATAACGCTAAATAGGTACTATTTATGGCACACAATAAATAACGAACCCCAGGGTATCCTTATTTACCATGAGCGTTAAATAGCACCTTTACTTGTAATCAGGCCCTATGTTGGAGGCCATGGTTTGAATGCAACCATGATGGCATGGTTGGGCCATGGCAGGCCCCAACTCTGGAGCCCACCAAGAATATGCCATAGTGGCAGAGTGGCCAGTCTGAGGCTGCAGAGTACAGAATATTTCCATTAGCTGTTATGGAAATTGAGGCATAAGGGGGCTGGCATGCACCCATTTTGTGAAAATATGGGTTGTAATCCTCTTAACTCCCCTAGTTTTACACATTTTAGATCACCTGTCTTTTGGATCTCTGCTGTGACTCTCATTAGCTGAATCTCACTCACTATAAGCTTGCTATCAACTCTGTGAACATGAATTGGAGTGCAAGCCACTAGTGCTCACCTTTTAAAAGGAGCTCTGCTGTTGCGCAGCTGGGTTAAGAGGCTCTGGGTTGGTTACTTTGAAATACGTGGGCACACACATGTGTGCAAGCAGAGTGAATGAGACTACCATCTACATTAGCGAGTATCTGTGCACAGATTTCATGTCACAAATTGGTCCTCTCATAAATTGGTGATGACGTGAGCAGGTCTTATAATGAGTGTGCATTCATAATATAAGTCTGTAATGCTGCACTGAAGTGTGTTGTGCTTCATTGTATCGTACATTATGGGCGATAGCTTCACAAAAGCATAGTTTGACAATAGTTTGGCCTAGAGACCAGTACTAGATGTTTCATTATTCTCAGAGTTAGCGCCTAATTATATTACAGCTTTGAATTACCTTGCTGGACCAAGTTAATTACTCTGCAGGACAGCTGGGGGTCAATGCCTCCCCCATGTGATGAATCATTGGAAGTGATTACGTCTGTTCCTGATAGATGAAAGGGATGGGGACAGAATCTGCATGTGCTTGTTTCATTTTCACACTGCCCTGGTGTAGGAGTTCTCAACCCAAGGAGAACAAAGGTGTAAAGCTAGATCTTTGGAGCCTATCACAAGAGGGGCTCTCCTTTGAAGTTTTGGAGGAAATGGTGTTGCATAAACTAGGGCTCTGGTCTAGGTCTACAAGGTTTGGATTTCTCACCCACAGGTGCCTCGACTGAGTTCAGTACATCAGTGGTTGAGCGGGAAGTACTGGTTATTGTGGCCCCACACACCCCCATTTGGCATACCTGCCATGTGGTATCTGTGCTTTCTGGACTACTAGCGTCAGGGATGCAGTGGTAATTCAAACCCAGATTCATTGTTTAGAATAGCACACACATGTAATGTACTACGAAAAGACACTGTATATGTTTAAAAGTGTTTATTTCAATAGTCTCATCCTGTTGCTTAGTACATGTGCAATAACCACACAAAATATAATTAAAACAGCACTAATGCATGTTACAAGCAGCAAAAATAATATGAACATTTCTAACATAATTGGAATTTTCCCAGCAGCCTAACACCCGAAAAACTACTTCCATGTGCTAAAATATTAGAACAAGGAGAAGCTGACTTGCCTCTAGTGCTTTTTGAGACTCAGCGTACTGCATACTTGTTCGCAGAGGAGCAGCTGTGTTTATCAGACTTCTGCCATGAGAGAGTGTCCCCTTAGAAGGAAAACACACATCCGCTGGGCTCAGCTCCTCTCCTCTCTGTAACAGCTCTCAGCATAGGTTTGGATACTGCAGTAGTCTGGCAGGACTTCTTGCCAGAACCTTGGGTGAAGACATCTCTGATTCTGTAGTCAATTCATGTAGTTTATAAATGGTTGGCAACTGACTTTTACCCTACATTGGGGACTTTTCATTTTCCAAGACATAACTAGTGTGAACCAGCATAATGAAAATGTGTCAACTTAGACAATGTGTTTAATTTACACATACTTTGTAAGACCTTGAAATGCAGATATCATGGAGATTGTAGCAGACGTGTGTTGCCTTATGTGTTAGCAAAGCCATTGTATGGATGAATTGACACTTTCACAAACTCTGCAAAAGATAATGATATGCTGCATGTGGGCCAAAGGTCGACAGTCTAACTTAACATGTTCAAAATGGAGTCTGGCTTTGGAAGTTTATGACATCCTCAGCGTGTACGTCTGAGTATGACAAATAAATTGACTGCATATAGAGGATGTCATTCTAAGGGTTCTATTTTGTATGAATAACCTAAATAAAACCAACAAAAAATATTAGTTCAGAGATAGCTCTTGTTCTCATTGTGCAGTCTTTGTAATTGATAGAGGATGTCCATGTTTTTTGGTCTGATCATTAGACAACCACTTCTAGTTGTCAACTGAAGATGTTTCCATAACGGGATCATATGCAGCAAATGAATGGAGATGTATTGGCAAAGCAGGCATGTTACCATTTATTTGCGCAATGGATGGACCAGAGCACTGTTGAGATTTTTAAGCACTAAGTGATGGTGAAAGTGCTGCGGTCAGTGGCTCAAGTGACATCAGCGGTGCAAGCCAGTCCCTGGGAATCTCTTCAAAGGGTAAAGCCGGTCCATCATAGCAAGCATTTCGCAGCATGGCAGGTGCACTGCTCGACAATGCTTCTGGTGTGACTGGAGCAGCTGCAGGAGCATTTGCACATTAAGGAAAACCACTGGGGGCTGCTCCAGATGTAGGTCCAAGATGATATCAGTCTTACAGTTCATACACCAAATGAAGGGCATTACTTGTAGAGAATCTATTTTGCAAAAGGACAAAATCCAGCTCTCAATGAGTTCAGAAAGCCACTTATGTTCCAGATATTGCGTTAGTGATTCTTTGCACTTTTGCTCAGCTGGATATGTGTACTCTATGCTGTCGATACCCTTTTTGGATGAGGAGGACAATGATAACACCACAGCACATTAGTAGAAGGAGGGTGAGGAATCCTCCAAAAAGACCTGAGAACAAGGAGTGAAAAATTGATGGAATCAGCATAATACCAGTTGTACTGGATGCTTAAAAAATCGTTTGTACAATGTCTGCAAAATTAGCTGGGTTTTGTGTTTGTAACAGCCTATGTATTTCTAAAGCAGTTGTTGCTCTCTGCAGGTATTAGGTCACTTCTGCAAAGTTAAAAGGGATTTCTTTTGTATTAAAATTGCAAAATGTTTACTCATTTTCTCAAAATGCATGCCTTTCATATCAATTCTAGGCCAAGGGACACCTTTGATTACATGTTGTGGTGGTGGGTACAAGTTTCATCCTCAGCACTGTCTTGTTTTAGAAATTGGAATCACATAAAGTTGGCTAGGTTCCAACCCTCAGCAGCTGATGTTGGTTAACATTAAATACGAACCTTTATTTAAAAGTGCATGGTTATAGATGAAATGGGAGTTACTGATAAGACACAGTTCAACCCAGGCATCAAATAGTTACACATTCAAGGCAAAGAAATGGAATTGCATAGTAGAGAATGACTTCAAGGATTTCTGCAGCTTGAAACACTGATAAACACAGGGTCATCTTCATTTAAGCACATGATATAAAATTTCAATGAATGAAACAAATGCAAATTGTGCATTTTCTCATACCAGCTGAAAGATATATATTTTTGCCAATCTGTATATCTGTTGCTTTGTAGTGGTTAATTCTGGGGGTGTGTGGTCCCAGGAGAAAGTCAGAAAAATGCATATTTCCTTTAATTAGTGACAAATGCATCTTCACAGCCAGATGACTTCAATGTGCTCACCAATGTTGACACAGCTTACCAACACTATATGTAATAAAGATTACAGGTATGCGTCTGTTACACCGGAGATCAGGGCAAGTAGCTTTTGGACCAGGGGTGTTGGAAGGAAACAATGCATGCATGTATTGGAATCATGGGACCATAAGGCTAAACCTTCAGAAGGGATTTGTGAGGAATTATAAGTTGATTTTGGAACATAGAATGTATTTCAGAGTCTAAAATGTTTATTTGTAGGTGCCAATTGGTGAATAGTGTTGAATCAACCTGTGGCATAGAGGGCTTTTTAGTGACTTTCATTGTTCCAAATCCCAGACACATAGGGGTCGATTCCGATCTCGGCCGGTAGGGCACCGAATCGGATTCGGCTTAACCGGATCCGATTCGGAGCCCTCTTTCCCGACCGATTCGTACGTGGGTCCTGCCGAGCGAGTACGATGCGAGCGCACGCGAAATCGCCGACCGACTCGTACGCGGGTCCGAACCGCTCCGACCGACTCGCACGGACACGACTCGCACCGCGCAATGGAGACGTTCCCCAGCCGGGCAAGTACGATGCGCGCCGCGAGCAGTCCGACCGACTCCCGGCGTCCGGCTCGAAAGAGCAGTCGGAGCCGGACTTTGTGGGTCCGTGTCGGACCCCCCTGTACGCGTAGCCGCGCGAGTCGCACACAGGGGGGACCTATGGGTCCCCCCTACCTGTGCATGTATGCCGCGAGTCGCATCGAGGCGTACCCGCTGTAGGGGGCGCCCTTGTTCGCCTCGCACCCATTGAGTCAATGGGAGCCCGCGTACGCGTTGTACGTCCGGCTCCCATTGACTTCAATGGGAGTCCGACCGACTCAAGTCCGATTGCATGCGTGCGCATCGTACTCGTTCGGTCGGACTGCCAGAGTCCGATTCGGTCGGAAATCTCTCCGGGTCCGGCTCGGTCGGAGTGATTTCCGGCCTGAATCGGAATTGGCCCCATAGTCTGCTGGAAAGTTTCTTTCAGAAAAATTATTTCGTTTGGGTATGATGCATGTTCGACACAGGGCTTCTTTGCCAATATTTGGTTGCCCATATACTTTTCTCATCAATATTTTCTTTCCATACTCTTCTGAATAAATCAGAGTGTTAGTTGCAATTTTTCAGAAGTTGTGGATGTTGTTAAAAATAGAAAACTGAGGGATGTGAACTGTTCTCACTCTCCAAATAGGGGGATTTCCTCAGGAAATTAGGATGACTATTACGAGGCAGAGCTTCACAATGCTCCAACTGGTTGTTATTGTACATTTCTTTGGGATAGCTAGTTTGATGTATGCAATAGTGAAAAAGTATGTCTGTGTAATTCAACGCATGCAAATAGGGATCTTCATTGTTTAGGTTGTGTATGCCTGTAATTAAGACATCATGCATTTCACAGTCCTAGTGTCCTGTCGTCTGAAAAAATAACCAGGAATAATCGCATTGTT
The DNA here is from genome assembly GCA_963921515.1 of Calotriton arnoldi. Lineage (NCBI taxonomy): Eukaryota > Metazoa > Chordata > Amphibia > Caudata > Salamandridae > Calotriton > Calotriton arnoldi. The sequence goes on from CAWUFW010014747.1 coordinate 204,276, forward strand.
CACTGAAACCTTCAAAACATATGGCAATTGCAATGTCTGAGTGGTTCTCATCACTGGATAGTGAACCCTTTCCCAAAATATGCCTTTGGGCACAGGATAAGCTGTAATGTTTGCAGCGTGGAGATCTCATGGAACTCTTTGGGAAGTCAGTGTTATTAGCTGCATGATGAAAAGAAACACCCCTGTAGCAATCTAAATATAGGACGAAGGTGGAATCAAATACCTGTCATGAAACCAATGATAGGCAAGAAGAAAACAATGGTGCGGAATGACTACAAAGTGTGATGAAAATCCAATTTGTGCAGAACCTATATTCATTCTCATAAAGGGTTGTTTTTTGAAAACGCATTATCTCGGTCAATGTTGGTTCCTGCATCAGGTTAATAATAAGCCAGTGTGTTGCTTGTAATATTTGCAACTGTAGTAATTGCTGCGTCAGATACTTCCAAGAAATCTACTCTTTGGTGTAAAGATGGAGACACAGTAGGCTCAAATACCCCAGTCTGGGTACTCAATGTAGTCATTTTACTGCGCTTTTCCCAGGGTATTTTATTCAGAGTACAGAGAGGCTGAGAAGTTCTACTCCCAATTATTTCTTGATATCCACGAGGGTCTCCCATACATGATTGGCCACATACAGCTTTTTAATGTGATCAATGGACACCTGTTGATTTTTCTTTCAGCCAATGGAAGCAGGATTACATCTTGTTCAACTTTTACCCCAAGAACTGGAATTGGTGGTCTAATGGGTTTGACCCAAAAGCTTGCTTATTGTGGACCTTTTCTTTGATTCAGTGGTCAATTCATGCGGTTCATATAGCGCTGACTGTTGAGTCTTACCCTGCATTGGGGGACTTTCAGTTAATCCGAAACATACCCAGTATGAAGCAGCTTGATGAAAATATGTCAACTCAGAATACATGTTTATTTTACACATTCACTGTCACACCTTGAAATACAGATATCATGGAGCTTGCAGCAGACTTGTGTTGCCTTATGTGTTAGCAAAGTCATTGTTTGGATGAATTGACACTTTCATGAGTTCTGTGAAAGATGGCATGCTAACTTAACATGATCAAAATAGAGTCTGGCTTTGGGATTTATGACAAGGAAACAGGCAGTAATGTCAGTTATGTGTATGGATTATGGCTCATAGAGGTTTCTTTCAAGAGAATACTTGAAGTCACCATGTTGGAAAGTCCCAAAATGCTCTGCAGGAAGACTGGGGCAGGGATGGAGTGATAAATGTTTAATTTTAGGATTGGGCAGAAATATCTAACTTTCTTAATCACAAATGTGGTGAACTTCAGGGCAGCTGTTATACCCTTCCGCTTTCCAATTCTGCCAGCTGCCACTTATCAAGTGTCACAAAGTGGTTGTTGGTTCCTAAGGAGCTTGGAAGTTTGCATTTGTGGCATATTCTAAGGCCTTCTAGAAGGGAAAGGGACATTTTTGTACAGCATTTTTATGTATTGGAGACTCTTAACTTCACTTTTTCTTCTCACTACAAGCATAGGAGCTTTAGGGCAGAGTCCATACTATTTTAAATGACTGTTTTTGGAGGTTTGACCCATATTATATCTTCGTTTGTTGTCCAATTTTTTCTGTGTGGTGTGAGTTTGGAGGAGTGTTGAGAGGTTTTTTCATTTTTCTGTGGCAGTGTTCAGGAATTAGGGAGGTCCTCTGAGTGTTCCTTGCATCAACGGCATTTATCTTCTTTCTGTGCATTGGCTTATGGAAGTGTTGAAGGTGTGGGGTTGAGTTAATTCCTCAACGTTTGGACATTCATGCTAATATTGAAGGCAACGAATGTTGTAGGCATGCAGCTGCATGAATGTGCAAGCCCAGGTTTGTTCCTGCTTGTCATCCATTTTATGTTTTGTGTTCATGTGTGCGTGTTTACACAAGGATTCATATCGTTTACTATGCTATTTTTATTTGTGGGGTAGGTAACGGTGCTGCCCTGCCATGTTGCCATTTGCTCATGCCGTTGTCTACCATGCTACACTTTTTATTATTTTAATATTATTGTATGCAAATGTGTGTCTGTGTTGTGACGCACAGTCATTTTTCTACTGCATATATAGGTATGTGATCTCTGCATATCGCAAACGTTGTCAGACTCTTCCACCAAACTATTTACCTGCTGACCTCCTCTTTTTGCTGATTTTTATTTCTGGCGTAAGGACGGAAAAGTTCCAATGTGCCAGTTCAACCTGTGACCTACAAGAATGGGATCCAAGTCCACGCCAAATCCTTCTTCTAGGCGACAGATCTTTGCCACTGTTTTAGAATGTAAGCTAAATCAAATCATATTAATTGACATCAAAATTAATCAGTTCTTAAGTTCAGTCACTAATGAGACGTTTGGATTGGTTTAGAAACCATTATTCTCACAAAGAGATTAGTAGAATTCTTTGATCGTTTTATTTAATTAGCAAGTAATCAATAATAATGCAAAATAGACCAGCGTATTCCATAAAGGAATTAATCCCTATTCTAAACAAAAGTTCCAGAATCAAAAGTTAATAGAACCCATAAAGAGCTTGAGAAAAGAGTGAGATCAAAGGAATATGAGGTTTAAATCATATTAGGTAGTTGAACTCCCCATAAAGAGCAGTACATTAAAATCAGCCAAGTCTCAATATTCAAATAGCATCAGCATACAGTTGCAGTAGCAATCTGTACAAACAAAGAGAAATATAGGGCAACAGATGCAGCAGTAGCTACAACCGTCAGAGACCAGAAAGATGGTTAAAATTCTTCATGAATGTCTAGAGGCATTTCCTCAGAAAGAAGCCTCTGTCTCAGTCCCAAGCATAATTTCCTTTTCTAGCTAGAAACACTCACTAATATAAAAGACAAGAACACATGTAAACAACATTGTTGTAGGTTAGATAACTACTTGTCCGATGGATAGGTATCTTTCTATGGTGAGCAGGCGTCCTTCTTCCTTTCCCACTGAAAACACATGAAGTCAACAGTCTACTATCAAATATGTAACATACATCACTAAACATTTGTGTTTCTGGAAATGTTAACCTTGGTTCCCATGGAAGCTTAATGCAGAGTCTATTCTATCATGTATTCAATGTTTCACTGTGTGACAATGAACTATACTAAAGGCAGAAACATTTACTTGCAAATTTCTAGTTAGTTAATGCTTTTCATATTTAATATAAGCGAGAGATATTGCTAAAATATGCAATTCTCTATTCAGTATTATATGAAGACAAGATAGATAGGAAGTTCAAGCTAGGTGCAAATGAGAAGATGTAGCTCAAAGAAATAATGCATTTTATAAAACCAGAACATTTTGAAGTTGTAACAAAGATTCTAAGCAAGTAATATTAAGGTCAAGCTATCAAATACATTTGTGCATAGTTTAGCAATTTCTAAAGCTTTGTTTTGTTAAAGAGAAATATAACAGTGAATCGGACTGTCTAATGCATATTGCACATTTTGACTACGTCATTTTACAATGTGTGTTCACGTTAATATCTAAAGCAACTTATCAGCTTTGTTAATTGATTTTAATTTCAATTTTCATCTTTTTCAATTTCCCCTCTGATGGTTGTCATCTTAACCATCACACTAATTTCATTTCACATGTATATTCAGAGAGCACGTTCATCATTATTTGAGTCTTGACTTTTTCTTTTCTGTTCTCGAAATTTTAATGATTTCATGTAATTATCATTTATCAAACGATTCAATCCTAATTCTTTTTCAAATCTCTTATTTTGTTCTTTTTCTCTTCTTCTGCGTAAAATAAATCTGCAGTACATTACTAAACCATAACAAAATAGCAGACAAGGCTCTATAATTATTACTGGCATAAAAAAAGCCTTTAAAATGCCTCCTCCTGCTGTTGTAAACCAATTTCCAATTGTACAAATTCCCTTTCCAAAGTTTTCAAAGACACTAGGGGCATCATTAGGATGGCGGGCGGACTTTGTCTGCCCGCCATACCGACGTACAAAGGGACCGCCCGCCATAGGTGCGGCGGTCCCGTGGGGGTAATTAGGATGCGCCCCCACACTGGCGGGCGCATCCTGCATTTTCAACATTGCGCCGGGCGGTGCTTTCAGCACCGCCCGCCGCAATGCCAAAAATGCATGTTGTGCATTTGCATGCACAACGTGGCAGGCACCGCGCGGTGCCTGCCATGTTGTGCATGCGAATGCAGGGGGGTACCATAGGTACCCCCCATGTGCACCCCCTACCCCCCAGAATCCCTGGGGGCCCGCTACGGGCCCCCAATGTAAAATACTGCATGCCTTTCATACAGTCATTGTCCCATGGAATAAGATCAGAAACGTCTCTGTATGCCACCAAGTAAAGGTTTTGTATACACTGTCTACCGTAACCAACAATAAACAAAAAAATCCTGAATTTCTTTTTAGTTCGAGGTGGATTCATTTGAAGAATTGCTTCCACTCTCTGGCTACATCTTTCTATCTCCTTTTTCAGAAATGTGTACCAGATATTCAACTTCTTTTTAACAGTACTGCAGTTATCCTGGGGACACTTTATCTCTGTTCTCAGCTAGGTGATTCTATAAGGCAATGGTGTCTTGTTTACAAGCTTCTCATGTTTCCGATTGTAGGAAGCTGGCTCTTTATATGATATATCAAAATTAAATATATCATGTAAAGCATTCAGGGGTTCCCTTATGAGTGGAAAGGGGGCTTGCTATGCCAATCCCAAGGTGCTCTGCTAGGGGGTAGTGTGGTTGAGCAGCCTTAGGCTTATCACTAAGGAGTGCAAGATGTTTGAAAATACACAAAATGGCCAATAAATGAGACACAAGAGTAAAGAAGGAGATCCACACCAATTTATAAAAATAGCAAGTATCTTTATATATGTGTAGGCATCAGAACAAAATAGTTCATGTAAGTATGTTTATAAATATGCATTTCTTTAGTTAAAAAAGTCAACAGTGCAATTTCTGGAAGATGCAATGTTCTCCCATAAGAGGACAAGAAAATGTGGCATTCAGGTATATTACAGCGACTTGCAGGAACCTTCTCTAGGAGTTAAGGTGAGTGGAGAGCAAAGGTCCAAGACAGCACCAGCAGAACACTACCAGCAGCACTAGGGCAGCTGGTTGCAGAGGTGCAAAACAACGTTGGGTGCCCAATTTTATTCTATGGAGAATGGTTGCGGTGAAAAGAAGCCGCAGACTTTGACTGGGGGACCAGTTGGGCTGAACCAATAGTGCGGCTCAGGTCTCACAATGCTTGTGGATGTAGGGACACCTGTGGTCCTCTTCTCCACGGCCAGGGGCAAAGGGTTCAGAGGTGCTTTTATGCATTGGGTTTTCTTACTGGGAGCAGTCACATTAGAGGGGGCCTGCATGTAGAGACTCAGGTTCTGGAGGGCTGGGGACCTCAATGGCACAGTTGGCCCACTTCAACTCTGGTTTGGAGGGATGGGTGCAGTGGTGGCTTCAGACGTCAGGTTTTGGAAGTTGCGGAGTCCTCAGAGTCCTTTCTTTTGAGTTTCTGCAGGATGCAGGGAACAGTTCTGCTGTTCCACTGGAGGTCCTGGTTCTTTATTGAGGGGAAGCAGTCCTCCCAGGTTTTGGAGGCACAACAGCTGCAGGACAAGATGTCTTTGGTACAGTTTTGACTGGGAACAGCAGTGCTGAGGCCCAGGCAGTTGATCTCTTCAGTGATCTACTTCTTTGTAGGTCATCAGGATCTGTTCTTCTGGTGCCAGGGGCTCCCTTAAATACTGAATTTAAGGGTGTTAGGGTAGTGTAGGGTAGTAGCCAATAGGCTACTGACCCTTGGGGTCAGTACGCCCTACAACCCAGTCCTAGAATTCCTAAGTATTCCATCACATAGATGGCTACATATGAAAAGCTAAGTCCACCTCGGTTTAGCTCACCTTAGTGGGGGTACTAGCCTGAGGGTGGCACGCCTACCTGACTAGATACTTTTTCCACCTAGCCACGTGCCACAGGGGCACTGGGCAAAGGCGGTTGGCTTCCTCTCCTGTGAGGGGAGCCAGATCCGCATTTCAAAGGAGGCAACTCTTTGAAGCTTGCAACCCTAGGAAGGCTAATCAGGAGGTTATCCTATGGGAGGGTGTGTGACACCTTTCTTCTGGGTCTCCTGAGAGCAAAAGGCTCTCACCCTTGGAGGTCAGAACAGTGTTTCAGGTGGTCGGTTGGCAGATACCAGTCAGTGAGCAAACCAGAGGCAGGTAGGTTTTCAGGGGGTTCCTCTAAGGTGCCCTCTGTGTGCATGTATTTGTAAATCAAACACTGGAATCAGTGTGGGTTTATCAATATGAGAAGTTTGATACAAAACATCCATATTTTCAGTAAAGCCACTATGTAACGGGGTACTCGTTTTCACCAGTGTCCAGCACATGTTCTAAAATGGCTTCCTTGTCCACTTACACTGGCAGTAATGGAACTGACCAGCACAGGGGCACACCTGCTCATGCAGGATGCCCTCACATATAATAGCAAGCACTCCACCTTAGGGCTGTAAGGCCTGCTGTAGGGGTGACTTAGAAGTACCTTAGAAGTACCACATGCATTGTTAGAGGGCCTGGCATGCAGGGCTGTGTCAGTTCATGTTTTCAGTTTTTTTCTGCACCAAAACATGCCTGCGATAGCAGCCCTGAATGACTTTGATGAGGGGTCCCTTAGGGTGGCACAATTTGTGCTGCAGCCCTTGGGAACCCTCTTTAGTATCTGAGGCCCTAGGTACCAGGGGTATCATTTACTAGAGACTTATAGAGGGCACTAAAGGCATTCCCAATTGGGGGAACAATTTTGCAGCTTTGGGAAATAGATCTGGCACTGGGGACCTGGCTAGCAGGAGCCCAGTGCACTTCCAGTCAAAATCATATCATGTACCAGGCAAAAAGTGGGGGTGACCATGTCAAAAAGGAGTACTTTCCTAAACCGATGCTACAAGGAGAACATCTATGTATTGTACAAGTACTGATCTGTAGGACATTTGCAATGACCCCAGATTTGTTTTCAAAATCTGGCTGAAGATGGAAGGACACTCGTAGTAAAGTTAGTACTCCTAAACTGAGAAAAATCCTAACTTTAAGACTTTCGCTATTCACAGAAGGCATTTAGGAGTCCTAAAGTTAGGAGTCCTAACTTTACTACTCCTAAACTGAGAAAAACCCTAACTTTAAGACTTTCGGTATTCACAGAAGGCATTTAGGAGTCCTAAAGTTAGGACTACTAACTTCTGTGAATACCGAAATGAGTAAGTTCATTCTGTGAATACCAAAATGAGTAAGTGTATTCTGTGAATACCAAAAGTACTAACTTTACGTTTTTGACGTAAGTTAGTTCTGTGAATCAGGCCCAAAATGCATATTTCCCTCAACACATCCTCACATGTGTGGCAACTAAGAGCATGGTGAAGACTCAAAATCTGGGAGCATCTGCACAGTAGACAGACACACATCCTGTCTGTGCAGTCACTGTACACTTGCCTCACCACATGTACCATCTGCCAAGTCAACTGACATCACAGCACTCATAATACAGCTTGGTGTGACATTGAACAGCATCAATATAGATTCATATCAACACCCTTGTCAGTCATTCTAAAAATACATATGACACACAATTCATATGCTCAACTACGACTTGTGTGTGGTCGCAAAATGCAATCCAAGCTAGGATAATGCATAAACAACATACTTACAATGTCACCTACCAAAAGCAGCATGGCATGAACAGCAGCTAAATGAGTGATCAATAGACTATAAAGAAAACATAACCCTTGCCTAACAAAAACTCCATGCAATTATTTGAGTCCAGTAGAAGCAGATTTATTTATTTTTTATTTTAAAAAGTTTTGTATAGCGCGAACAAGACCCCGAAAGGTATCAGAGCGCTTCACAGTAAAGGAGGGAGGAACAAAGTAAGGGGGACATTGAAGAGAGGGTAAGAGAGGGTAACATAATGAGGTACTAAGATGGTACAGGATGCAAATAAACATTACTTAATAGGGTGAGGCAGGGAGTCATAGTTTCATAGAATACAATTGTTAGGCCAAACAGCAACAGCAAAAAAGGACATTTCGCAAACAGACGGGCCATGACCAAGTAAGGCAGGGACTTGTTCATTAGGATTGTTTTTACTTCATGTTTGAAAGCAGCCGTGTAGGGGATACTGCGAATTTCCGGTGGGAGAGAGTTCCAAATCTTAGGTGCCGCGCCGGAGAAGGCTCTGAGCCTTGTTTTCTCTTTGTGGAAGGTCTGAGGTTTCAGTAGTAGAGAATTTGCACTTCTTGAGGATCTGCCCCCTCCTGATAATTCCAGTTTTTGAGCCAAGTAGCCAAGGGTTTTGAAGTGGAGGGCTTTGTGCGTCAGACAAGCAATCTTTAGTTGTATTCTTGCTTCATAGGGTAACCACTTTAGAGCTCTTAAGGCTGGGGATATGTGCTCACTTATTTTTGTATCAGTGACCAGTCTGGCAGCGGCATTCAACGAGGCCCTGAGCAGGGCCAAGGTATATTTGGGGAGGCCACAGAGCGTCGCGCTCCCATAGTCTAGCCTCGGTAGGACAAGTGCTTGTACCACCTGCTTGAAGTCCTCTTGTGGGAGGAATGGTTTTATGTTTCTTAGAATCCTCACTTGGTGGTTCGCACCCTTGCACGTCTTACTTATATTTTTCTTCAAGTTCAAGTGTGAGTCTAGGGTGATTCCAAGAGATTTAGCTGAGTCGATGATAACAGGGAGCAGTTGAAGGTAGAGAGGTGTTTCATCCAGAGGTCAATCTTGGGGGTGTGCTTAGGAGGGGAAATGAGAAGGAATTCTGTTTTGGCGGTGTTCAGCAGAAGGTGGTTTTCAGTTAACCAGTTATGGGTAAACGACAAGGAGGAGTTGAGTGAGATGAAGTCTTCAGATGAATTGATTTTAAGATAAAGTTGCGTGTCATCCGCATACATATGGAAAAGAATGTTCATGGATGATAGAGCGTTCGCTAGTGGTTCAAGGAAAATATTAAGAAGTATAGGAGAAAGGGCGGATCCTTGCGGGACCCCCATGGTGACTGCAGCCGGATGGGATAGAGTATGATTCACCTTAACTCTTTGGGATCTATTGTGCAGGAAGGAACAGAACCATTGCAGTACCAAGCCGGAAAGGCCCATTCTGTGTTCCAGAATAGCTAAGAGTTTATCGTGGTTAACCGTGTCGAATGCAGAGGAAAGGTCAAGGAGGATTAGGAGGCAGGATTCATTATGGTCTAACATGTTTAAGATGTCGTCAATGATGTGGACGAGCCCCGATTCGGTACTGTGACCACTCCTAAAAGCCAGATTGGTGTTGATCGAGGTGATTGAAAGTCTCGATGAGCGAGTAGAGTTGCGCTTGGACGCATTTTTCTAGGAGCTTAGCCAGAGTAGGGATGTTGGAGATGGGACGGAAGTTGTTGAGATCTGATCTGTCTGCATCAGGTTTTTTTATAATGGGTGAAACCTGAGCTGCTTTTAAACATTCAGGGATATTGCCTTGAGATAAAGAGGCATTGACAATTTTAGTCCAGAGGGGGATGAGGGCCTCCTTGATATCTTTGAAGACCGACGGTGGCTGTGAGTCGCTGAAGTGATTAGACGGGTTAATGCTAAGAAGGGTTTTGTAGATGTCATTTTCACTGAGGGGAGAGAAGGAGCCCCACATGGCCATGTTCTTAGTGCTAATAGTGAGAGGCTTTGGTCTCGCAGAGAGGACAGGATGAGCCGTACTCTCAAGTGCCGTAAGAAGGGACATCTTGGCTTCAAGGTCAGACTGATTGATTTAGTTTTTTCCATAAAGAAGATAGCCAGATCAGTGCAGGAAGGTGAGTCGACTGCTGAGTCGATGTGATTGGGAGCTATCGCTGATGGCTGTTTGACAATTTCAAAAAGTTTTTAGGGCAATTTGAGGCTTGTCTAAGTTGGGCTCTGAAATAATCGGCCTTGGTCGTCTTGATTTTTTCATTGTAGGAGCTTCTAAACGATCTAAGGACTTTTAGATGATACACAGAAGGTTTTGATCTCCATAGACGTTCAGCTGCCCTTAAGTTGCGGCGATCAGAGTTTAGGTTATCGTTGAACCATGGTTTGGAGAATTTGGAGGCAGCAATTTTTTGATGTAGAGGTGCTATTGAGTCCATGATACCAGAGATAGTCGAGTTATAGAAGTCCGTGAGATCGTGCACATCAGATAAGTCGTCTTGGGGAGACAAGGCATTTTTACATTCGGTAGCTAGGCAGTCCATGTTAATATTCCTGAGGTCCCTTTTCCACTGTTTAGTTTTCTTGGGTTGGATCCTTTTCCATATCATCTCCCTATTGATAGAGAAGAAGATGCTGTAGTGGTCGGACCAATCACACAGAATAATGTCCTCCAATGTGATGGTATTACCTTTTGAAATAATGAGCTCCAGAATTTCACCTTTGTTGTGAGTTGGCCGGTCACAGAATTGGGTAAGGTCCATATCCGATAAGAAAGCGTTAAGACAGCTCACCGCTTGGTCATTAGGTTTAGACCAATGAAGGTTGAAGTCACCGAGGTAGATTTGGTTGGAAGACTGTGAGAATACTGCTCAGCTTACCCTCACCATGTGCTCAGTAAATGCACAAGATGTGTTCACAGCCATGAATGCTTTTTGATGACAGTGGCATCACACATGAAGCAAGCTTGACCTTGCCACTATTCTACAAGATCTGCAGAAGACACAGACATTGATTCACCGCTTGAAAGTCATATACAATTCTAGTGAAATCAATTTGTGTACATTGGTGTGTGCTAAGTCACAGCCATGCAGTCATCAGCCATACGTATCCATCTGAATAGATGAGACAGGTGCCTATATGCACATCACAGACATATTCAGCATGCTTCACCTACACTGTTGCACATTTAGACACTTGCAATATGTTGACAACTGAAAGCATGACCTATGTGTAAGTGTAATGCAACAAGGAAAGAGGGTAGAGGCTGTTCGAAACCGCACCTAACAACTGAAAAAGTGTCTCAAAGTTACTTATAGTGCAAAGAACCAAAGAGTACTCCCCTCTGTACTCCTTAACTAGGATAAAATCCTATAACAATCTTGAACACACAAACTGGTATCCCTTAAACATCAGTGCTAGGCATACAATTGGGCACTTAGTGCATTTACATAGCACAAGTTGGTGTCATTCTATAAACAATAGTTGGAGGTATCAATATCTATATATAGGATACTTATATATCATTCTCTTCAAAATATGTGTGGTTATACTACTTTATCACGCATTAATAGAACTGTTATGGATACTTATTAGGTATGGTTAATGGTACATTGAATGTTTTTGGTGTATTGAGATCATTCGTTTTTAATTTGGATAGCTCTCATGTGTAAATAAGAAACACAACTTTGTTGGTGATGATACAATCACTGATCTTTTGCATAAAATTTTACATTACTCTGCAATGGTTTTTCGTGTATCTGCTCTCGTTCCTATTAGATCTCTTATTTGTTTCGTTGTATGTGGTATAGAAATAGACACTTTCTTATTATTTAAATGTCTATTATCTTAGATAATGTTTACTACATAAGACGTCTTCCAGTTGAATTGTACAAATGTCAGAGTGAACATCCACTATTTGCTACTTTGCGAAGGTACGACATTAACAATTATTATTTATTTATTCATTATTGTATCTTCTGGACTCTTCTGTGAATTCTTTATCAAAGTGTAAATTGACTTGTAGCATTCTTTTTATATATAAATTGTCCCTGTGTAAGCTTATTATGTATAGGCCATCATACACCTTTTTTGGAGATGTATCCCTTATTATTATAAGGTTGCAAGTTTCTTGGTAATTGTTGTAAATATTAGGTTTTTTTTAAAAATTGCTATGTATGTGTTTTAATTGTTTGTATGTAAAGCACTTACTTTTTTATTAATTGCACTTGTATGTTTTTTCAATAGCCCTGAAGAAGTCTCTTTTAGAGACGAAACGCGTCGGCTATGATCTTCTGTTTTTAAGAAATTATGAAATAAAGAGAAAATCCTATTAAGATATGCACATCGGTGATCTGGACATCTTTCTGTGTGCTCATTACTTTAATTATTGATACTGAACTGCTATAAAATTGTTGAATAGTGCTGAACCTTTGTGTGTTCCCTATGTGTAAGTGTGCTTAAAAAATGAAAAGGTTTGTAACTTCATGTCACACTCTGATCCAAAACGTAAGTTGGCAATGGCACCCATGAAATGCAGACCCAACATTTTGAAATACATTCTGTCAAAGTGCCCAAACTCCATCTAACATATGCAATCCATGCCACACTAACATCATTGTACATATAAACAACCAATTCCATATGTTATACAGTTAACTCTGAAACAAGTTGTTGGACACAAAAATGTGTAAACAAAAATAAAACATGCTTTATTCAGCCTCCAATAAACAAATCTATTAATAGCAAAAGGGCATTAGCCAGTCCATAAATATTCATTGTCCAGATGAGCTTGGAACATCATGCCCATCTAGTCTCGCCTGCACAATTCCTGCAAGGGGACACCTCCCCTGGGAGGGGCATCTTGGGGGCATGCCAGGCACCAAAGGGGACAAACTATTGGGGACTGGGTTGTGTTTTGGGAGGGATGGGATCAGGAGGGGTGTCAGGGTGCACTGCAGTGGTTGGTTCTGATGGCAGGGGTTGGGACTCCACTGCAGTGGTTCGCTCTGATTGTGAGGTGGGTGCAGCTGTAGTGGGATGGACAGTTGGAGCTGGGGATGGGGTGACCTTAACTCATTTAGGGATCTTACATTTTTTGAGGGGTGAGTCTGAAATGAAGAAGGGAGATGTCTTTTTTATGGGGGCTTTAGTCAATTTAGATGTACTGGGCTTGTCTGGGGATCTATGGGGTATAAGAGTGAATGTTTTTGATTGTGACTGGAGGGATTTTCTGCCAGGAGTTGTTTCCTTCTCAGGGGGGTGGGGTTGCAGATGCTACTGGTGTGTCATGCTGGAGGTACTTCCTCTTCTTAGGAGGGGGGTGTATGTTTGTGGAGGGAAGAATTAAATGGGAACAAGGTGGGGAGCCTGGGCTGAGGGGGGTACAGGAGAGGAAAGGGTAGGGGTTGTGGAGGCAGAGGGTTGTAAGGTATGCAGAGTGTCAGTGAATGCATGTGTGTTGGGTGCTGTCACTTCCTTTGGTGAGAGTGTGCTGTCTGTAGCATGAGTGTGGGTGTGTGTGGTTTGCAACTTCTGTCTGTGTGTTTGTGTGCTGCGTGTGGATGTTGCAGTGTGTGATTGTGTATGTTTGCATGTGCTTGGGTCTGGGAGGGTAGTTGGGATGGTGGATGAGGAAGAGGTAGGAGGGGGGAGGTACTGCTGGAGTAGAGACAGTGCTGCCATCAGTGTTGAGGCTATAGCCTGATTTGATCTCTGTAGGGCAGACATGTTTGAGTGAATGCCCTCCATGTACGATGACATGTCTGTCAAAAGAGTTGTGTGTGCATGGAGGACATTCAGCACTGATGTCTGCCCCACAGAGATCTGCCTCAGGAGGTCATTGGTCTCAACACTGAGGACAGCAGGGGAAACAGGTGCAGGGGGTGAGGTGCCTGGCCCAAAGGAGAGTTTGCCCCTGCCACGGGAGCAGCCATGGACACTGGAACTGGGAGCAGCTGGGAGGGTAGAGATGGAAGTGGTGGTGAAGGTGGACTTTGATGTTGTTGATGTAGTCTCTGTGTCCCCCACCACCACGTGGGAGTCCTCACCGGAGCTGCGATCAGATTCTGAAGCTGCAGATGGTCTTGCAGATCCGCTCCCAATGAGACTCCCCTCACCCTCTCCGTCACTTGGTCCCCCCTCCGATGACGCTTCACTGGACCCAGTTTGAGGTTCTGCTCCCACAACATCCATGGCACTGTCTCCTCCTGTGGCCGCTGATGATGCTGTGACCAAGAAAGACAAAGATTTCCATGATTCATCCATATCCAGTTGACACATAGTTAACATCACAGATGTTTAGAGATATATGACATCACATTGAGTTGTGCCATTAGCGCATGCTGCATTAACAGAAATGGTACTTATTACTCTGCCACTTATACATTGCTCAATCACACATGATGTGATTAGCAACACTGTGTGTATCAACATCAAAGTACAGAACCAGAAGGTTGACTAATGGAGTTTGTGGCAGGGAATGTTTCGTCTTGTGCTCATGATGGACTTGTGTACTGACATTACTGTCTCCTATCCTGCAAGTGAGTATAGCCATCAAAATAGGAATAGGAATCTCATATTTCATTGAGACATGGTACACATTCTGAAATCCTTAGTCATCAAATGTTGAACCATTGGCTCATATGTCACTGCTCACGTGTCTACCATGTCAAATATGCACTAAGCATACACATTGCATGAGTTATGTTACACAGTTCACAGTGATTGATAACATGTTCATTAGCTTTGCTTATCCAATGTCAGTTCACACATATGAGTGTCATCCTGGAGACACCAAGGCAGTATGCATAGCTAGGCTGACAGGCTTGTAGCACACTGTCCTGTGTCATCTATGCACATTGTCATGTAGCAGCAACATATTGATTTGAATATTAAAAACAAATCAAGTTTCATAGATGTAATAAATAGTCTACAAACGTCTACGCCTGATAACTTCAGATTCACAATGCCTCAGGAGGAGTACCATTCCACTGGTACTTCTGGGTGCAATGACTGTAGGGACTCTAGTAACTGAACCCATTTCCAGCATGAGCACAGTCAACACTGTTTAACAATCTTGGCTACACTGAACAAGTCCACCTTTGTATGGACAAAGCCTGACTGTCCCTCCCTTTGATTACCCAGTATGCACACTTTGTACTGCTGATATTGCTCATGTCTAACATATCATGTGGGTAACAAACTTAAATTTGGTGCATATTTGACATCTCAGAATCAGACAGTGATGCCCAAAAAACCTTGTTTACCAAGCCATCAAGTTGGAGTATTCAAGACCATTATCACATGTCACCAGTTGTGACTGTGTACTTCACATCATACCTCACAAATGCTGCCTTGTTGCGATCAGTGAAAACCTGTGTTTGACACAGAATGGCTTGTGATTTCACCATCACAAACTCCTACACATGGACTCACTCTTCCTTATGTTGTTTGTGGATTTTTCCAAAACATCATGGGTCAGGCCATTATGACATGTGGCCAGAGTTACCCTAGCTGTGACTGTCCCATGGGATACATGTGATCACAATTAGCTGCATGTCTGGGAAAAACATTTGCACACGGTCAAGCCAAACCAATCTAGGCCTCAACATTGACAAAACATTCTGCCAAAATGTTTAGCATGTGATTTCCACAATTGAAATCTCCTATCACAACATACTTCAATGATTTTGTTCGGACCACTCTGAGAACAGGATCACACATCAGTGAATGTGCAGACACTTGTCAAGCTATGGGATTCATGCTGAAACTCATACACACATCTTGTGTTTGTGCATGTCACTACTGTTACAATCCTTGAACATAACTCACTCACATGTCCCTGATGAATAGGGCATTACCTGTCATCTATTTATCCAATAGCATTTTCATCTTGTGAAAATGATTGCACGTTTGGCAGACTTACGACCTGTAAAAGTGCCATCAAGCTCAGATCTCAAAACCTGAAGAATAAAAATAGAAGTGCAACATGTAACTGACTACCCCTCCTTGCTGCTGTCGGGCTTTCAACTGCCCATCCAGGTCAGGGAAGACCACCGCTATGATGCGGAGTATAAGTTGAGGTCAATGTTTGCCGGCCGCCTCGCTTGCCCGGTTGTGACAGGCCCACCTGGACCTCAGCAATCCTCTTGGCCCAGCCACGAAGGTCCTGCCACCTCTTGCAGCAATGACGGACCCGACGATATGCGACCCCCACGTCACGCACCTTCTTGGCGATGTTCAGTCACATTCTTGCCTCCTCATGGGAGTTGACCTATAAGGATGACATGGTGATAGTCCCTTAGTTTACATGCGTCATGTGTCTGAATCATATACTACTATACATAGCTCATGGTCATGTTTTCACAAATAACTAAGGGTAATGCATGTGGCATCATGTGTATCAGTCCTGTGTTCAATCTAATCTCTGTTCCATTTTGAACAGTGATGACATGTTTGACCCAGTACACACACTTCTACAGCAGTGTGCCTGGCTAAATCAGTTCCCTAAACCCAGTGAAACTTGCAAAAAACATAAAGGAATGACTGTGATAGAGGTTCCTACTGCCAGTAATGCACAGTTATCACACATGTCCAAAGGCAATGCACTGTTATTCTCACTCACCTTCTCCTCTGGTTTGCCATACATCTGGCTGTGTAGTGGCAGGAGTGTGTACATCAGGGCCTGGTTCTCCTCCTCACTGAAAGCTGGGGCCCCGGGGTGTGTCCTTGCCATTTATTTATTTATTTTATTTGCAAAGTTTTATATAGCGCTGGCTAGACCCGGAGGTATCAGAGCGCTTTACATGAGGATCAGCGAGTTACAGGTTACATAAATTACAAAGCCATGTATAGACATAGGAGAAAAACATGAGATTACACAATAATATGAATTATTAGCGCATACACACGTCTTGTGGGGAGTGAAAAGTAAAGGGGGAAAGGTAAAACAGGGGTAAGGAATGCAGGTAGGAAACACAATGGGCGACGAGGAAAACAATGTCCGATGTCCGGCTGGGTAGGTGACGGCCGAGGGGTGAACCAGAGCCAAACTCCTCTATAGCTGCATAGGACAGCTCCACCGGGCATCAGCCAAGGTTGCTCAGACACCGCGGTAAGTACAGACAGTTATAGTTTCCACCCAGGGGGCATCGTCAAAGTTCCATCGAGAGCATCGGTCACGGAGTTACAGGGAAGCGCTGTCCGCCTCATCCTCCATCTCGCCCCCAGGTCAAGAGTGGTGAGAGGAGAGGTGGAAGGGACAGTTCCAAACTCTGCAGATCATCCCCATTCCTAGCAGCCGTAGTGAGAGTTGGGCATTTGAAATTTGGGCATTTCTTAATGGGTAAAACAACTCTGTCCCTGCGATCAACACACTGGTTGCTCTTGAACGCGGGGTATACATCTTAGTGCAACTCTCCCTGTCCTGACTTTAGGCTCAACAAAGACATTTATTATGGGCCTTTCAGCGCCCTTCTACATTCTCTTGTTGCAGCGCTGGTGTTGTTCACAAATTGCCTGGAGTGTGGGGTTTAGGCCGGTGTGTCTTGTCTGTTCATCTCTGGTGGGGGGAGAGGGGGTAAGAGGGGTATTGGTTGAAAAAAAAAAAAAAAAAAAACTCCTCGAGGCTGCTGCTCTGGTCTGAGATAGGTCTGGCGGGCTATGCCGCTCCCCCCACCATATGGACTGCGGGGTCGGGGGCAAGAGCACAGACCCTCAAATTCACGCACACCCCCTCCTATGAGTCGGGGGCCGGCAGTGTCACGGGTGACCTCAAAACCGCTCGGGGGCTACTTCCACTAGGGTCCCTCCCCTATGTGGGGAAGGAACAACTCAGGAGCTAGATAGTACCACACTTATTCAACTGGAGGTTGGAATTAGGGGCTACTCCACTCCTCAACAGGCTGCTTGCAAATGTCCCCAGGCTCGATCAGTGCCGGCTGCCATCTTAAGGCCAGGCTACCTCATTTCTGGGTTTCAGAGAGCTGTGTGGGGCCGCTCCCAACTCCCCAGGCACTTCTGGGCCCCCAGCAACCGGGCTTCCCACAGTGGAGGGGGAGTAAGATCTGCTCCCCTGAATCTCAGACGCCGTGCAAGGGGCTGCAGTTACCTTCTTCCTGCCTTCCGTCTCAGACGACTCCACGCCCCACCGATACCGCATTTCGGGTCGCTCGCGTCAGCAGTGATGGTTTGGGCATCTTCTGGGACCACGATCTCGCAAGGCGGTCCCGGTAATTTATGTATTCCGGCCACTGGGAGGCCTGTTGATCGGGCCTTCTACTGGCCGCTCGGCGCCGTCGCCATCTTGGCTAATACAGTTGTCACCACATTTGGAATCGGCGAGTCAAAAAGGCCTGTTGTCCACCCGAGCCCCAGGCGAGTGAGACTCCTTGCTAGTCCGGGCCGCTCAATTACCGCCCCCGTCACGGCTCCGGAGAGAGAGCCGTTGGAAGAGGCTCCGACGAGTGGTGGGGTCAGTCGTTGCTCCAGAGAGCAACCGAAGCTGGCATTGTGGCTACCAGAAGATGTTAAATAACGAAGAAGATGACAGAGTGCACACCAAATCTTTTCACGTTTCATCACTGATTCATTTGTTTTCATTTGTAGGCGTGCAAGCCCGGTATCGTGGACTGCCAAACCACGTTGAGTATAAGTCACGAAAGGAAAATGGGGCGAGTGTCACCCCATTCCGAACGCACAGCCTTCATAGATGCATAGCAAAGATGCCACAATTTATTCCAGTTAATCCACAAAATTATTCCTTTTTCATCAATCTTTTACTCAATATTTATCTTGTTTATCCAGTCACATAAAAGACACTCCATGTTTTCATTAAACCCTAAGGGGCAGATTTACAAGCCCCTTGCACCACTTTTGCGTCACTTTTCCCATGTTAAAAATGACGCAAAAGTGGCGCAAGGGCCTTGTAAATAAGCCCCTTAATGCTGTAGATGTGCCGATTCGGGCCTCGTTCTAAAGCATGGAATTACATGGGTATTCCTCAGTCGTTGTATTCATCACCCAATGCATTTCGGGCCCTTTCTGGCCCTTCGTCAGAGTACCCTGCAAATTTTAAAACACAATTATTGTGCTGTGACTTTAAATAAACTCACATTACTTGAGTTTTGTACATATTATAAGCGTATAAAAAAAATATATACATGTTAATAACTAGGGTTCATCCCATTAGCAACGTTCTGCCCACTGAATTCAAAATGCTACGATTCACTAAATACATATTCAGTATTCCATCACACTATTGTTTATCTCTCCACCCTTTCAATATCCGTAACTCGGTTCCCTTACCCATGTACCAACAGTCTTTATACCTCCAAATATCTCTCTAATTGAACATAATCGAGCGAGCCCGTACCTTAAACGTCTGGTAACAGCTTACTCTGGTGTTCAAACACCGTGCCTTCTCTCATATTCACAGCCATGTTCGTTCCTATCCCTCTTTCCCTCCATTAAGAACACCTGAACTTTTTCCCCGCCCATCTAAATACATGTCAATTGGATGTATTTAGATGGGCGTGGAAAAAGTTCAGGTGTTCTTAATGGAGGGAAAGAGGGATAGGAACGAACATGGCTGTGAATATGAGAGAAGACACGGTGTTTGAACACCAGAGTAAGCTGTTACCAGACGTTTAAGATACGGGCTCGTTCGATTATGTTCAATTAGAGAGATATTTGGAGGTATAAAGACTGTTGGTACATGGGTAAGGGAACCGAGTTACTGATATTGAAAGGGTGGAGAGATAAACAATAGTGTGATGGAATACTGAATATGTATTTAGTGAAGCGTAGCATTTTGAATTCAGTGGGCAGAACGTTGCTAATGGGATAAACCCCAGTTATTAACATGTATATATTTTTTTTATACGCTTTATAATATGTACAAAACTCAAGTAATGTGAGTTTATTTAAAGTCACAGCACAATAATTGTGTTTTAAAATTTGCAGGGTACCCTGACGAAGGGCCAGAAAGGGCCCGAAATGCATTGGGTGATGAATACAACGACTGAGGAATAGCCATGTAATTCCATGCTTTAGAACGAGGCCCGAATCGGCACATCTACAGCATTAAGGGTTTAATGAAAACATGGAGTGTCTTTTATGTGACCGGATAAACAAGATAAATATTGAGTAAAATATTGATGAAAAAAGGAATAATTTTGTGGATTAACTGGAATAAATTGTGGCATCTTTGCTATGCATCTATGAAGGCTGTGCGTTCGGAATGGGGTGACACTTCGCCCCATTTTCCTTTCGTGACTTATACTCAACGTGGTTTGGCAGTCCACGATACCGGGCTTGCACGCCTACAAATGAAAACAAATGAATCATTGATGAAACGTGAAAAGATTTGGTGTGCACTCTGTCATCTTCTTCGTTATTTAATACTGCACTGCCTGTTCGACGAGTTGCACTCTGGGATTATCGAAAACAAACTGAGAGTAATGACATTGTCACATAATGGACTACTTATACATCTTCCTTCAAAAGTAAAATACATGGACTGCTGTTTTAAAATACAACATTGGACAATTATTGATTGAACTCATGGTTTTGACAGTTTAAATTTTGTTCATATTTATGACGTGCACATAATATCTATAAGATTAGTGATCAATATGATGCATGTTTAAAGCAACGTTCAATGATATCAGCGGGTGGGTGGTGTATTCAAATGTTTTATATATTCAGTAGGATAAATAGAGATATGAGAGGATAAAACTTGTATGAAATGTTTATAAACTCCTTGAAGAATGAATAGATATGGGAGGGAACAGTGTGTGTATACTACCAGCAGGATTTACCGTGGCAGTTACGTCAGACAAGGTCATGCTAAAGGCGAGGCATACCACCGTACTGAAATCAACTGAGCGAAAGGAATTTCCAACTCTGTCAGCAGGGCATTATGGGTCCTGTAGTGTAATAATTTTAGACGGTGTCAATTGGATGTATTTAGATGGGCGGGGAAAAAGTTCAGGTGTTCTTAATGGAGGGAAAGAGGGATAGGAACGAACATGGCTGTGAATATGAGAGAAGGCACGGTGTTTGAACACCAGAGTAAGCTGTTACCAGACGTTTAAGGTACGGGCTCGTTCGATTATGTTCAATTAGAGAGATATTTGGAGGTATAAAGACTGTTGGTACATGGGTAAGGGAACCGAGTTACGGATATTGAAAGGGTGGAGAGATAAACAATAGTGTGATGGAATACTGAATATGTATTTAGTGAAGCGTAGCATTTTGAATTCAGTGGGCAGAACGTTGCTAATGGGATGAACCCCAGTAATTAACATGTATATATTTTTTTTTATACGCTTTATAATATGTACAAAACTCAAGTAATGTGAGTTTATTTAAAGTCACAGCACAATAATTGTGTTTTAAAATTTGCAGGGTACCCCTGACGAAGGGCCAGAAAGGGCCCGAAATGCATTGGGTGATGAATACAACGACTGAGGAATACCCATGTAATTCCATGCTTTAGAACGAGGCCCGAATCGGCACATCTACAGCATTAAGGGTTTAATGAAAACATGGAGTGTCTTTTATGTGACCGGATAAACAAGATAAATATTGAGTAAAAGATTGATGAAAAAAGGAATAATTTTGTGGATTAACTGGAATAAATTGTGGCATCTTTGCTATGCATCTATGAAGGCTGTGCGTTCGGAATGGGGTGACACTTCGCCCCATTTTCCTTTCGTACCAGAAGATGTTGTCACAGTAGCAGAGAGATTGGGAGGTGCTGGAATGAAGCAGGTAGTGCAGGCAAGTGAAGTCTCTAGGGAACAGACAGACTTATATCTAAACAGCAGAGGTGGTCTCAAATCCATGCATCAAAAGTAATAGGTTTGCGTTGGTCGCATTGTACGAATCGGTCCAATGCATAACTTTGCTTGCAAACGACACGCCTACCGCGACGTTCAAACACTCTCCATGTGATCTCGGTTGAAATTGATACATTGGTAATGGGAGGTAACCGAGTCGTTTTCCATGTGCTGAAGACATGAGTCCAAACACGCGTCGCTCGCCATAGCAACCAACAGCCAATGGCTGTCACCGAATCGTTTCGGATGCGGAGAACGCATCCATTGAATACTCCCCTGCATCTTTCACCATGACAACAAATGTCTGTCACCGAATCGTTTCGGATGCGGAGAACGCATCCTTTGAATACTCACCCGCGTCTTTCACCAAGACAACCAATGGCTGTCACCAAATCGTTTCCGATGCAGATAACGTGTCCTTTGAATAATCGGTCGTCAGAGCACACACTGCTGTGAATGATGTATTTTTGTACAGTACATGTGTGTATGCACTTTATAAATGATAAAAGTGAGCTTTACATGAATAAGACACACTCCCATGAGGAGCTTACATTAGGGGGCACATGACACACTGTATAATTGGCATGTAAAGCACATCAGGATTTGAAAACCTGTTATCTGCATTGTATTGGCCACAGTGCACATTATTTTATGTATGGATGTACATGTGCATTCTTGCCTTGTCACTGCATTTGTGTACTGTATGACCCATTGTACAATATTTGTAATTTCAGACTGTAGATGCCTGTTGAATAAGTAATGGCTAAGGCTTTTACCATTGGATGAGTGGACAGTGAAATGATTATGCATCTTCATCTTGTTTGTGCAATGTGAATTACTAGTCTATCTGTGTGCCCCAGACTGCAGTGTATGGTATTGTTACATATTTCAAAATCCACAACATTGAAAATAGGCTGTGTATGTGATTTTATGTGTAATGTAGACATAACTGAATGACAGTGTCCAACCTGTGACAGTGGTGAGCATGACTGAGTATGTGAGATGATGTGTATATCTGGTGTTACACATCTCTTGCATTACATGTTCCTATTCCGTCTACCTATTGCACATGTCATTGTTTTCAGAAACATTAAAGTACCATATTTTTACTGTGGATCCTTGGAATATGTGCTGTTTGCATACATTCATGATGTCAGACACTAGTGAGTTTTACATTACCCCACTACATATGCTGTGTCACCATACCTTGATGACATGTCTGTGTAGGGTACTGATGCTGTGAGATCTGGATTCGAAATGATCTGTACCTTCAGTTGTGTTCACATTTTATGTTCTGTTTGTCTCTAAGCATGTTGCTTGGTACATTGTGACCTGACACCATCTGTGTTTACACTCTACACATAGGTATTGCAGACGACCTGCAGTCCACAGGCCCTTTCCAGACCTGGCAACCATGGAAGAACGTGACACCATCAGGAAGTACCGCTTCACAAGGGCAATCATTGAAGACTTGACTGCGCAGTTGTCACCTCATCTGCAGCCAGGTCCGCCATATCCAACTGCACTGACGCCAAAAGTAAAGGTTATGGCAGCTTTACATTTTTTTGCCACCGGTACATTTCAATACACAGTAGCAACATCTGGTGGGATTTCACAAACCATGTTTAGCCGTGTTCTGCGAGATGTTTTGGGGGCATTGCTGCGTTACCTGTGCCAATGCATTAAGTTCCCAACACCTGGAGAATTTTCAGACATCAAGGGTGAATTTTATGCATTGGGACGGATACCCCATATAATTGGCTCCATTGATGGCACCCACGTTGGATTGGTGCCACCACAGGCTAATGAGGTAGTGTATCGCAACCGCAAACATTACCACTCAATTAATGTCCAGGTGGTATGTTTGGCGGACATGTCCATCTCGCACGTCTGTGCACGTTTCCCTGGATCTGCACATGATGCATATATCATGAGGAACAGTGCCATCCCCCGTTTGATGTCACAGCCACAACCTGACCATGCCTGGCTTGTTTATAGGTGATATTAAATGTGTGTGCTGTGTTTTGTGTATATTGTATGTCAGATAATGCACTTTTCAACCAACAACTGAATCTATTTTTCTCTTTTCAATGTAGGAGACTCGGGGTACCCCAACCAACCTTGGTTGCTGACACCACTCCGTAACCCAGTCACCCCTGCCGAAATGTGGTATAATGAGGCCCTTGGCCCATGGTAGGAGCCGGAGTAGGAGCCGGAGAGTCATTTTGGCCTCCTGAAGACAAGATTCCGCTGTCTCGATCGGGAGGGAGGAGCCCTACAATATGCACCATTGAAGGTGTGCAACATTATCACTGCTTGCTGCATGCTCCACAACCTGGCTATACGGAGGGAAATTTCAATTATCCAGGATGATGGAGACTAGCATCCGCCAGCGAGGGAGGATCCTGGACTGGGACATGACAACAGTGTGGATGATGATGGCGTGGATTTGAGACGACAGCTTATCAACAACTTCTTCACATGAGTGTAGGTATGCAATGAAAGTTTTGAACTAGCCCCAAGTGTTTGTTGTTGTGTTGCTGGTGCACAATGTGTATGTATGTTTGTGAGTGTATGAAAATTGACATGATGTTAGTTGTTTGATAAGCGTTTGTGAGATGGAAAAGTTGAGATGTCCAGTGTTACTGTGAATCATGACATTATTGTCAAAATTGTGGAGGCTTAGTCCTGTGTGCCTAACTCTGTTCTATGTTTCTCCTTACCAGGGTACTTTGCCTTGTCAACCATGGAAGTTGTGACCTCACCAGACACCTATTCCAACATTGGACTTGTTTGTAAATCCATGGCACGCACTTCCTTTTGGACTGATGGACATTTCTCTTCGCTTTACAGCATTTTCTTACTGTGTGCTGTCCATTGAAATTGGGTTAATGCGCCAGGTTGTGTCAAGGAAATAAACCTAGGATACACAATGACTTGTGCCTTGTGTGTTTTTACACATCCCAAGGTTATTTGTGAACTGGACATGCTCCATGATACACTGGTTTGCTAAAAATGTTTGTTCATTGTGTTTGAAAATGGTGCTAGTATTTTAAGCAATGTATTTGCATTGCATCTGTAACCTGTCCTACGGGTTGGGCCATGACCTGGTTGTGTCTATCTATCATGCTGTGACAATATACATATACTCACTGGCCAGTAATGTACTCCTTCAAAGTGATGTGTTACCAATGTTGTGCCCACTTTCTTCTTTGACTTTTTCAACATCATTACAGTTAATACATGTGTTATTCAAAGTAAAAAATGACCACTTCTTGTGTGCAGAGGGATTTATTTTAGTGCATAATGTGAAGATATCTGTCCACATCATAGTGGTGTCAACAACAAAAAAGATTTAGATAAGTGCAGATAGGAGTTGGTAATGTTTGTAGATGAGGTATTACAAAGTAGATGCACAGTTATTTGAGTCCATAGTCCAACTTAGACTCTCCAGCCAAAATGGGAGAGTTCTGTGACAGTCAACAAAGTGAATGTTTGGCACACAATGGAGGATATCAGGACCAGGTAGTCACTTCCTGGGGGTGATGCGTAGACATTTGTCTCTCACCGTTGCTTCTTTGCTCGACTGACTCCACATTTTTTTGGGGGACCCTCAGGTGCAGGCAGCTGCGGTGCAGGGGGCTCTCTGCCAGAGTCTCATCCCTCCCTGTGGCTGTTGTAGATGTTTTTGCAGTGGATGTGGTAGGCACACAGGGAGGTGTGGATGTGTAGGTGGCAGTCTGGCGGAGGGAGGTGGCAATGTCCCTGTACACCACAGTCTGTTCATCCATTTTTCACATAAACCTGTCCAGTTTTTCATTTTGGGCTGCCTGCTGCTGTTGCATAGTCCTGAGGATCCCTATGACCTGGCCCATCTCTCCTTGTGAATCCTGATATGCATTGAGGATTCTGGAAAGGTTTTGGATCTGTACATCATCAGCAAAAGCTGCATGATGTTGCCGATCCCCACGACACCTCCCACCATCCCTACCCACCCAAGCAGGACCAGTTGGTGCTGGCACAGTCGACACGGAGCCTCCTTCATCATTGGCATTGGTGTTGTTTGGCAACTCCAGAGTGCCCCGTGTTGCTGTGCTGTTGGTGGTGTCCTGGGATGCTGTGTCCGTGTGGGTAGGGATCAGCTGGCTGTTGGCAGCTGAGGCTGGAGTGGTCGCAGAGGATCCGGATGTTCCCGCCACTGGTGCTGTGGGGTGACCCATACCAGAAGGGCCAGGTCTGTCATCGTTGTCTGAAGATTGATGAGAGTCATCAACGCCGGAGGGCTCCTGGTCGACCGGAGTCTGGGCCTGGGTGTCCTGGATGGTTCCAGTGGTGTCATCAGCTGGCCTTGTAGATACAAACATAACACAATGACTGCTGTGAATGTCGACTGCCCCTCAAATCATACACATTACATAGGCTACCGAAGATCATGATGAGCTACTGTAAATAGATTGGACTCCTTCATCCATGATGCAGACCAATTTTTTGTGGTGACTATGTTTTTGGGACAAAAGGGGGATTGATGGACATGTGCAGGTATGTGCATTGATGGGCCTGTTGTGTTAGTTCACATTACATGTCGGAAGAATTTGACTGGTTATTGACACCCTATGAATGACACAGGTGTGTCTAGGTTGTCCACATCTTTACTTTCACAGTGAGATACATGCACTTTCTCTCCCTTTGTGGGTACTTTTTTGGGCCTGTCTACTGGTCTTAGTGCATGTCTTTAGCAATCACATTGGAGTGGCTTGCTACACACTCACATTCTATTTACTTAGCCATGAAGTTGTGGGAATGATTGAGGTGCTTCTTGTTTTCATCTCATTCTACACATGTGAATGTCTGTGAGTGGGAAATTTAGTGACTGATTAACTTTGTGGTTACACAGATAATGTACTTTGTACATTGTCTCCATGGTCAAATGATTTCACTAACTTAGCTTTGTGCCATTTCATTTTGTGGCAAAGAAATATAATATACTGATCTTTGAGTGCTTGTTCTCTATTTGTGAGACTTACACCCCTCCTCCCACCCAGCACCACCAGGCCACACGGAAGAATGTTGTCCAACCAATGTTTGTAAGGGTATTTGAAATATATTTGTCTATTTTGGCTGGTCTTTGTGGCACATAGGCAAATGTGTCAGTTGTGATAGGTTCACACAACATTCCCCAGTGTCTGCCATCTTGCTAGTACACATGGGGGGATATTCTCAGGAACGTGCTTTAATCATCGCCAAAATAGGTTTACGCAATTTTTCATATCGCCGCCTATCGCGGGAAAATAACGCTGTGTCAACGTCTTATTCTCAACACGGCGGTAACATGCGATAGTTTCCCGATAACGCGTCAAATGTCCGCGATAAAATTACTGGGATGGCGATAAAAATCTAAAGCCGAACGTGAAAAAAGTTGCGATGGGCCCAACCGCAATAAAAAAATCAGCGATAAGCTGCGCCAGGCCTGCAATTCACACACGTCAGGCGGGAAAAATCACTATAAAAGCAGAAAAAAAAACCACAAACAAAACCAAAACAACTGCAAAGCACAATGGAGGTAGCCGGAGCAAGTACAGAGGACAACGAGAACCCCACAAGCCCCACGGAGGACCAGCCTGGGACCTCGGGGTCAGGGAAGGCCAAGGAGAAGAAGAAGAGGAAGATGCGGTTCAGTCCGCAGGAAAACAGGATCCTGATAACGGAGGTGATAGAACACCATCAACAACTGTTCGTCACCTCCACTGTGTCATTGGCAACAAAAAATGGAATATGGCAGTCCATCTTGGATAAGGTGAATGCAGTCGGAGTGCTGAGGAGGACAATGGAAGAGCTCAAGAGGCGCTGGAATGATGTGAAGTGCAAAACCAAGCAGAAACTCGGCAACAACCAGAAGGCAGCAATGCAGACTGGAGGTGGGAGTCCAGCACCACAGAAGGAGCTGGATGAGATGGAGGAAATGGTGTCCACAGTCATCAGTGTGGAGATGGTGGCAGGAGTTGGGGGACCGGACACTGCTCAACATGACCTGACACAACAGCAACAGGGTGAGTAACGACCAGGGACTGGGGGGACGGGGGGAGAGGGGCACAATGTCACACATGCACAATCAAGTATAGCACAGTGCACACCCACAATGACTCTGGATCATGTCCCTTATCCTGTTGGCACACTGCAGCACACCTAGAAACAGCAAGTAGGCCCCCGTTGACTATGTGCCCAAAGGCACACCACCTGAAAGGGATAACAACCAACCCATGCACATGTGCCAAACCCAGCAAAGCGGCGTGTCTGTGAGCCACACTGACAATGCAAGTGACACTGCATGACGAATAGCATGGCTGCAGTCAATATATCATGACATGTTGCACGACACTGAGGTGGCTGAGTGTGGACCACATCCGTAAAGGAGCAGGTCACACTCTGACACATCCACGTGCACAAACAACCCCTGACGTCAACAACACGTCTGGGGAAAAACCATGCCCCAGAGTCCCAACTCCCACTAAGAGCCCAATTTACCCAAGTATGCAACATCTCAGCACTGTATAAGCACAGAAGTCAAAGGCACACCACCTGAAAGGGATAAGGGGCAGCAAAATCAGAGCTGCAGGGGCGACTCTCCCAAAATGCAGCACACACACATAACATTAAAAGCACATCAACTTTGACAACAATGTGTTACAAACTGCAACACGTTCACAACAGAACAGAGGACACAACTGGTGCCGCTTGTGTGTAGAAACTGGCCAATCACATTTGGCATAGCAGGGAAATGTGAGATGATAATGTACAAGTACAAACACACATCCGTGATGTTGTCGAAATGTCCACTGTCCCGCATCAAATAGGCAGCTCCTACCAAACAGTCACAATGTACATTGTCATGCAGTCTGTATGTAAACTTGTACAATGCGTCAACATACATGTGAGCACAATGTTAAACTGCATCTCCCCATTCACATTGCAGAGGGAGAATCAACACCTCCTGCAGAGCAGACCGAACATCTCTTCACTGATGACAAAGAAGACCTCCACACCTTCGACACCGACGCCCTCCAAGAGCTCATGGACAGCTTCGGCACCTCACCTCCAGGAGCAGGGCAGCCCAGCTGCATCGAGGAGACCTCACACCCTGCACAGACCACACAGCAGGAAGCAACCACCACCCCGGCTGCCTCCCAGGACCCCCACGAACAACACATGGCCTTCAAACGCTGTGTGTTAGGGTGCCAGGAGAAGATGGCTGATCAGGTGCGGGTGGGGTTCGACCTCATGGCAGCCAAACTAGATGCCATACGTCGGTGTCTAAGTCCCATCAGGGACCACTTACAGTCCCTAACGGACACCCACAGTCCACTCCATGCTCTCCAATGATCCATGGCTGACATCGCTGGAGTCCTGACTCTGAGACAAGAACAACTGTCTAGTCAGAGTGGTTCCAGCGATGTCAGCCGGGAGTTGGAACACAAGCGGAGGATCATGGAGAACAGGGAGCGGATGCAGGCAGAAAGACTGGCTGCCACAGCTGCACACCAGCGAGATGTAGCTGGGATCTTCCATGCCCTGCAGACCCTCATCGTGGCATTGCTGCCACAAGGCCTGGCGCCGATGAATGCTGCTGCTGCTTCTACATCCACATCTCCGCCCCCTGATGTGTCAGTGACACACAGTGCTGCAGACAATCCACCTCCAGCCACTGATGTGTCACTGCCACACAGTGATGCAGACAAAACAACACCACCCACATGTGAGGCACATGAAACATCAGAGGACGAAGATGTGGATGAGTCTGCCTTAGTGGTAAGAACGAAGCGGTAGCATTCATCTCCGCCATATGGCCTGTTTCTGCTTGGGTTTGTCCTCTGCATCATCACCTTCCACTGTCCCCCGATACACTCTGCGACACTCACCTTGGACCTCGACATGGACTGCCATATTCTGTTTGGTTACCAATGACACAGCAATCAGACTGCGAACTGAACTCTTCCTCTTCCGATGAACTTGTCATTCCCTGAAGGACTCTGGCTGGCCCTCCACGGGGCAACAATGTAAAGTGGGGTTTGCATGGCCCTGTACTGCTCCAGCTTCAACACTCCACTGAATGTGAATAAAACATTCAAATTCACACAGATGTCATGTCAATGATCATTCAAGTATGAAAGTATGGATGAATGTAGGGTCAGTGATTCCCCCTTACGTCCATGTTGCTCATGTTGTGGGACTTGAGTCACAGGGTGCAACATTGCCGATTGCGGTCCGGGTGGCGCCGACACTACAACAGAGACACACGCATTAGTTACATTCTTGTCCAGCCCAGAACTGAACCACGCCCAGAGCCCCGGGCTCATTGTTCACACCCCTACGCTGGACTGGCATACACCAGCCCAGCCCACAACGCTTATGCTTACAGGGGGGGTTGACAAAGCTACATGTCCCAGGTCTTCCCTGTAGTGATCTGCTGATGACTGGTCTAGTTGTCAGCATGCCACAGCCACTCCCTGAGGGCTGGTTTACACCCACACCACACCCATCCAGCACAGGCATCACATGACATGTGACCCTGCCAATAAAAGGGGCCTACCACATCACATTCCCCACTGCCGGAGGTGACATGATGGCATCCGCACCACGAGACTCAATCATAAAGGGTCCATGACTTGTGATGCACTGGGTTAGTGGCACCCTATGCACTGCGGCCAGCACGGGCCTACCGCCACTGGACGATGACTTGCGGTGCACAGAGTTGGTGGCACGCGATGCACTGCGGCCGGCACGGGCCTACCACCACGGGATGGTGACTTGTGGTGCACAGAGTTGGTGGCACCTGATGCAATGTGGCCAGCACGGCCCTACTGCCACGGGACGGTGACTTGCAGTGCACAGAGTTGGTGGCACCTGATGCACTGCGGCCGGCATGGGCCTACCACCACGGGACGGTGTCTTGCGGTGCACTGAGGTAGGGGCACCTGAAGAGTTGAGCGGGTGTGCAGCCTGCGATGATGCGTAGACCTCGATACGCCGTCCTGCCAATCAAGATTCGATTTGAATTGAGAGCCCTGCTGGACTGCAGTGTACGCTGAAGGCAGCAGTCAGCACACACATGACTCCGCGGTGCGGTGCCGCAGGGTGCGCTGGGGGCCTGTGGCGCGGAATCCAGCGATCGGCTGAGGAGGTTGCACCGGCACGCGGTGGGCCCTCTTGGAGACACGCCGGTGGCGGCAGGTGAGCATTGAGGCCTAGGTGCATAGGGGCGGCCAGTCATCGCTGGGCGGCGGACCGGTCTGGGGACCAGGGCTGGGGTGCAGCAGGCACACAGGATCGCGCAGGCACCACCGGTCACGGCGGCGGCCTCGTGGCTGGGTGGAGGGAGCCGCCCTGGCAGACATGACCCTGCATGCGATGAGGAGATGTGCGCGGGTTGGCTTGGGACGTAGCCACCTCGTCTCCAGTGTAAATCTGGCCATTGAAGGTGGTCGGCCACGTGTGTGTAGGCCTATGGACATGATATGGCGGACACAGAGACACACGCAGTACTTACTTTGGTGGCCATCCCAGAACTGAACCACGCCCAGTGCCCCGGGCTATTTATTCCACTGGCTACCCATCAGGAGCAGAACAAATTTCAAGGCTCTATGCATTGCATACAAGGCAATCCACAACACTGGACCTGAATTTCTCAGGAAAACTCTCTGCTCCTACAAGCCCAGCAGACCCTTGCGCTCATCAGCAGCAAACCTGCTGACTGTTCCCCGAACCATGAAAGCTTCTTGGGGCGACAGAAGATTCACGGTCACCACCTCCAAACTATGGAACACGCTCCCCCTCCACATCAAGACCAGTACCACCCTCCTTACATTCCGGAAACAAATAAAGACCTGGCTTTTCAACCAATAACCACCCGCGCCTGGCCTTCCCTCTGCCTAGTCCGCAGCGCCGAGACACCTAAGGGTATTTGCGCGCTTTACAAGTTGCTAAAATAAATAAAATAAAATAATTCACGACATACACCGGCCAAGGCCACTCCGTTCACGCTTACAGGGGGGGACGACAAAGCTACATGTCCAAGGTCTTCCACACTGCCTGAGAAGTTTGCGACGACATTCGTGAAGAGACCCCGGTTGTCCACTTTTGCCTGCACATTGATGGAATGCGTGTGGTTTCTGTTGCGGTTATTGTGTGCAGTGTTGGCAGGGGGCACAAGTAGTACATGTGTGCAGTCAATTGCCCCCAACACGTGCGGGAAGCCAGCTATGGCGTAGTTCCCTTGCTTGGTCTCCAGCTGTTCCTGTGCAGTGTGGGGGAAGCGAAGGTGCAGGGGTATCAAGCTGATACAAACCGTGATGCTTACAGGTATGATAAATCCTGCATAACAAGACTGTAACAGAAGTTCGTGTGGTCATAACCCTCCTTTTCTTTCCTACGAACGTTACGACCACACGAACTTCTGTTACGGTCTTTTTATGCAGGATTTATCATACCTGTTAGCATTCCGGTTTGTCCAAGTGCAATACACTGTGCCAGATTACGTTTGTGACTATACGGACGCTTGACCATTTTCACCATTTATCCAACAGGTTTCTGAATACTGACTTTCGGAATATGGAATTGTATTGGGGAGTTCCGGCAGCATATGCAGTTAATTATATCCAGACGTTGCCCTGATGAAGTTCCCCGTTGGGAGTGGAACGCGTTGGCTGAGCTTTTCGTATTGTTGATTTATGTATTTGTAATAAAGTACTGTTTTTACACTACTGTTGACTACTGGACTTCATGACCTGGCACACCCCCATTTCAGTGACTACAATCTTGGATCTGGAGCACAGAGGCGTCAAGCAACGGCTGGTGTTGGGGTTGGTTGCGCAGGTACACGATAATTGGAACTAGCGTGTGGTGCGGATACAAGGGCCCGCCGTTGCTTTTGTGGACATGCATCCAAGACAGGTGTGAGGAACTTTGATAGGGCTGGCTGTGAGACTCCTCTGACTCTGGCAGTTGTTGGTTGGAAGGTACCAGAGGCCAACAGGTGCAGTACATCCAGCAGCTTTGTCTGCGGAGGGATGTTGGTTGTCCGCTGTGTTGGTACCGTCAGCCTGTGGGCAATGTGGGTCAGGATGCGGAGGATGGTTGTCCTTTTGAGCCTGTAGTGGGCAATGACATCCTCTGGCGTTAAGTCTGTGAGGCTGGTGCGTTTTCGGAAGGTCAGCTGTCTTGTTCTGCGCTGCCTCTGTGGTGGTCCGGGGGAGGGCTGGGGGTGGTGGCGGTGGGTGTTGTGGCCCTCTTGGGTCTCCGAGCTGCATGATCAGTTGCTTCATGACATGTGTTGGTCTTCAGATGTGGGTCTGGGCTGGGCTCCCTTTCATACTGCAGGTTGTCGTCCTGCTTAACACCAGTAAAAGGCAGGTGTTAAATCCCTGCTGCTAACGCGCCTTATCACCTGTTTTTGGATCGCAGATCTGGCTGGTCTTTGAGAATATCGCGAAGTGGTGTTTTCGTGTGTTTTTGCACGGGACAGCCTACTCTGCATATCATTAGCGTTAGTTGTCGCTCTCATCCGTGGCGATGTTTTTTGCGGCAGCTATCGCTGGAAAACTGGTGATATCAGCAGTTTGCACCAGCTTGAGAATAGGGCGAAAAATCTATTGCCGCTTTTGTGGCGCTAAAGTGCTGATAAATCGGTGATAAGTCCTTGAGAATATGCCCCATGGACTCACTGTGAGATAGACATAGCCCACAATGAAGTGGTTGTGCTATGTGTGCAGCAGTGTTTGCTGTTCTTCCCAGTCCCATCAGGGCCAGTCCTACATACACCTTCCTTCAAAGTGATAACAGGCCAACAGGACATGATCTTAGCTCACAGTGTGTCAGAATGTCATGGCCGGCTGTCTGGCACTGGGAACTGGTTTCTGACTTGGAGACAACTTGCCTCGTGGCCTTGTGCACCACACTGCATGCCCCAGTCTCGGGATGTCCACTCACTGTCAGGTAATCACGGTTCTAAGTGGTCTTGTATGTCTGTTTCTGCGGATGAGTGTTTACAATGGCCAGACATCCCATTGGCCCTGTTCTATGCACTCTCTTTCCTGCATGCAAATGCAGCACCCCTGGAAATATGCTTTCCTGCCAGTGGGTGGATGTGTACTGACAAAGCTGGCTGACACTGGTGCCTGGTGTTTTGAGCACAAGTCACTGTTGGTATTTGTTGTAAAGTCAGACACCAGTACCCAGTGTAATGCATCCTGCTAGTACATTCTAAATCACTGTGTGTATGCTTAGTTCCTGTAGGTCCGTTTGTGATGTTAGTGAAGGTGTATGTTGTCAACTGCATGATGTGATTTTTAGGATTTTAAAATACTCCTCCTCCCAGCAGCCCAGCTAAGTCCTCTGAGACTATGAATAACTGGCAGTGATGGTAAGCATTCTGACAAGGATGCAGAGACTGGTGCATAAAGATAAAAGTGAATCCAAATCCCAAGAAAGGCCTTGCGCCAAAAACACTATGCACCAGTGTCAGGGATCTTGCTGTTGCACTTCCATTCACTATCAGGTAGGCATTGGCACAGTTCAAGTGGTTGTTCGTGGTGGGTGTAGTATTGTTGAACATTACTCTGACTCACACCAGGCTCTGTCCTTCACACACTCTTCCCAACCAGAGAATACAGACCACATGGCAGAGGATTTCCAGACAGCGATTGGGAATAGATTATGAAGATGTGTGACACGTGTGCCTGGTGTCTTATTTTTCCACAAGTCACAACAGGGCCTTGTTGTCCAAGCACCAGTCCACATTGTCAAACATCTTGTCAGTACATTGCTACTCACTGTCAATTAAGCAGAGTTTCTGTTTTGCTAATTGGTCTGGGTGGGAAGAGTGTGTGTATGACAAGACCTGATGTGAGTTGTAGCCATAGCAAATACACCTCCTCCCACCCAGACCTGCTGACTCCTCTGTGCTTATATTTACCTCACAGTGCAGGTAAATGTACTAGCGAGGTGGCTGGTACTGGTGCATGGTTTTGAACATGAATGCAACTCACATCAGGGACCTGTGCTCCAAACACCATGCAACAGTGACATCCATCTCGCTAGTCCACTCCCCCTCATTGTGAGTGTGACTTAGGCCAAGTGAAGTTACCTAGTCTGGATGGGAGGAGGATTCTTTGCATACAAGTTGCATGAGGCCCTGTCTTACATACACCTTTCTACCTAACTCAAACAGCCCAGCAAGTACTATGCATACCTCACTGTGATACGAAATGTCCCAGCCGGATACCTGACACTGGTGCCTGTTGTTTGACTTCACTGCAACACCCATCAAGGCCTTCTGCTCCAGACACCATGCAGCAGTGTCAGCCATCTTGGCAGCACATTCCCACTCACTGTCAGGTAAGCAGAGTCCCATATAAGCTATTTGGGTTAGGTAGGAAGGTGTGTGGAGGCCAGACCTGATGTTAGATGTAGTTATGGCAGACACTCCTCCTCTCAACCAGCACAACCAGCTCATCTGTGGCAATGGCTACCTGACAGTGAATGTAAGTGTACTAAGGATGTGGTCCGTCGGCTAGACTGCCGACTTTGGTGCTGGAAACCAGGGTTTGAGCCTCGGGGTCGCGTCCACATCCTGTGATTCTGCCAGGGAAGCTCAATTATATGTGGTCTTGTTGGTCTGTGTGTGAGGATGAGTGTTTGTACTGACTTCAACTCCCATCATGCCCTGTCCTACACACACCTTCCCAGCCAGCACAGACAGCAGGCCAGGAACTATGCTATCCCTGATGGTGAATGGAAATGTACTATCAAGAAGTCTGACACTGGGGACTGGTGTGAGGAGCACAATACCATGATGGGCTTTGTGTTCAACTCAGACACCATGCACAAGTTCCAGATATCCTGCAAGTACACTCCCACTCATTGTCAGGACACCACTCTTCTTGGTGGCCTGGTTGGGCTGTGTGAGAAGGTGTGTGTGTGGGATAGAGCATGATAGGAGATGTTGTCAGTGCAAACACTCTTCCTCCCACACTACCCAACCAGGTCATCTGAGCCTATGGCTACCTGACAGTGAATGGAAGTCTACTATCGAGTTGTCTGACACTGGTGCCTGTAGTTTGACTTGACTACAACTCCCCTCAGGCCTTGTGCTCCAGACACCATGCAGCAGTGTCAGCCATCTTGCTGGTACTTTTCCACTGACTGAGAGGCTCGCATAGTCCCAGTATGTCTGTGTGGGCTGTGTGTGGGGAGGAGTGTTTGCAGTGACTTCAATTCCCATGGTGCCTGTGCCCACACCCACCTTCCCAGCCATGCCAAACCACCTACCTGTGACTGTGCTTTCCTGTGAGTGAGTGAGTGAGTGAGTGAGTGAGTGAGTGGAAGAGTATTGGGCCAAGATGTCTGACACTGGTGCCTGTAGTTTGACTTGACTACAACTCCCCTCAGGCCTTGTGCTCCAGACACCATGCAGCAGTATGAGCCATCTTTCTGATACTTTTCCACTGACTGAGAGGCTCGCATAGTCCCAGTATATTGGTGTGGGCTGTGTGTGGGGAGGAGTGTTTGCAGTGACTACAAGTCCCATGGTACCTCTGCCCACACCCACCTTCCCAGCCATCCCAAACAGCCTACCTGTGACTGTGCCTTCCTGTGAGTGAGTGGAAAAGTACTGGGCCAAGATGTCTGACGCTGGTGCAAGTTGTTTGGAGCAGAAGGCCTATCTGTGAGTTTGTGAGAAGTATGTACATGGTTATAGTTTGTTGCATTTTCAATATATTTTGAGATATTTTTGTTAACAATCTAAAATTAAGCGTGGGTGGTTCCAAAAAAGTTCCCAAAAACTCCGCTCCACGTAGTGTAGCGGAGTTTTTTTACTCGCTCGCGTTCTTCAACGTCATGTTGGCGAGCGTGAGTGAGGAAAATCCACCTCCCGGCGAGATTTTTCCTCGTTCGCGATCGTCAGCATCAAGTTTGCGAGCACAAGCTTGGAAAATAAACCTCCCGGCGAGATTTCTCAACACGGGGGGGGGGTCAGGTTTCTCATTGCGAGTGGTCGTGTATGCTCGCGACCGCTCGCTTTGAGAAACTGCCCGTTCGCGTTGAGATAGCTGCCGCTCGAGTAAAAATCTACTTGAGCGGCAGCAAGGAAAGCAGTGCCTGCTTGCGCTGTGCATGGTGCTGTTCGCAATGATTTGCACACTGCGGACAAGCATCCGGCACTGAGAATCACAGCGAACAGCATTTTTCTATCGTACTCCACCGCTTGCGGAGCTCCGCGTAGCGTGGCGGAGTTTTTTTTCCACTTCGCGGAGTTTCGCTTAGCGGACACCGCCCAGGTTTATCTAAAATACACATCACATGCTCTTAGAATCTAGTACATTTTATATATTTATACTGTCCTTTGTTTAACTGTATCCTTTACAGTGATGTCTCTAGGGATGTGATTATTAACTTTATTTTAATGTGATTGTGTACTCACCAGACTCCTGTGATCCTGGGATTCTATAGACGCCCTGCGGCAGAAGGATATCATGCACCTTCTCCTCCCAGGAGGTGAAGTGGACAGGTTGTGCAGGAGGGCCACCGCCAGTCTTCTGGCTTTGGAAATGTTCCCTGGCCATCAGTTTCTTGACCCTACTTCGCACATCATAGTACCTAGTCCTGATATCTTACATTGTGCGCAGGCAAGGTGCTTGAGCATTCACCTTGTTAACTATCCTCTCCCACATCCTATTTGTCTGGGCTAGGGGGGCCTGTTGGACTAGGTTCCCAAATAACTGTGGCTCTACTCTGACAATCTCATCTACAAGCACTTCCAACTCCTTATCTGTAAAATGTGGATGCTTCCTTTTGGACATGGTGAGGGTAAGTGTGAAGGTGAGTGTGGATATGAGTGTGAATCTGAAAAAAGGTGTGTGTTTATGTGTTTTTGTATAAAATTAAATCTGTGCAGGGTGTGTGGTGTGTGAGTGTATGAGTGTGTGAGGCAGAGAGCAGGGAATGTCTAGTAGAAGCTCCTTGGGAGTATTGGCAGCTGTGGCAAAGGATCATGGTCATGGTGTTGGCCCTTTATATAGATGGATTTGTGGGTGTGGTTATTTTTTTGGGGTGGGGGAGTTGCCAATGCTTTTTTTTACTGTTTTCGACTCCCCCAATTGACATTTAATACACGGACCGACACGGTTCCGTAACCGATTCTCCTGCAACATCATCTCATCGCATGTTGATACGAGTCGGAATCATGACCGGCATACGATTCTAGAACGTTTACAAATGTGTCGGTCACATCGGTGAGGTTTACGGAGCCTTCATTTGGAATGATAGCGTTCCGTACGATTCGGTTTTGTTTCACATGGGATGCATCGTACTCCGTCGCACGGTGGGCTCGCGGTCGAGTTGTACAGAAAGCATTCCCAATCCAATTCGGTCGGGATGCTTTCCGCAGGGCATCGGAATCGGGCCCTAAGTGTTCTAATTCCAAACATCCTCTTCTTATTTCCTCCAATTCCTCTTTTATTTTAATGTTGTCTAATGTGCTTTCTTGTTCAGGATTCAAATTAACCTGTGAAGCTGTGCTTTCTGTCTTTTTAATCCCTGCCACTTCCTTAAAACAAGGTGGAAAACCTTCATCCTCAATCAAATCTATTTTTCCTGGGGTCACAGATATGATAAAAATAAGTGTTCCTCCATCTACGAGTGCTTGTAATGTCTGCGGTGGTATCCACACAACAATCTGTGAGTTTTGTGAAGTTGGAATAAATCCTGTTACAGGTGGACCTTCTCCAACTCCTTCTTGAGCTTCTGGCATCACATTAACATTTTGTGGGGCATTTGTACCTGGACTGTCTAAGGTCTGTGGGGCAGATTACAAGAAAGTGACGCATCTGTAGAGATGCGTCACTTTCCCTGCGCCACCCTGAGAAACCCTTGCGCCACCATGGATGCGCCGTATTTACAATACGGCGCACCATGGCGCAAGGATTGACAGATGCGTCAGAAATCCTGACGCATCTGTTGGGGCAAAAGTCAAGCATTGCTGGAGTCATGTCGCAAGCACGACGCAACTCCAGCAATGCATTTTTAGGCCTATTCCCACTACACTGCGTCACTCCTTATGCCTGCTTCAAGCAGGTGTAAGGTTTTGACGCAGTGACGTCCTAGAAGTGACGCAGTGAAATCTTGTAGATTTCACTCCATCACTTTTACGAGGCTTTCCTGCGTGGGAACGCCCACCCTGCATACATTATACCTGACACAGATATAATGTGACGCAGGGCTTTACAACGTGACGCATCTCCCTAGATGCGTCACGTTATAAATTGGCTGCATTTTTTACGCCGCTGCTGCCTCACAAAAGTGACGCAACGGCAGCGCAAAAGTGTTGCAAGGGGCTTGTAAATCTGCCCCTGTGTATCTAGTGGTGAAGATTGTGCTGTACTGTAGACAACAGGTGTACTAGTCACATTAGAAACTGTAAGTTGTGATCCAGCTATGACTGGTGGAACAATTTAAATTATCTGCATAGGTCTCGCTATCTGTACTACAGTGGGTTTTACAGGGGCAGTAGCCACTGTATTACTCGTACTAGTGCCTGATTCACCTTGATCAGTAGATGTTACAAAAGTTGGGGGCCTTTCAGCTAGAATTTCTTCTAAAATATCATCCCTGAATCACTAGATGTCTCATCATCCTCCTTCTTTTTCTTCTCTTCACACTGCTCTGCTTCTTTTCTCTTATTTTCCGTTCCTGGTATTTCTGTGGTAATAATGGGAAATAATCAAGTTCAGACAATTACAGCTTTTCTCTATCTACGTTGTCCTTCATCCCATTGGGCATCTGCATAATTACACACTGCTCTCTTTGTCGTTTTCTGATAATTTTCCTTCTCTTTTTCTCATGCAACCTTCTCCCAGAAATTCAGAGCCTCATATTGAGCATGTCAAGGGGTCATCTCACTTGATTTATTTATAAAATGATTGCCTATTTTTCTGAACCAGTGTGGAGTCTGTTTGTGGTGTTTTTATTGTGTTACTGTGTGTTGTGTTGCACAAATACTTTACACATTGCCTCTTTAGATATGCCTGACTGCTCTGTGCCAAGCTACCAGAGGGTGAGCACAGGTTATCTTCGACTGTGTATCTGACTTACTCTGACTAGGATTGTAGTTCTTGCTTGGACAGGATGCAAACCTCTGCAACCAGAAACCCAATGTCTAACATTAACCATGTATTTTCCCTCCTTGGTCTACCCGATGCAAAGCTCAGAGTTCAGACAGTAGGCGGTCGAGCTTATGGATGCCTGTGGTGGTGGCATCTTCTGACAACAGAACCTAGTTCAGGGGTGTCCCTGGAGAGGCTGCACTTCTGCATAATCCAGTAGGCTCCCTACTGCGGTGGGAAACTCCTATGGGGTTGCGAGAGTCTTGCCCTGATGGGTGGCGATGTGGAGACTGTGATAGCAACATCTGCTTGCTCTGTTTAGGGCGTGTGCAGTGAGGCAGCGCTGGCTCCTGAAGCCAGTCCTCTCCCTGATGGTGCACGAAGTGGAGAGTTGCCAATGAATTAGGAGTCGGGGCATTTTACTGTGAGGTGGCCAGTGTTTAAGTGCAGGCAAATGTTTGCTGCTTTCCTGCTCTCGTTTTAGGTTGGCTCAATTTTCAGGTAAACACATGCATTGCTGTTTCTTTACCTACCAATGAGCCGCATTCTGGTTGGCCATGTCCATATAAATAAGACTAGATGGGTTAACAGACAGCAACAACATCCTCTTATCTCTCTTTAAGGTGTCTTTCCCATTTGTCTGTTGTGCTAAGGTTGTAAATTACAGTTTATTTTTTTCTCTCTCTGTTGACACTAAGTTTACTTACTTTGCAATATGTTCATGATATTTTGTACTGAGGAAAAATTATGAATTTTTATGGGCATTTCTTTGACCTCCTATGTTGAGGTTCTTTCTCCCTTTATAGGGTTTCTAGGTATGGGTAGGTCCATTGTATTTTTGACTGCGGCGGTGTTAAGATGGGCAAACATGCATAGAAAAAGAGGCATCTGTCTCCTGCTCATTCTCCTCAGGGTGACATCATGCATGGCCTCAGTTGGCACTCTTGCAGCAGATCTCACTCTTCTCCAATGACAGATAGGAAACTACAAGGGATGGTTAAATCGTTCTCAGAGGCATATGAGTAATATAGGGGTAGTGAGGATTACCCCATCTTTCTCCCCCTGGCTTGGACTCTTCTGCTTTGTCAATGTCTTCTTCTTCTTCTTTCTCTTACTGAGCTTCACCAGGTTATGATGAGGAGGATCTTCAGTTTCAGGACAACTCTTCTCCAGGTGGAAAATATATACATAAAGAACAAATTAAACCCATTATTGCCTATTAGTCGTCAAATCTTCAAATTCTAATGGACTCAGAACAACCTCCCTCCAGCGGGGATTGTTTTTTTCAGTTTCCAAGGCCTGCAATTCCTAAACTTCCTGTTATTCCTGCTATTTATAATATACTTCAAAGGGAATGGAGAGACCCTGATAGGATAGCTGTTCCTAGATGTCTGGGTATGCTGTATTCTTTGGCTAAGGCAGATATGGAGCTTCACCAGTCTCTTTCTATTGACGCCTTGCTGGGCAATTTGGTGGATCATCCTTCCCTTTTAAATGACGATGTTTGCTCTCTGATGTTGTGGACAAAAAAGCTGAAGGTGCTTTGAAAAGAGCAAATGCTGGCCCAAGTCTTTCAATTAGGTATTCAGTGTATACTTGCCAATTTTTGGTCAATGACTTTCAATCTCTAACCTCTTTTATCCAGGTGGGGGAAGTTTTCTTTCAGTTGCTAGCACGTATGGAACTCCAAAAGAAGTTTCTAGCTGATATTGTGTTTGATAGCCTTACAGCTTCTGCTATGGCTTTTGCTGGTATGGTGGCTGCTCAATGTCATTTACATTTCAGAGGATTGAAAGGGGATTCTTCTCTGTATGCCTTTTTCAGGTAATAAATTATTTGGAGAAGAAAAAGAGGAAGTCTTACAGAAATACTTAAAGAACTAGAAGCATGCACAGCTCTTCAAGTTCAGACAGAGGGATGTTGATAAGATTAGAGAGGTTTTGTAAAGTACAAGGACAAGCTCCTGGTCCTCCTCTTCTTCTCCACCACTCCCGGGGGCCTCACTCTGAATCCCTCTCTTTCCCCACCTTTCCAGGCACTTCCTCCTTCCCAACCCTCACCTCGGGCCAATAACCAAAGATTAGGCCTGGGCGGTAAATTCCGTTCCGCGGAGAACGCGGAATTACCAAAAATTCTGCGATCCGCGGCTTCGCTGAATTTTTTGCTTGTTCACGTGTTCGTGAGATATTTCTCCCTGAGCACGCAAACAGCGTTCGCGAACAGGAAAAAAGCACTGCGAACGGGCGGAACAAGCAATTCCGCGTGTTCGCGGAACTTTTGCGTGCTCGCAGATATTTTTTACCGTTTCGCGGAGCTTTGCGTAGCGCGACTACGCAAATTCCGCCCATTCCTACCAAAGATGCGGATCCTGTATTATCACTGCCGAAGCACCCGGACCCGCTCCCCCCCGGACCACCACAGAGGCTGCGTAGAGTAAGACAGCGGACCTACCGAAAACGCACCACTCTCACAGACCTAACGCCCGCGGAAGTCATTGCCCACTACAGGCTCAAAAGGACAACCATCCTCCGCATCCTGACCCACATCGCCCACAGGCTGACTGTCCCAACACAGCGGAGAACAAACATCCCTCCGCAGACAAAGCTGCTGGAAGTGCTGCACCTGTTGGCCTCTGGGACCTTCCAACCAACAACTGCCAGAGTCAGAGGGGTCTCACAGCCAGCCCTATCAAAGTTCATCACACCCGTCCTGGATGCCATCATCAGCTTCATACCCCAGTACCTTCACTTCCCCAACACTGCGCAGGAACAGCTGGAGACTAAGCAAGGCTTCTACGCCATAGCCGGATTCCCGGCCGTGTTGGGGGCAATCGACTGTACACATGTCCCACTTGTGCCCCCTGCGGATACTGCACACCACTACCGCAACAGGAAGCACACGCATTCCATCAATGTGCAGGCAATAGTGGACCACCGGGGAATGTTCACCAATGTCGTCGCCAACTACCCAGGCAGTGTGCATGATTCCTTCATCTTCCGACAGTCCATCATCAACCAGCGCTTCCAGGATGGCACATATGGAACGGGACTGCTCGTTGGTAAGTACCAAATCAACACACCACACATCCCACAGCCACCAACGCACAAAGCACAGCTGTGGGGATGCACACGTGACCTAACCACATCCGACATGTCAAACTACACGACCACCTACCAGACACGACTACACCACTCCATGGTCATCCT
This sequence comes from Calotriton arnoldi, assembly GCA_963921515.1. Lineage (NCBI taxonomy): Eukaryota > Metazoa > Chordata > Amphibia > Caudata > Salamandridae > Calotriton > Calotriton arnoldi. The sequence continues at coordinate 247,184 of CAWUFW010014747.1, forward strand.
GGGCTACCCCAGCACCCAATACAGACTTCACATGGCACCACAGCCACACAACATCAGAACGTGTGGAGATGCGGAATGCAGCCATGACACATGTGAGGCACTGCTCTGCCCTCATGACCCTACCCCAGTCTCCCGCAGGTCAGCGTCCCGTGGTGGTGGGCCCGTATTGGCCACTGTTCATCCGGGGCGACTAGCCCTGTGCGACTCGAGTCATCCCCCCTTGTAGTTCTGACTTTGCATGTCTGTGTGCCTGATGACTGTTGGTGTAGTTGCCAGCACATGCTACTCCCTGAGGGCCGGCTTACACTCACCCCACACACAGCCAGCACAGGCGTCACTGAATTGGTGGGCCTGCCATCACATCCTGCCGAACCAAGTATTGACTCTTTTCTCCCTGCACTGTCACAGGTGATCAAGGATATGCACTCTGCCCTTGGATGATGACACCCCTCCGAGACCCGAACACACCGCCCAGAGGCAGTACAATGCGGCCCACATACGCACCAGGGGCATCGTTGAATGCACATTTGGCGTGTTGAAGTCACGTTTCAGGTGCCTGGACGGCACTGGTTGGAAGCTCCTGTACAGCCCGGACGTCGTGTGCAAGATGATCGTTGCATGTTGTGTGTTGCACAACATCTGTGTTTGCACCAGGGCCCCATGGATCCCAGTTCCAGAGGTACCGGACGATGATGGTGGTGATGGGGCAGGTGGCCCACATCCCACTGCAGCTGCGGCAGGAATGGCCCGTAGGGACTCCATCATTGCCACTTACTTCTCATGAGCACGTCACAATTGTGACCGACCGTGGCATTCATGGGACAGTAGTAGATGTCCAATTGCACTGCATGTGTGAATAAAACATATTTGCAGGTCACAGGTTGGAATTGTACATTGTCATGTTACATGTCCCTGGGGTTTCAGATGTGATTTGCCATGCTGTGCACATTTTCCGAACCAGTTGTGTGTTCTGTGTTCAGTTGTGGTGGTGTTGCTTTTTGTACCGGGATGTTGTCACTGTCGGGGTGCACTTCTGCTTATGTGCGTATGCTGCACGGTGGGTGTGTCGCTCCTGCGGCTCAGATTTGTCTGCCACTGGTCTCTTTCATGTGGTGTGCCTGTAGGTTCTGTTCTTCCACGGTGCGTGGATGTTGTGGTGTGCATGTTGTCCTCTGCAGTTGGCCAGGGTGCATCCGTGGTACTCCACTGTTGATGTATTTTGTTCTGTGGCATTTTCCATATACTGTTCTTGTGCTTTTTCCCGCATTGCGCGTGCGTATTGCTGCCCTCGCGCTGGTTGTCACTGTTTTCTTATCGCGCTTTGGCCCATCGCAGCTTTTTTCGCGTTGTGGTTTGTGTTTTTATCTCCATCGAGGTGGTTGTGTCGCGAGCATTGGCCGCGGTGTCGCCAACTATCACATGCTACCGCCGTGTTGTGAATTCCACGTTGTCACAGGGTTATTTTCCCGCGATAGGCTGCGATGCTGTAAGTTGCGTTACGCTACTCTTGCGGTAGTTATCACACGTTCTTGTGAATATACCCCTAAGTTCTTTGAAACATATTACAAAATGCCATTTAGAATAAATAGATTTGGTCTGAAGGTTATGGAAATAACTCCATAGCATCTCATTTATGAAAATTACTCCTCATTCTTTGCTTTCTGTGTCCTCCTGCCATGTATGTGTTCCCTAAGAACTGTTTAAGGAGAAACACAAGTGAGAGCATCTCAACGTGCACGCCTTGCACCGAATTATGCAAGTGGGTTACTTCACTGTGGATATCTCTCAAGCTTACTTTTGTACACGTTACTTACATATTTGAAGATATCAGATCTCTGTTGTTTCTCAGCCCAGATAACTAGAAATTAATGTGCTTTACTCATGCTAATAGAATCCTGTCAATCAATTTCTCACACGACTCCCCATCATCTGTGTGCTGATACTAAATGATGGAATTTTATTGGTGACATTTCCGTGATAGTGACTTTGATTTCCAAGGAAAATTTTCAGGTTCATTTCATTACTGCAGGTAAGTAAAAGTAAATTTGCGTTATAAAAAGCAATTACTTTTTAGCTGACCAGTGCACAATAGCAATATAAAAGAGATTTATCATTCCACTATTCAAATCTGGAACTAGCGAAGTAGTGTTTGGTTTTGCTTAAAACCAATTTTATCTTGTTTGCATTGCAAAACCATTTAATCCTCATAAAGCAGGTTATTATAATGGAGATCATACTGTCTTGATATCTTACATCATCCAGGGACAAACATGATCTTTTTCAATAAAACAATGCTTAAAAGTTGGAACGTGTTATTCGGGAGGAAACATTTTACAAACACCCATAGACAAGCAATGTATTTAAGGTCTTATAAATCCTTTTCTTTGTTAAAGAATACGGATCATGAATAAATAAAACCGCAAATGCCTTTTCATACAGTAGTTACAATACAAGACGTTTTCAGTAATGATTAAGGGTCACATTAACAACACAGCTTAATGTGTCACAGTTTTTGACTACCTGTTTTTTCCAAAAGAGGCATTTTTTTCACACAGACATTAGGTGGGGGCCTTAGGACCTGCAAGTCTCTCCAAGCCTTACCTAATGTCAGCATTTGCATGAGATCGAATTACATAAACGGTCCTAGTGTTGCTAATTAGCACCGAGGTGAAATATAGTACCACACAAGTTCCTCACCACTTCCTTGTACCAGCTCTCACATCATGAGGTGTGTCAATCAATCCTTTATTTCGCATTGTTTCAATGCGTAAAAGTACAAACACGTCACAATGTATCATACATATATTTCACAATAACATCGTAAGGTACCAATTTTAAAACAATTAATAAAATAATTAATTGGTCAGATATCATGTCGATTCACATAAAACACATATATACTAAAAATAATGTGCCAAGAAAGCTATTTTCCCCTTTGACACCCCCCACATTCTAAAATTGTTATTAACACATCCTTCCCAATTCTTCATCTGCTCATATCGGGCTGTTATGGCTCGCTACATAAAATTCAGCCCCAATGTGATCAAACCTTGCCTTCGGGAAACAGGCAAACAGCGAGGGTGAGCCGAACAACGCTTGGAGGCTTGTGCTGACAGTGTAGTTTCTACATATTCCAACCACAGTATCTTGTGGGCATTATTCATTTTCAAACAATCCTTAAGTAACGCCTGGTTCAGTGGTGAACTGTCTCTTCTCCATGTTGACTGCCATAATAATAGTGGGGCAAATCCTCAAGGTATGGTAAACCTAATTCACTATGAGAAATATCAATTCGCACCATTTCGGGGGAGTGATAACAGTCTTTTACAGAACGCATCCTCCACTCGCTGCAGTATTTCTACGTCCACCATGTCCCAGACTGTTGCCTCATACATATCGATGACTTTATTTTCCCCTGCGCATTCCTCTAACCTATTTAGTAGTACTCTTCCCATCAATTTTGCTGTACTGTTGATTACGGACATGGGCAAATAATTTGTTGGGTCCGATACCCCTTTTTATATATGGGGATAATAATGGAGTGTTTCCACGATCTGAGAGGGCCTAATTCAGCTACCACATTAAATACATTTGTCAGTACCGGGCCCCACAGATATTTAGTCTCGAGAAAAATGTCTGCAGGTACCCTATCGGGTCCAGGGGCCTTCAACGAGCATGCCTGTTCCAAGGCTTGCTCTACTTCCCCAATTTCAAAATTTAGAAAAGGATTCATTTGCTCCTGCATACTATAATTATCAATCATGGTCTTATTTGCATTTAAGAAGATATTTAGAAAATGCTTGACCCACCCATCCTCCTCTATGTGGACATCTAGCGAGGGATCCCCCTTATCTCATAAGCAATTGGCGTTCACCACCTTCCAAAACTCCTGACTGTCTCTTCTCTCTACTGCCTGCCTTAGATCTTCCCATGCTTTTTCTTTCAGACTTCTAAGACGAATTCGCCTCGCCTCCTTATAGCTAGTGCGTAGGGCCCGAATTAACAAAACATCCCTGGGACCTCACGCAATCCTTTACGGAGGTTAGAAGATGGCAACATGCCTCCCCTCTTATGCGGAAGTTACATTGGCTCCCGATACTACAACGCTGTGCCTTCAAAATTGGGTGTCTCATTTTTAAGTCCTTACAGGGTGCTGGCCCAAAATTTGTCTCCAATCTCATCAAGAGACATATACCCACTCGCAATTTGCGTTCTGCCCACATGAATCTACTGGTCATACCACCCCATAAACGGAAGAAACTTGGTGGCAGCAGGTTTGCGGTGTTGGCTCTCCACTTTTGGAATGCCCTCCCCTATGGTATTAGATCCTATACAGACCTACTTACATTCAGGAGACTCCTTCAGACATGGCTCTTTGTTCAGGCATGTGAATAGTCTCACCAGGGCTCGGCTACTCCTACACTTAGCGCCAAGAAACCAATCGTTGTACGTGCGCTCTAGAAACTATTTTTAACATAGCATAACATTAGAAGAGGTTTTAGTGCACAGTGCATCAAACCATTGCACATTTTTATTTTTTTTATTGAGTATTTCAGTGTTATACATCCAGCATACAGTGCCATGGTACAGTGTACAAACACTCATACTGAAAGAAATAACCAAACAGTGCCAACAACAAAACCAAAAAAAAAAAAAACAAGCCGTACTTGTCCAACAATTGTCGGTGGTCAGTTTGCAATGGATATACACCCAATCGTAGCTGCTCTTACAGCACACACACTATGACAGGTTATCGGCAGGCCCAGAACAATTACCCAGCGAGCAGTTATTCATTCAGAGTCCACTTCTTGGCGAGATAAAAAGTATTCCCTCAGGGGAGCCCAAATATCCTTGGGTCTGGAAGAAACCGGAAGTTCCTCTGCATACAGTTCAAGTTGTTCACGGCAATAAACCATGTCCTTCAGCCACGTATCCACCTTAGGGCTCAAGCGGCTATCCCATGTGAATAGCACACGCCTCTTCGCCAATAACAGAGCCACTCTCACAAACCTCCCCAACACAACGCGTATATGAGGGACACATCCCAGGAGGCACTCCAGCGGTGCGCACTGTATCTCCAACCCTGTCATAGTGCATATAAGAGCGAGAACCTCTTCCCAATATTTGAGCACCTTTTCACACTGCCATGCTAGGTGAAAAAAGTCAGCCCCAGCCTGCCCACACCGCTTGCAGCAATCCGAATCCCGCAACCCCATTCTATGCAATTTTTTAGGAGTATGATATACTTGATGTATAAACTTCAGATGGATAATTCTCAAGTTATTATTGGATGTCAGTCGCCCCGTCAGCTCACAAATTTGTCCCCAGGCTTTGTCTGTAATGGGGGGGGGGTCACTACAGAGTTCCAGCGCTCTAAGCTGCGGTCACTCCTGACGGGAGTTTTGTCCTGTATCGTCCTGTACAGTTTGGTAATTAGTTTTTTCCTATGCGGAGCCACTATCACCAGCTGTAATGCCTGTAGTGACAGCGGTTCATCAGGGAAAGAGGTGTAATGATCCTGTATTGCCCTACTTAACCAATAACAAGTGTATTGGAATAGTGGGGTGGGATTTTGTATATAGTCCAAATCTTCCCCTGTGATGTATTTCCCGTCGGGGTACAAGTCCTTCATTGATGCAATGCCCACCTCCCGTAGAGCCGTGAGGGGGCCACGCTCCTGCGCTACAGACAGGGCTGCGTGCCCCGCAATGGGCATCGCAGGAGCATATAAAGGTAGTTTCTGTGTTCGCCTCCCAATCTCCTGCCACGCTGCAATAGTAACATCCAATGTGTTAATCTCTATCCTGGGCGTCTGTCTATTAGTGTGGGTTATGATGCCACACAATGGTACAGGGTGGGCGTCTCCCTCTTCGACAGCCACATGTGGGATGAAATCGTGTGGCTTGAACCAAAAATAGGCATATTGCGCCTGTCCGCATAAATAGTATGTGTAAAAATCTGGGGCTCCAAACCCCCCTCTCTCAAAGGGCAATGTCAGAGTACGCCAACCAATTCTCGGTTGTTTATTCCCCCACACCAAGCGTAGCAATTGTGTTTGAATTGTTTTAAAAAAATGTTTGGTCAATGAAATAGGGATATTGCTAAACAAGTACAAAAACTTTGGCAGGACGATCATCTTGATTATGGCGATACGATCTGCCAGAGATAACGGCAAGCAAGCCCAGTGATCAATCTGCTGCATCAAAGCAGTGTATGCATGGCCATCATTTTCCCTGATCACTACCTCAGGGTCGCGGTGTATCCACACCCCCAAGATATTTAACAGGGTCCACGGACTACACCAGTGGGTACTCAACCTGTGGCGAAGTGGTAATGCTTGTTAGGGGGATGATGACGGATTTCTCCCAGTTTATTTGAAGACCTGAGAATAGACCAAATTTAATATATTCCCGCAGCACCTGGGATAAGTACCTCTGCGGTTCGCGAATATAAAGGACCATATCGTCCGCATACAATGAGATTCCAACCGGGCGATTGTGAAAATTCAGTGCAGCCGCCCTGTGACCTTGCCGGATTCTACACGCTAGGGGCTCTAGAGCGATGGCAAAGAGCAAGGGGGACAAGGGACAACCCTGTCTTGTGCCACGGTCTATGGGAAAGGGCTCCGAAGTGAGCCTGCCCACCCTAACCCTCGCTGAGGCATCAGTATATAGGACCTGTATCCAACGAAGAAAGACAGGAGGAAACCCCATTCTGCGAAGTATGTGCAACATATATCCCCGTTCTATAGAATCGAATGCTTTCGCAGCATCTAGGAGCACTGCAACAGCCGACAGGTCCGGGTTGAGCACATGAAACATAGCAAATATAGTTCTCAGATTGAGGGAAGTGGAACGGTCCGGGATGAACCCGGATTGATCCAGGAGCACAAGAAGGGGCATTAGGGGCAATAATTTGGAGGCCAAGATCTTCGCAAAAATTTTTGCATCTAAATTAATCAAGGATAAGGGGCGGTAGGACTCACATTGTGTGGGTGATTTATCCTTTTTTAACAGAGTGATAATAAGGGCCTGTCTTAAGGATGGAGGGAGAGTGCCAGTCTCGTGAGCCTCAGCGTACATTTCCAGCAGGTGTGGCACAAGAAGGTCGGCATACGCTTTATAAAATTATGCTGTTAGGCCATCTGGCCCCGGCGCCTTATTATTAGGCAGCGACAAAATAGCCTCTTTGACATCTTCCTCCTCAATAGGCATGCCCAGGTATTTTCTATGAATATCAGACAACCATGCGCGTGCCGTATCCTCTAGATAAGCATCCAGGGCCTCATCCTCCATCCCCCCACTAGAAGTGTATGTGGAAGCATAGAATGTCTGGAATTGATCCACTATTGCCTGTTGAGAGTAATGCAGTTCCCCATCTGTATCTGTAATGTGGTCTATCGGAGGGTTATCAGATCTGTCACGTAACCTATTGGCTAGAATCCTACCCGGTCTCCCACCCTCCCCATAGGCCCTAGCAACATGACGCTTGGATAAATATTTTATTTCTACTTCCGCTAGTGAGTTATATTCCTCTACTTGTTCGTGAATTTGGGCCAGTGTGTCCCTAGAGGGTGCAAGGTTATATTGGTTTTCAAGAACCACAAGCTGTTGTTCAATAGTCTGCAATTGTCTTCTGAGGTCTCGTAGGATGCCTGCGGAAGTGCTGATACATACCCCCCTAATTGTCACCTTAAAGGCTTCCCATAGGACCGCCTGACTATCAACTGACACCACAATAAGCTCAAAATAGTGTATGATAGCAGACCTGATGGCGTCAGCATAAGTTGGGTCTGTTAGCGCATCCGCTCTGAAGCGCCAAGTGAACGGTGTGTGTGGATTAGCATCAAACCATTGCACTTGTGGGCGCTCTCTGCTTCTGCATGGTCATATTAGCTGCTTTTTAAACTCTTTTAAGACCTGCTCCAAGACAGGTCATAACCTCTGGGTTCTTATCTGTAATTACTGTTGACAGTATGTCTTGCTTATTCACTTTATCCCATTTTAAAACATATCCCTTTTTCCTTTGTAGAACCGGTTTTGGGGCTCTCTCTGCACTCCTTTTGGAATTTATCTCCCATTTCAGATCACATGCAGGAAAAGCATGGTCACTAAATTCTGTAAAAGTAACCTGCATGTTACTAAGGCTTTTTTTTAAATTTCAGAAATAATTATATAATCAATCGTGGACCCCCTCTCAGCACTGTCAAACGTCTTGTCCATAACTCCTGTCAGCGGGTTTATTTTATTATTTATCATCAGATTCCATATGATTAAGATCCTATTTAATGTGTCCCCATACATACTATGATTAAAATGAGCGATCGGGTCTCCGTCACAATCCATAACCCCGCACACTGATTTCCCCACTAAATGACAGATTCTAATATTCATATCTCCCAATGTAATGACATTCAGCGGTTTATGATGTTGGGAGCTAGCCTCATTATTCACCCACTTTCATCTACCACAGATTCCATTTTGCCCTCAAAATTATTATTATAGTAATTTGTAATATTAAAATCCCAATCACCTCGCCCTTCGCATATCAAATATTGGAAATAAGAAGAGTCATTAGACAATGGTAAAACTTTAATACTGAGAGTATTCACCATTAATGTTAAGATGCCTCCTCATGCCCTTCCAGCTCTAGATGGCACTGCCGGGGTATGGTAAAATCTATACCCTATCAAGGAGATTGGAGCCACCTCCCATGTTTCCAGGAGGCATTTTATATCATATTTGGCTATCTCTCCTATCCAGTTTATGTCACCTCTCTCACGGCTATGTCCTGCTATATTCAACTTACCATCTTGATGTTTCCTTGCCCCACTATCTCCTTATGGCACACCCCTCCAGAAAGCGGCCTGTGGTCCCCATCCTTCCCTGTCCGAATTTCCCCCCCATAGAAGTCAGTCACAGCCCTCAAAACTCTCCAGTGCGGAAAACTTATTCTGAGTATAAAATTCTGTAATTCTTTAAAAAAAAAAAAAAATCTTCTTGCTGTCTGGTTCAGTGCCTGAGCTGCCAATGAGCCTGATTGCCGAAAGGTGGATGACTTATCTTTATCAATTACACCTGTAAACGTCCCTCCTCTATCTCTTGGGGTACTGTCTTGATTCTGTACTTCTGATCTTCGATGCATTGGTAATTGAGTGGGTTTTTCCTGAGATAATTGCTGTGGTTCCACCATTCCACCCCCGTTCCCCACCTCTCATCACCCTAAATTGGTTCAAATACCCTTGGGTGTGGTTTCAAGGCACTAGTAGTGGCAGTTTGAGGATTTTTGTCTCTTGCCCCGCCCTGCTCAATTAATTGAACTTATCGTTGCTCTATAAGCTCTAACCGAATTTTCAAAGGGTGTATCTGATTTAGCAAAACATTTTCCAGCCTTACATATAAATCATTCAAATTTACAATGTTCGACCCCTGAGTCTGGGACTGTGGAGAAAGCTCGATTACAGGCCACTTTTTCGATTTCCTAGCTTTAGGGGCCCACCTTTTTTCCTTTTTACAAGTGGCTCCACCGGTGAAATAGGGATGTTTTCATTTTGCCCAACCTGAGTAACAGGAACTTCAACAGGTGAGTCTTCCGGCAACTACCGTTCTCAAGGGGCTTTCTCAGTTAGCTTCTCCACTTCTTATATCTCCCATGGATAACCTTCGTTTTGTAAATTCGATTCCTTTAGATAAGACATTGTCTGCCCTTACCAGAAAAAAGTCAAAAGTTGCAATTATTTCCCCCGCCCAACTCTGGCTGCTTCAGCTTCCTTTTTCCCATGATGACTAGGTTTAGCCTCATCCCCCCAAACGTTAGAGGGGTGGCCCAGATTGAGCTCTTCTGGGCTCTGACTGGCACTGATGGCCCCGCCCTTGGTCACATGCCGTGGGGCTGCGTCACACTTTTAAGTGCAGGGATGATGATTTAACACAGGGTGAGGATGTGGTTTGTAATCCTCCAGTGGTGCAGCACACTCCAGGACAGCACAACTTTCTCCCTCCTCTTCACAGTGGCTACCATGAGGTATGGCCACATCCTGGAGACAGTCATCACACTATCAACCTAAAAAGAACAAGCATTTGTAATGCAATCGGTCTCTTAAAACTTAAACTTAAAATCGGTCTCGCATTTGGGACCTTATATGTATTTAGCTATGCAGCACATTAGCCTGGGTGCTGAAACATCTACTGTTCTTTAACATGGAGGGAAAGTAAGCACCAAACTGCATGACACGCCAGGTATGGGAACACATGGAGAGAAATATTGCCTTTCAGCGGGAAATAGTATAGTCCAAAACTCTGTTTTCAATATAAAATCAGAGCCTTCTGTGGTCATATCACTGAAAATAAAGATTTGAAAAAAATATTATTGTCTACGGGTGCTCGTGGAAGACCATTTCTATGGACTGGAATCTAGAGAATGCTAAAGTGATTCTGGTATTTTACTGACCTTTGCTGGTCGTTTTCTATCAAGAAAGTTAAATAGAGGCAGTTGCCAGAAAACTTAAAAAAAGAAAGTCCCTCAGCAGAAAGCAATTTTGGTATTTTACTGACCTCTACTGGTCGTTTTCTATCAAGACAGTTAAATAGAGGCAATTGAACAAGCAGAAAGCAATCCTGGTATTTTTCTGACCTCTACTGGTCGTTTTCTATCAAGAACAGAAAAAAAAGTCCCTAAACGGAAGCAGACAAGTCCTAGGGCTGATCTCCAGAGCCCACAAAGTGCATACACATATAAGTATATACTAAAGTATATACAAGAGGTCTCGAATGCTCGACCTAAAAACTAAAGATCCTTTCCCATTCAGATTTGGCTATAAAGGATAGCTTCCATACAGGATTGTCCTTCTTTGCCTTTCTACTTTTCGGGCAGCTGCACTGTGCTTCATTTCTCTGTATTACAATTTTTGTTTACCTTGTAGGGCCTGTTTTGCCCTTTTATGCTTGCTGTTTGTTGATACTGTAGATTGTGTTTCCACTTTTGGTGGCTTTTTAGGCTCTCTTACAGCTTGTGGCCTGGCTTCTACTGGCACTGTATTTATGCAGAAGTCCACTTCACTGAAGGACAGGTGAGTTCCCTCAGTTTTCTAACCTGTGGTGCAGACTGGGCTTTGGCTTAACTCTTTGCTACTATCTGGGCATGGGGCTTGAGGGATGTTTCCTATCGGACTGCATCTTGCTTGCTATTGTATGTGCAAGTTTCCTTGTTTGGCTTGTTGGGTACTGTGCTGTTCTCTTTTGATGTTTCACTTACTGTTCTCCAACTCCCATCTAGCTTAGGGCTGGTGTTTGTGTTTGTTCTCTAAAGATGAGGATGAAAGTGGATAGCTGCAATGCATATGTAATTCACCTCCACCCCCTCATTGCTCCTTCTGTCTCATGAATGCACTTTCCTCCAGGCATCATTCAAGGGCTCTTTTGGGGGGATGTGTGTTACTGATTCTGATGTTTGGTCTGCCCTTCCCCGACTCCCTGATAGGTTGGAGGTAGGATTGGATTAATGCTCATGTGGGTTAGACTTGGCCTTCCCTGGTGCCGTCACTGGACTTGGGGTTTGTAGGACGTGGTGCCCAGCCTCAGTCTGTGCTGGATGGGGTTTCTCTCTTTCCTCTCATTTTCTTATTCAACGGGTTTGGGGTTTTTCACTGCCATATCCTTTCTGTCCCTGCCAAGTTTTTCTTCCCTGCTGATGCTTGGATTACATGTATGCCACACAGATAGCCAGAATTCATCACATTATTAAACTTCAACACCTCAGAGTTCATAATTAATGGGGTCCAATAACTTGCAACTATTCTAATTTTGGGGAATAACTTGCAGATTTATTTGCTTTTGGCATCGAAATCCACATGTCCCAGTAAATAGTAGGCCTTTTTCCTCTATTAAATTTTGTCGGATTTGAAATGTTGAAATTTCCCACACGGTGCAAACTTTAGCGAATCTGGTAATTACCTGTATGATATCTATCACACCACTTACAATTGCTGTTCGTGCAAGGATCTCAATTTTACAGGTCAGTTGCAATCATGCCCTAAGTGTGAATTCCTAGGCGGCCTAGGCGAAATTGGGCCTTTCCTCGTTGTTCACCCTGCAATCCTAAATGAGTATCTCCTTGTGTTTACTGTGAGATTTGTTAATGATAAACTGTTTACTGTCGGGCTTAATTTGGAAACTTTCTACATATGCTACAACTCTACCCTTGCTTTATTTTGCGTCCAGGCTGAAGATAGCAGATGTTTCCTTCCAAACTTTTTTCTTTTAGTCTGCTACCATCTAAATTGGTCTTTCTGCAGATCCTTTTGTTTGGGTGTTGTTTGAAACTGGGCTATAATCTGGGACATATGTTCAGCTGTGGCAAAGCTTGACCGAGGTGCTTGGAGCTTGTGCTCTGGTCTGGAATAGCAGTTTGGGTCTCCACTTATTCCCCTTTTGGCTTGGTGCTGCATCCCCTTCTTTTTGTTTAGGGGGTCTTACAAGGGGGGGGGGACTTTGGGTGGTGTGGATTGCACCCTTTTTATGTCACCCCCCAGGTTTTTCAGTCGCTAGGGTTGTAGTAGTGGTGCCTTTTAGAATGGTTCTGCCCTTCCGATTCTGCAAAGCCTGCTTAGTATATTCTGCTTCATCCCACTCGTCCAATGATGGGTCCTCCTGCTGGGGGCCTCTGGTGGCTTCTCTGGGGTTCTGTTGTTCTTGTTGCCATTTGGTCCTTGAAGCTTGGGTAAGGTATGCCTTGGTTCTGCCTTTTATGCATGTGCCCCTCTTCTTGTTTAGTCTATTCTTTATCGATTCTGATGGTATTTTCATGTGTGCTCCTTGTTCGGATGAGAGCTTGAGGTAGGCTGGGCCTGCTTTGTCTACTGTTGGGTATGCTCTCTAACTACTCATTTTGTACGTCATTGGTGATGCATACACTCTGCAGTCCTCACTCATCACAGGGTAAGGGCTGAACCTGATATTGGCTGGAGATCTTTGATTCCTTGCCTCAGGTGCAGTTGTGAATCTCAGTCCCATTGGGCTTGATTTCCTGGAGGTCCTGCACTTCACTGACCGCACCTGTGTTACAGTGTTAGTCGGTGCTTTTTGCTTCATAGTGTACATGTGTGTTGTCTTCTGATCTCATCTCCTTCGGTAGCCTGTCGGGTGCTGGCCATCGAGCGTGGGGTGCTTATCCTGGAACCATGATAGTTTTCGCCCCTGCCATGCCTGCTCCGCTTGGTTGGTGTGCTGGACACTCCTTTGAGGCTTTTTGGGTGACTGTTAGCCATATGTCTGAACTCTCCTTTGCTTTGACTCTGGTACTGTGACTTAACTGGTGTGATTGTGTGTCCTATTTTGTGTGCAGAGTGGTTCAGGGTGTAGAGTAGAACAAGGTAACAGTACTCCCTTTGTCCTCCTAGGTGTAATTGGTGTTGGGTTTGTTTTGGAGGACTCAGTTGCTTGTCTCAGCCAGGGGTCTCCTTGTTTGGCATTTCTGTCTGTATTCCCACTAGGGATGGGTGTGGTCTATGCCCTCAACTTTAATTTTAGCTTGGGTTGGAGTGTGCTTGAGCGGATTTGTGTCGTCTTGACTGGCTTCCTTGGCACTCCTTTAGCCCCTGGTGTGTCTCTATTATGGATATCCCTCCTTTTGCGAGCCTTCTCTTTGAGGAAGACTGGTTGGTCCTTCTGTCTTCTGAGTATCTAGTACATACTGTGTAAGATTGGCACTGACACCTGGGGCTTGTGGCATTTTGGGTTCCACTCTCCTCTTTCATGTCTGGGCTTTCCGCTTTCAGGTTTTCTGCTTGGATGTAAGGACCGAGACAAGGAAGTGCTGATAATGCCATTACTCTTATTCTACATCCTTATCTCAGTCAATATGTCTCTCCCGCCATTGTTTCTGTAGGCTCAGCTTCGATCACTGCCTGTTGGAGCACTTTGATAGTCAACTCAGGATAGAGCCGTTCCTTTACTGGCATGCTTGAGGGTGGGATGGGATATTTCCAGGGTGTGGAAATGCCCAATGGATTAAGCCACTGGAATCAAAAAGTAGAGTATCTGATCAAGGTTTGGTTTTGCCCGTACCTAGATCAACTAGGCAGTTTTATAAATCTGACCTGAATATAATATTTACTAAGACATAAGCTTGTGGGGGTCAGACAAGACCTGGTCTAACGGCTACGACGGTTGACTTCAAATGTGGCGAAGCGATTTGGAGCCTCGGCAATGACGCTCAACATCCTGTGTTTCTGGGAAAATCACTTAATATCCCTGTGCCTAACAAAAAAAATGAATGTGTCCTTGTGTAACGCAACTAGTGCTCATGTAAAGCGCTCTGATACCTGGTATCTTTGGGTCAAGTTCGTGCTACATAAAACTCTCAACAAAAAAAAACATACTCTGAAATGGATAGAATTTCTGTACATGTAGCATTACTTAGTACTAACAGTATACCCTAACATAGTTATTGTTTGGAAGTGTATTGGGGTACTAGCATTGTAAAACCAGATTATTGATACATCACATCCATTGCAAAATAATGAATAACACTATTTTTCTAGTGGGAGCAAAGAAGAAAACATCTTTATATCAGTCTAAATATTCTGACAGCAACTGATATAACACGTGGTCTACATGCAAATCTGTTACATCCAAGTGCAAAGCAAAGGATTACTGGTATAATGAAAATGCAAGTGCATTAATGACGCATCACACTGAAACACCTTGGTCACTGATTATTTTAAAGTCCAAAATTCAAAATCTGTTTGACTGACTATCCCATAGAAAACGCCTCGGGTTGAAATCAGTAATATAAATCATAGGGGGACCCTAGTAAAAAAAAGAAAAAGGATAAAATAGCAAGGAATACCTTCTAGTTTAAGTTTTATTGGCAAATTTAACATGTGAGTAGGCTGCTATAGGAGATGGTTTAGACAGCTTTAATTTGTATTTTTTTAAAATATTTGTAGAAGGCATTTATTAGCACAGACCAAATAAAATGGCCACCAGAATGCTTTACAGCTAGCAATGGTAAAAGATTCAATATATGGGATAGAACCAATAAGCAATATTGAGGTAAACAGAAGAGGTGAGTATTTTTCTTTTCCTGAATGGGAGTATGTTAGGACTGAGGGGCCTATTAGCAATAACCGGCGATAATTATCGCTAAGCGCATTTAGCGCTAGGATAATTATCGCCGGCTATCGCAGGTTTCTATCGCGGAGATAGCGTGCTATCAGCAACGCTTATCTCCAAAGCGATAGAAACCCTGGAGAACAGTGTGAATATCGCTTGAAAACAAGCGATATTCACACTGTGACCAGTGTTAGCTTGGCGATAGGGCGAGGGGATTTAGCCATGTAATCCACCTCCCATTGGATTACATGGCTAAGTCAGGTTTAGACCAGGCGTTAACAAACCAGCGCTAAACGTGTTTAGCGCTGGTTCGTTAATCACCTCCCCTGCCTCGCTAACAGGCGATAGCGACCTTAGCGACTGTTTCCAGTCACTTTTAGGTTGGGAACGCCTACTTTGCATGCCATTAGCGATAAATATCGCTGGCATGCAAAGCGGCACCCAACCCGGTCGCTATCGCCTAGAAGCTGTCGCTAACAGCAGTTAGCGACAGCTTGCTAATAGGGCGTTTGAATTATCGCCGCTTTAGCGGAAAAAAGTCCAGCTAAAGCGGCGATAGAGCCCTTGATAATATGCCCCTGAATCTTGTATTTTCTGGCAGGTTATTCAACAGTATTGATGTTTGTCCAGAGAATCCCTGAAAAAGAGTTAAAGTGCCAGATATTCAAAGCTTCTTTTGGGATAACAAATGCTCCGATTCCTTGTTTGCTCTTTGCAATGTACTAGTCTCATTTTAAAAGCTTTTCTGACTCCGAAAATGGTTCCTGATCTGAAAAATGGAAGGGGCATGAAGTAGGCCTCTGTGGTATCCTCCTGAATATAGAATGGTGTTAACATTCTCTGTGCGTTCCCTACGTGGAACGGCCACAGGAGCAGTCGGGAAATGGAGAGAGTGAGACGGACCCTAGAGCGAAGAGGCTGGTGTGTAAAGAAGCTACCTAATAAACCAATATACTAAATCATACAGTATCCTGATCATTATTACAGCCTCCATTCAAATACTGTGGGCCTCATTTATGAATGAGGTTTTGCCGTAGGGCAGCGCCGCGCCGCAGGCCTTCCTGCTACGCTGCCCTACGGCAAAAGAAAAGGGCAGTAAAGCGCCGTATCTATCAGATACAGCGCATTCCTGTCCTTTTTACCTACCCCAGTGCACAATGGGCTGCCGTGCACCAATGCAGGTACCTTTGCACCATGGAGCAATGGTGCCTGCGTTGCAGGGATGATTATTTTTGTGCTGGAAGGGAAACCTTCCTGCACAAAAACAATGACAAGAGGTTTTTTCCTCTTTCTATGTGTGCTGCAGAATGCCTCACACATAGAAGAAGGAAAAACGAGGAGAAATAAATATATTTCTCTGTGTAGTGTCTCCCTTACGCCTCCCCTGCGGAGGTGTAAGTTTTTGGCTCTGCCTCAGAGTTACAATTTCTCGTAAATCTCGGGCAGTGTCAAAAAGCCATGGATGTTGCTGGGAACGCCCCCAGCAACACCCATGGAATGCCCCTTTCACACAGTTTTCTGCGTGAAAGGGGCACATATTTATAAGGCCATGAAAAGCCTCGTAACGTGACTTTACGTGGCCTTATAAATATGCCAGTAGCACATTGCATCACTGGCATGTCAAAAAAGTGACGTTCCAGTGGCGCAATAGTGCTGGTAGTGCCTCATAAATGAGGCCCCATGGATGTTGCTGGAAATGGCCCCAGCAGCACCTATTGCATTGCCCTTTAACACAGAAAACTGTGTTAAAGGGAACAATATTTACAAAGCAGCATTAAGCCAAAAAAGTGGCTTAGTGCTGCCTCGTAAATATGGTGTATGCTCCTGAGTCACGGAACGTCACAACATATTTTTCTGGTTTTGGTGATTTCTAGGTGAATGCAAGTAAATGTCTCTATGAATGTATGCAAGTAGCACTTTTTGTGTAGTGCAAAACTAGCTGTGGACCAGTGGAGCACTAAATGATGACAAGAGTCCAGAAATGTAATTTTGACCATTTAAAATGAGGCAGAAAGCAAGTACGTTTCTCTAGAGTAGTAGAGCTCATCAAGAGATATGTATTAAGTTTATTTCTGATTTGCAGGTGGGTTGGAACAATTTCTAATATCAATGAAGATGTTGTTCTATGTTGTTTGTGTACAAATGGGAAGGTCGGCCTTCAGGTTCTTTCCTTCTTTGACCTCTCCATTACCATTCTGACAATGTCCTGGATCCTGATGGGTTGAACTATCACCGATGATGCAAATAGCTTCTTGGATAGATATGTAGATAGAGGCATTATTTCTGCTAACACTGTAGGTATTTCCATCTTGCATTGCACAGGAAGTGACATCACTGGTTCCTCACCAAAGCTGTCTTTAAAAGAGGAAGCCAATCAAGGGGACTCATTTCCATCATCCATCAGCACAGGAAGTTAAATCACTGGATTTCCCAGCATCTATCTGCACAGGAAGTGACATCAAGGGATGTTCTATCATCCATCTGCACAGGAAGTAGCATCACTGCATTTCCCATCATCCATCTGGACAGGAAGTGACATCTCTGAATTTACCATCATCCAGCTGCATGGGAAATGAAATCACTCCTCCCCCTCCCAGTACTTAATGGCAGCTGCAGCACGGACTCGCACAGTAGGTTCGCTCCTAGCATGCCGAAGGTGTGCCAAAGACTAGACTGTTTGACCCGTCGAGCCTGGATTGTGCCCAGCGCAAGGATCACTGGTCCTCTCCCTCTTGCCACAACCCTGCTGTGACCCTCTGTGGGTTTTCAGGCAATTTCCAAAACTCACTGCTCCAGCAGAGACAGAATCCAACACCCCACACTTTCACACTCACACAGTCCTGCAACCACCCACACAAAACTCCACATTCACATGCATGCTCCTTAACACGCGCTCACTCACTAAACAAACGACAGAGATCTGAGACCTGCTGCATTACAATGCCCTCTACATACTTTTCCTTATGGAAACCTGGCAGAACCTTGCATTGGCACCTGACATCACTACAGCCAGCCCCCTGCTACAACATTGCCAGGCAAGGAAGACTTCACAATGTCAAAGGCGGAATTTCCATCATCCACAAGAACACTATCAGCTTCACCAACTCCACAGACACATCATCCTCCAACATGGAGCACCTGTTGTTCAAACTCCACGTCATAGCCAACTTCACTGAAAGCGACACTCTAATCTACTGACCACAGGGACAGTGCACCAACTTCACCGACACCATCACGTATTTGGGCATACCACTCACCCTGAACGCTAGAAATTACATCCTACTCGGAGACCTGAACTTCGATCTGGAAGACCACACAGACCTCAACTCAAAAGCATTCTTTGAATATTTTGGAAGCCTGGGCCTTACCCAATGAGTAAAGGAACTTACCCACATCTCCGGACACCTCTTGGACCCTATTTTTGCCACCTTCGTCAATATCAGAGTTAATGAGCCCACACCAGTCTCCTGGGCAGACCATGCCCTCATCAAGTTTAGCATCCCCCTTCCAGTCCAATGCATACAAACCACCACCAGACCAGCATACAAAAAATGGAACAGAATTACTGATATGGACTCAGACATCACTCTCAACACCCACCAACCTAATCACAGCAACAGCCTCCCCAAAGCCATAAAAAAGTTTCAACAATTGGATCACCTCCTGCTCTGATTCTCTGGCCTCCTCAAAGCCATCAACACCAAAGATCTAGACCTCCAGGCCAGTTGGTATACAGAGGAACTCAGACTGATGAAATGCCACTGAAAACAGGTGGAGCACAAATGGAGCATGAACCAGGACAATACAAATCTAGCTTGAGACACTACCTCCAAATGATGTGGACCACAAAACACATCGCTTTCGCAGGCCACATCAAAGCCAGCACCAACAGAAGCAAAGAAATCTTCGCCATTGTGTGACCAACTAAACTGTTTAGTTTTTTAATTACAGTGTATCCAATTAATATTGATTCTATACAGAAGTATATTGATTCAAAACACAACTAATATGAGGTTATGTTTGATCCTTGTTTACCCACTTACTTCACACTCTACAATCATGTTATTCAACCATGCACTCCAATTAGATATTACCATAACTTACTCATAGCTATGTTACCTTTTAAATATTGCACATATAATAAAGGGCAGGGACCACACCCACATGCTAGATACCGCATTCCTATCGGCAACCTAGTTATATGCCCACCTAATGTGTGGCATGTACTATTTATGAACCCCAACAACTGAGGAACCCCAAATACGAATTGCAGTCAGACACGCTCCCACCCCACATGCCACACACAATAGCCCCTCACTGCACTACTCCCAGATACACTAACACACACGGGAAAGGGAACGTACTATATATCCTACAATGCAACACAGTGAAAATCACAATAACATATGGAAAACATTATTACACTTTCAAAAACAAGCAATATCTCCAAGCAATAAACAGACACACAACTTTGGAATTTTACTTGTTATTAATAAATGCAAAAAAGGGAAAAAACTAATGCCCTCAAAAAGTAAAAATAATAAAGTTTGGGGAGGGGGAGTATTTTCCTATCATTTTCTTATAATGTAGTAGGTCCAGTTGTGGTAATTACTCCAAACAACCTCTATAATTTCCTCCTCAATGGGTTCTCCACCCTCCTGGACAGATGGAAATCTGAGCACCTATTTCTTGGTATGGAGTTGTGTTGTTTTAGGATTTTTGTTGGAGGGAGAGGGCCTGGTGTATGTAGGGAAAAATATTTATGGGCATGGTGAGGTCTGTAGGTATGGTGCTGTGTAGGGGTACAGGTAGGCTTTTGGGCAGGTGTGATAATAGATAGAGGTGCAGTAACTGGGTCGGCAGATGAAAATGGTATAGGTGCTGGAGTGGGCTCAGTTGTGGGAAATATGTCCAGTGGCGGAATGGGTTTATGTGAACGATTTGGGGCAAGAGGAGTAATAAAGGCAAGTTTCAAGGAAGTACTAGTGTCTGAGGAGCCACGGCCTTACTGTTGGGCAGACATGGCAGCACACAGGTCCTCCAGAAACTCTATCACTTTCGCCAGTTGATGACTGACACCTGGATAGCATGCAACAATACCATCTGCCCCACAGAGAGCATCTTAAAAACCTCCAAAGCTTCCTCTGACAATAGTGCTAGTTAGATGGGAGTGGGGGAAGAGAAATGGGGGTGAAAGAGACCCCAGTCTGTTTTTTGTACTGGGTGCTGGCTTCTTATCAGGGGTAGGAGTGAGGGTGGTGCTAGTGGTGGTGACTGCAACAGAAGTATATATTGTGGCCTCTGATGGTTTGGCGACCACCATAAGGGCCTTGCCATACTCAGAGGCCTCCGAGTCAGATGGCGATGATGCCTCCTGGCCATGCCCCTAACCTATAGTGTTACTGGGTCCCTCAGTGTCGGTGTATCAATCTTATGAATTTCAGTGATCTCCTTTCTGGTCCCCTGAAGTGCAGTCAGCATCTCCCTCACTTGCTCCAGAGGAAGCTGAAAGCACACAAATGCATACATCAGTTACACAGTAGAGTGAACTATCAAAATGTCCACACGGAAAAGTGGTCTGGATGTATTTCCAAAAATAATAATAAGCTAAAGCAAGGGCACTGAATGTGACATCACAAAAAATGTAGGTCATACAATTAGTCAAGGTAACAATGACAATTCAAACAGCATTTTTGTGGCTCCCCAAAAAATTTGGCCTGTCTTTCGCTTTTGATAGAAAGGATGGTCCAGCACTGTTATGACATTAATCCTGTCTACCATGTTACAAGTGCAATGTACTATAAATCACTTTTAATATGGTGGATGGGAGATCTGTCACATTTGTGAATGATTATCACATATGAAAACTCAAAATCTGTCCCAGAATGTTTGAAGGTACATACATGTTTTGGTTTAAAATTGTGACAGGAATTTCCCATGTATGTTGTACAGTCCTAGCCCTTGTCCTGCATTCACAATTCTAAATGTCTGCTATCACACCTTTCCCACTATATGGAGCTACCCTCAAGCAAAATATGTGTTATGTGTAGCTTTATGCCTGCTTTATATCAATAGTCTGGTCATGCACTTGCCCAGTGGCTGGTTGTCCCAAACTAGCATGTCTTCGAAGAGTGTCCTAAAAATACTGCACGTCACAGTGCAATGCAAGCATGTAAATGTTTTCAAGAGCCTTGATCATACCCATCACTGTTTATCAGCACTGCAGGAGTGTAAGCCTAATAAGACATGCATGAAGGATCTGGTTTCAAGTTTGTAGGCTAGGAGGCGGGACTTGGCTATGTCGGAATATGGTCTACTTTTACAATACTCCAGAGCCTGGTTGTGTGCTTCATCTATTTATTCAATTCCAGTTGTTGTCCCCAATGGTTTTGCACAACTGGAAGAAGTCTGCAAGTGCTGCTATGTCGCTGGCATCCATAATGGTCCCCTGCATGGCTGCATGACAAATATAACCTCTTTCCTCATGCTACACCACTGACATGCATGGGCTGCAGAACACAATGCTTGCATGACCCTGGGCGCCGCCTGGAACCTGGAGCGGAGTGCTGGTGCTGCTGTGCGCTGCTCCTCTCTAAGCTCTGGTAAACAGCTCCGTACCTTTCATCTCCTGCACATCTGCCTCTACTTCTTTGTGGCACACAGGCAGCTAAGCATCCTACTCAGAACAGGCACCCTGGTGACATCCATCTACTCTGTGGGTAGATCCTGAGGTGCCACAACAGCACAATCCATTGGTCGGCCTACACCATTTCTAACCAAATACTGTTACTGCCAGCTACAAGACCTGCCATATTGGATTGGGAGGTCCCATTTAAATGACCTTTACCCTACACTGAGAGCTGCTATCTTTCCACATTGATGACACTGCTGCTTTTGTAAGGGCGCCACCTGGAGTCCACATTTTAGACAGCAGGCTCCAGAATCTAGCTACTGAAAATGCAGCAGCCGGCCTCCTGCACGGCCAGGGGATTTAGTGCATACTTGGCCAGCCCATGCCCAGAAACAAACACAAAAACAGAAGAGCTTGCCAACTTTTGTTTTCTGAGTAGCCTCCTATTAGTGAACCATGAATACTACCTTCCACTTCACCCTCTGATATGGCAATGGTGATGCTGGAGTCTCTGATGTCAAAACTGAAAGGCATCAAGGTTTCAACTTACAATGTAGAATTGTCAACAGTGTCTACCAACAAGGAAATTAGGCATAATCATGGGGAACAGGACCACTTCAAATCACAGATGCACAGAGAAGCACCTCTTGGAACTTGAACAAACAATTCACAACACCCCAGACGAGGAGGAATAACTGTGACACCTACAGAAAACAGTCATTGGCCTGGAAGATCATAGTGTGCAGAACAACATCAGTATCTTTGGGGTGCCTGAAACTGAACCGGGGCAAAACCCTATCAAATGTTAATTAACCTGGTGCCTAAGCTCACAGGTCAGCACTTCAATCTCCTTTGGAATTTCATAGGGCACATAGATTCAAACAATGTTCAGGATCCCAGGCTTCCTCTCCTAAACCAATCAGAGCCTGCATCCTTCGACATTAGCAGGTCAGAATGCTCTTATTGCCGTCCAGGATATATGGTCCCTTTGAGCATGATGGACATGATATTTCCATTGTAGTAGACTATTCTTTTGAAAACAATCTTGTCTGTAAAAAATTCCTAACACTCCCACCACAGATTAAATTAATGGACATCGTTACAGTCTTCTAGACCCTGCAACCATAATTATCACCATTGACTGCAGAATCAGGGAATTTTTACACCCAGGAAAGCTAGAACAATTTCTAGCAGACATTGCAGATCAATCAATCAATCAATCAATCAATCAATCAATCAATCAGGGGTTTGCAGAGCGCAGCTACTCACCCATGAGGGTCTCAAGGTGCTTGGGAGTTGGGGGGCTGCTGATCCATCTGGGTGTGGAGGTTCAGTCGAAGAGCCAGGTCTTGAGGTCCTTCCTGAACTGTGTCAACAACACAGATTTCCTGAGGTGGAAGGGCAGGGTGTTCCAGGTCTTGGCAGCGAGATAGGAGAAGAATCTTCCTCCAGTTCTGGTCTTGTGGATCCGTAGGACAGAGGCTTGGATGAGTTGGGTGGAGTGTAGTTGTCTGACGGGTGTGGGGAAGGAGAGGCGGTGGTTCAGATATTCTGGTCCTGCATCATGGAGAGCTTTGTAGGAATGTGTGATGAGCTTGAAGGTGATTCTCTTGTTGATAGGGAGCCAGTGGATTTGTCTGAGGTGTTGTGTCATGTGGCTGCGGCGGGGGATGTCAAAGACCAGTCTGGCTGCGGTGTTTTGGAGGTTCTGTAGTTTCATTAGCTGTTCCTGGGTGATGCCGGCGTAGAGTGCATTGCCGTAGTACAGTCTATAGGTGATGAGTGCGTGGGTGACCGTCTATCTCGATTCTGTGGGAAGCCATCTGAAAGTCTTTCAAAGCAGGTGGAATGTGTGGAACAGGATGAGGATACTACATTGATTTGGTGGTTCATTGAGAGCTAGGAGTCCAGTATTCTGCCAAGGTTGTGTGTGTGGTCGGTAGGGGTAGAGGGGGGTTCCTAGTGTGGGGGCCACCAGGAGTCATCCCAGGCTGAGGGGCTGGTTTCCAGTATGAGTACTTAGGTTTTGTCCAAGTTGAGCTTGAGGCAGCTGTCTTGCATCTAGGTAGTGACTGCCTTCATTCCGTTGTGAAAGTTGATTCTGGCGGTTGTGGGTTCGTTGGTGAGGGAGATGATCAGTTGGGTGTCGTTGGCGTAGGAGACGATGTTGAGTCTGTGGCTTCTGACGATGACTGTGAGGGGAGCCATGTAGATGTTAAAGATGGTGGGGCTCAGGGAAGAGCCCTGGGGCATTCTGCAGCTGATCTCTGTAGGTTATGAGAGGAACAGGGGTAGTCTGACTCGCTGTGTTCGGACAGTCAGGAAGGAGTGGATCCAGTCCAGTGCCTTGTCGCTGATGCCGGCAACATGGAGTCTCGTGATTAGGGTGCGGTGGAAGACGATGTCGAAGGTGGCCGAGAGGTCCAGTAGGATGAGGGCTGCGGTTTCTCCCCGGTCGAAGAGGGAGCGGATGTCGTCAGTGGGGGGAGGAGTGTGGTCTCGGCACTGTGGTTGCTTCAGAAGCCCGATTGGGAGGTCTACAGGATGTGGTTCTCTTCCATGAACTCGGAGAATTGAGCTTTGATGGCCTTCTCGATGACCTTGGCTGGGAAGGGGAGGAGGGAGATGGGTCTGAAGTTCTGGAGGTCTGTCAGTGGACGGTTTCTTCAGCAGGAGGTTTATCTCAGTGTGTTTTCAGTCATCTGGGTAGGTGGCAGTTTTGATGCAGCAGTTGATGGTGCAGCGAAGCCAGGGGGTGATGGAGGCGGCTGCTCTGTGGAAGATGTGGTATGGGCAAGGATCCAATAGGGCTCCTGAGTGGATGCTCTTCATGGTCTTAAGTCTGTCGTCTGTGCTGAGTGGAGTCCAGTTGAGTACGGCGTGGTTGCGTTCAGTGGTGTTGGATGTAGTGGCGAGGTCTTGGATGTCAAAGCTGTTGTAGATCTGGCTGGTCTTCTGGTGAAAGAAGGTGCCAAGTTTGTTGCAGAGGTCTTGGGAGGGTGGGACGTCTGTGGTCTCGCTGTTGGGCTTGGTGAACTCATTGACGATGGCGAAGAGATCTTTGCTGTTGTGTGTGTTGGCGTTTATTCTGTCTTGGAAAGCCGTTTTCTTTGTGGTTTTGAGGAGAAGGTGGTGTGCGTTGACGGCGAATTTGAAGGTTGCATGGGTTTCCGGGTTTTGTTGTTCCTCCATCTCTTCTTGAGTCGTCAGCAGGTCGTCTGGACTCGTGGAAGACAGGAGTGAACCAGCTGCCTTTCTTGGCGTGTTGTTTGCATGCTGTCTCCTTGAGGGGTGTAACTGCAACAAATGATGGATGGAAGGCTGAATGATTCAAACATTCTACCCCAGTCAAGAGATCTGGGTTAAATCCATCGTTCTTTTGCCCACTACGCCACCCCAGGTTGGACCCAGCCATATGCAAATCAGTCTTGACCCTGTGCCTCATGGGAACAGTCCAGACCAAACTGCCAAGCCAGGTCCTCCCTGGACCCGAAACAAGCATCCTGGGACCGGTTTCGGAGTATGTCACCCTTCATCAGCCAGGCTAGCTTGAATCCAGTGGCACAGTGAGCAAGGGACCCAAGTCTGGGCATACCCATCCCACTTAGAGCGAAAAGTGTAACTGCAGCACATGATGGACGGAATGCTGAATGATTCAAATATTCTCCCCCAGTCAAGAGATTTAGATTAAATCTATTGTTCTTTTGCCCACTACGCCACCCCAGTTTGGACCCAGCCATATGCAAATCAGTCTTGACCCTGTGCCTCATGGGAACAGTCCAGACTGAACTGCCAAGCCAGGTCTTCCCTGGGCCACAAACAAGTATCCTGGGACCGGTTTCGGGGTATGTCACCCTTCATCAACCAGGCTAGCTTGAATCCAGTGGCACAGTGAGGAAGGGACCCAAGTCTGGGCATACCCGTCCCACTTAGGGCGAAAAGTGTAACTGCAACAAATGATGGACGGAATGCTGAATGATTCAAACATTCTCCTCCAGTCAAGGGATCTGGGTTAGGTCCATCGTTCTTTTGCCCACTACGCCACCCCAGTTTGGACCCAGCCATTTGCAAATCAGTTTTGACCCTGTGCCTCATGGGAACAATCCAGACCGAACTGCCAAGCCAGGTCCTCCCTGGTCTGGGAGTGAATGCTTGCATTGTCCAGCATTCCGTCCATCAATTGTTTCTTTTGCATATGCCACCCTAAGTGGGAAGGGTATGCCCAGACATAGGTCCTGTGCTTACTACACCACTGGATTCAAGCTATCCTGGCTGATGAAGGGTGATGCCCTGAAACCGGTCCCAGGATGCTTGTTTCCGGTCCAGGGAGGACCTGGCTTGGCAGTTCGGGCTGGACGGTTCCCAGTAGGAACAGGGTCAAGACTGATTTGTATATGGCTGACTCCAAACTAAACTGGGGTGGTGTGGTGAGCAAAAGAATGATAGATTTAACCCAGATCCTTGTGACTGGGGGTGAATGCTTGATTTGTCCAGCATTCCGTCCATCAAATGTTTCTTTTGCATATGCCGCCCTAAGTGGGAAGGGTATGCCCAGACGTGGGTCCCGTGCTCACTACACCACTAGATTCATGCTAGCCTGGCTGATGAAGGGTGATGCCCTTAAACCGGTCCCAGGATGCTTGTTTCTGGTCCAGGGAGGACCTGGCTTGGCAGTTCGGGCTGGACTGTTCCCAGTAGGAACAGGGTCAAGACTGATTTGCATATGGCTAGGTCCAAACTGGGGTGGTGTGGTGAGGAAAAGAATGATGGATTTAACCCAGATCCTTGTGACTGGGGGTGAATGCTTGCATTGTCCAGCATTCCGTCCATCAATTGTTTCTTTTGCATATGCCGCCCTAAGTGGGAATTGTATGCCCAGATGTGGGTCCCATGCTCACTACACCACTGGATTCAAGCTAGCCTGTCTGATGAAGGGTGATGCCCTGAAACCGGTCCCAGGATGCTTGTTTCCGGTCCAGGGAGGACCTGGCTTGGCAGTTCGGGCTGGACTGTTCCCAATAGGAACATGGTGAAGACTGATTTGCATATGGCTGGGTCCAAACTGGGGTGGTGTGGTGAGCAAAAGAGTGATGGATTTAACCCAGATCCTTGTGACTGGGGGCAAATGCCTGCATTGTCCAGCATTCCGTCCATCAATTGTTTTTTTTGCATATGCCGCCCTAAGTGGGAAGGGTATGCCCAGACGTGGGTCCCGTGCTCACTACACCACTGGATTCAAGCTAGCCTGGCTGATGAAGGGTGATGCCCTGAAACCGGTCCCAGGATGCTTGTTTCCGGTCCAGGGAGGACCTGGCTTGGCAGTTCGGGCTGGACTGTTCCCAGTAGGAACAGGGTCAAGACTGATTTGCATATGGCTGGGTCCAAACTGGGGTGGTGTGGTGAGCAAAAGACGGATGGATTTAACCCAGAACCTTGTGACTGGGGGTGAATGCTTGCATTGTCCAGCATTGCGTCCATCATTTGTTTCTTTTGCATATGCCGCCCCAAGTGGGAAGGGTATGCCCAGACGTGGGTCCCGTGCTCCTTACACCACTGGATTCAAGCTAGTCTGGCTGATGAAGGGTGATGCCCTAAAACCGGTCCCAGGATGCTTGTTTCTGGTCCAGCGAGGACCTGGCTTGGCAGTTCGGGCCGGACTGTTCCCAGTAGGAACTGGTGAAGACTGATTTGCATATGGCTGGGTCCAAACTGGGGTGGTGTGGTGAGCAAAAGAATGATGATTTAACCCAGATCCTTGTGACTAGATGTGAATGCTTGCATTGTCCAGCATTCCGTCCATCAATTGTTTCTTTTGTTTCTTCTTGAGGGGTGGCAGAGTATTGGCACAGTTGGAGATCCATCAGTGAAGATTGCGAGCTGCAGTGTTTGCACCTGTTGGTGTTGGCGGGGTGGTTCTGCCAAGGAAGTCACCAAGATGTTCTTTGGTGGCCTTATTCCAGCTGCGAAAGGGGGACGATGAGGGCGGTGGTGTACTGCAGGCGTTGTGAAGGCGAGATGTACACAGTGGTGGTTGGTTCAGAGGAGCTCAGTAGTGTTGCTGTAGGTGTTGTTCCCGCTGGCAGAGAAAACAGGGTTGAGCATGTGTCTGGCTGTGTGGGTCGGTGAGTCACTAGCTGCTTGAATTTGATGTTGGCGAGGTCCTCCAGTAGGGAGGTAGTGTTCTGGGCACTATAGTTGTCTAGGTGGAAGTTGAAGTCCCTGAGTTGGATGTGCTTTGTGGATGCGAGAGCCTGGTGTGCGATGAGGTCTATGATGGCATCGGTGAATGGCAGGCGGGAGCTGGGGGCCTGTAGATAAGGGTGCCACAGAGGGTGGTTTTTGGGTTGGCCTGGATCTGGAAGTGGAAGTGTTCCATGGTAGTCGGGTTGTTTAAGTGCGTAGTCAGTCGGAGGGTTTTCTTCTGAACGGATGGCGATGCCTCCTCCTGGTCACACGGTGCGGTCCTTGCAGGTGATTTTGTAGCCATCGGGGATGGCAATTGCGATGTCCGGTCTAGAACTGGGGTTGGTCCAGGTTTCTGAGAAGAAGGTGATGTCTGGAGAGGCACTGTCAAGGAGGTCCCAGATTTCTGTGGCATGCTTGTGGAGGGATCAGATGTTGAGGAGGATGCAGTGGAGCCAGTCTGGTGCGCTGTTGGTTGGCTCAGTGGTGGTGAGAGAAGCTGGTGTGTTGGCATGGGTGAAGGCGTGGTTGCAGTTCTGGCAGGCAAAGGGTCCATGGGTCTCCTTCAGTGACGCTAGGTGGCAGGCGGCGTGGCATCCAGAGTTGAGGGCGAGGAGGGTGCTAGCGTCGTAGCAGTGGAAGGTCTTAGAACCAGGGTCCCTGGTGCTGGATGCGGTCCAGGCTTGGATGGGCGCAGACGGGCTTGCCTTTGGCCTCGAACTTCTGACCTTTGGGTCAGCAGCAGCTACAGGGACAGCAGCAGCTACCAGATGGAGTTGCGCTGTGAAAGGAGCAAGTCCACTTAAAGGTTAGTGGACTGCACTTTAACCATGCAGCGGCTGTCATTAAGTAGTGCTGCTGAGGGGGCTGGACAGCTCAAGAGGTGGGAAAATGTGGGAAGGGTCACTGGAGGGGCGGGCCATGGGGATTGCAGCAGCAGGGGCAGCAAAGGAGAAAACAGGAAAAAAAGGAAAGAAAAGCAAAAGCCAAATAAGGCAGAGGCAGGAAGAAATAAAAAAGAGAGAGAAAACCAGAAAGAGAGACAGAAGGGCAGTCAAGCAGATGAGCAGTGATGCTCTATAAATTGACCACAAGGGATGAGGCACAGGCAGGTGCCTGGGTTGGAGGAAGGACTCAAACTCCTGACCTCCGGGTCAGCACCGGCAACGGGAACAGCAGCAGCTACCAGACAGAGCTGCGCTGTCCACCAAAAGGTTAGTGGAGTGCACTTTCACTGCGCAGCGGCCACCATTAAGTAGTGCTGTGGGGAGGCTGGACAGCTATGAGGCTGGAAAACTCAGGAGCGGGAGGATCAGTGGGGGGAGACAAGGCCACTGGGGATCGCAGCGGCAGGGATGACACAGGAGAAAACAGGAAAAAAAGGAAAAAGGAAAGAAAAGCAAAAGCCAAAAAAGGCAGAGGCAGGAAGAAATAAAAGATAGAGAGAAAAGCAGAAAGAGAGATAGAAGGACAGTCAAGCATCTAAGCAGTGACGCTCTACCACTGGGCCACCTGGGATAAGGTGCAGGCAGGAGCTCCTCACCTCAGGGTCAGCAGCAGCAGCAACGGGGACAGCAGCTATGTTGTGATCTGTGACGTCGCACTCTCAGGCCTCCATGGTTGCTGTGGAGCTCGGTGGAACTCTGATGGACGTTGGGATTCCACGGAGCCCACAGTGACAGTTGGGCATGAGCAGGCGAGGGAGCCTCACCTGTGTTTGGGGTGAATAAAGGTATTTGGATTACTCATCGAAGTCTGGAGCATCATTTCAATTTGGGATGATCGCCTGCTGTGCTCCAGCCACAGTGAGGTCGAATCCGTCGTGGGAAACGGTGCGGCAGAGTCGCGTCCTGCATAGGCAGTGATGGCCTGGATCATCTGTGAGGTATTTGCCTGTTCTCCCTCCGAAAGCAATGTGACAGCAGCAGCGGGAAGACCGCTTTCCAAGCCACTCATGAACGAAGAGGCAGGAGGCTTCTACCCGGCGATGTCAGGAGAGTTGACTCAGCGTCACAGGAGCGGATAACAGCTGCGTGCAACAGTTTGGGCCATGCCGCTTGGCAGTGAAGAGCATCCGAAGCATCGATACAGGAGCGCACAGACTGTAGGTAAGGTGTATTCACACCCCGATATAACGCGTTCAGAGCAGCGATGGGCAGTAGTGGTGGTGTTCGGTAACTCAAACATCCTCGCTTACGTTATTAGAGAAGGCAGCTCATTACGGATACTCTCCATTTGACAACAGTACCTCCCATTGGAGGATTTTTAATCGGTGACACTGAGGAGGGGCTAATCCAGGAATTTGAATCAGTGGCACTGAGGAGGGACTAATCCAGTCACTTCCTGTGAAATCCTTTGCAGCACTGAGGGAAAAGCTGAGGAAACTGAAGAAGGACAAAGGGTGAAATCCTTTCTAACATTGAAAAAGGACAATTTTTTAAAAAAAGGGTAAAGATAGACATAAAAAGGAAAATCAAAAGGAAGAAGGTATCTTGGTGAGAGAATTCAGCCCTTTAAGAGTGATGTGAATTTGAATTCTGGTGGCAGGTGGCTCGCCGTGCTTCATAATGGCCATGGCAAGTAACCAAATGGTGGCTGCTCCTCCAATGTTTTTATCACAAGTAGGGCCACCTTCAGTAGAGTGCGAAGAGTGGATAGGGATTTTCGAAAACTATTTGGAGACTATAGATGGTCTTTTCAGCATCTAGAAAAAAAGCTTTGCTACTCAATGCTTTAGGTAAGGAGGGTCAGCACTTGTAGGAAAGTAGGATCTGCTTTTATGGCTACCCCCACTGTTTTCCTGGTGCTGTGCTGGTTCTAACTAGTCTGACTGGGATCCTGCTAACCAGGACCCCAGCCTCTGTGCTTTCTCCCCATAATTGGTTATGGTAGTACTCAGGTACATCCCAGATTGGATACTGGTGTATCCTTATGAGTCCCTAGTATATGGTACTGAGGTTCCCGGGGCATAGGTTCACCAGGGGTCCCCCATGGGCTGAAGCATGTATTATGCCACCCATGGGAGACCACTCAAACGGTAACTACAGGCCTGCCATTTCAGCCTGTGTAAATGGGTGCAAGCACCACTTATGACAGATATAGGTTTCCATATATCGGAGGTCACTGCTCTTAAAACTTATAAGTCACCCCTAAAGCAGGCCTTTTTAATCCTGAAGGTAGGGTGCTCGGTTCTAAGTGTGAGGGTGCCCCTGCATGAGCAGGACACCCCTACAACCTTTGGAGTCCATTCTCCCGGGTTGTAAGTGCATCAGCCATTACGACACATAGAGTGGCTATGTGTCAGTACCCGATGACCATCTCTAAACTGGCTGTAACGAACCCTGTCATGTTTGGTATCAAACATGTTGGAATCATTCTCCCACACCATAAACGGTGTGGGAGGTATGATTCCATGCACTGTAAAGCTCCTCCGGGAGGCCCTCAGTAGTCCCAGTACCAGTCTTCTATGCCTGGACTGCACAACATGACTGCTGCCAATCTGAGACACAATTCTGCCCTCCTGCTGCTGAGCCAATCTCAAGCAGGGAGAGGTAGAACAATAGGTATCCTGTCACAGGGAGGTGTGACCACATCCCAGGCAGGGTTTAGTGTATTGGGGCCGGGTGAGGGTGCTTCCCAGTGCCACTCAGTCTGCTTGAGGGGCACATTTGGTGCCCTCCTTGAATAGTCCAGTTCAAACCAGTTCAGGGATCCATTGGCTCCTGCTCTGGTGCAAAACTGGCTAAAGGACATGAGCGTATCCTCCCCACTGTCCAACCCCTACCCTGGGAGAGAACCATGAATCATCCCAAACCTTTCCTTAGGATACTTAAGGGCTTTCCTATGGGTGGGTCCCAGGATTCGTTGTGGGATTCGATTCAGCTCCAACTCCACTTCAACTTAGAACATCTGGACATCCTGGCCTAGTCGTGCTCACCGTGTAAGACTGATCACATCGTCCTTTGCTCTGGGACCGAGACTGCAACTGAGAAGACTCTGTCTACTCCTGACCTTGTTGTCCTGCAAACCTGCTGCACCATCAGTGTCCTTGCTCCATACAGGTTCCATCTTGGGCCTGTGGACATCTAAAGACATCCAAAGGAATCTCCCTTGGAGTGAAGGAGTCACTCCCCTGCATCCGCAGGCACTGTAACAAGATCGACCGGTCTGCCAAACCTGGGCCTCCCCGGATTCTCCAAGGCTCAGCAACACAGGTGGTGGTTCTGCATTTCCTCGAGGCCTGAGTTGTCCTCTCATCGAGTTGAGTCCAGCATCCCTCGTAGGACGCCCTGCAACCCAACCCCTGTGCACCGTGTCATTGCATTGCTTCTTCATGCGGTAACCACACAGGTTACTACAACTGACTCGTACTGACGGAGTCGGATACATTGAAAGGTTCTGTCGACGAGTCTGTCCCTGCTATAACTGACGCGTGCAGACACGGTTAGTTGGACGAACAGAACCCTGTCATCTTCAGCATCCCGGTGGCTCGGGCTGAGCTACCAATTCGGTGTACCCATACTGGAAGCCTCTTCATCATTTGACCTGTTTCCCTGAACTTGACTGGCCTTCATCATCCGTGCCCCCTGGACATCCTGGTGTGGCATAGACTCTGCCCCTTCTGCTTTCAGGTACTGTTCGACACGATCCAGTGCCCGGGATCCAACAGACTCTTTCATCCTTCTTCAACCGCGATCTTGTCCTGAAGTCCTCGATTATGCTTGACAGTGGTTGTAGGTATCCTGAATCTGAGGGTATCCATGGGTGGGGGAGCTCTCCAACCTGCTGTCTTTCACGGGGTGTCCTCAGGGTCCACTGGGAAGGGTCCTTCTTCTTTAATCTTGCAACAGCGACTTACCCATTGACTTGTATCGAGCTTGCGGCTGTGTTCCCACTCTGTGCATGCCCTCCGTGGGGTTCCTGGTTACTTGCCTTGGGTGGTTCCTTGGGTCCCCGACACTTCTATGTCTTCTGGGTACAGTCTTCACTTGAGTGGTGGTTCGCATAAACTATTTTTGTATATGGTTTGGTCTCCCCCTGACGACCACTGTGTATTTGTGCTTCTTACATGTTTCTATTGCAAAGTATTGTGTGCATTATGTATATTTCCGGGAAGGAGATATCTGTATGTGTTAGTGAGTGTCTTATAATAAATACGTATTTTTATAAATACACTGTGTGGTTCTTTTTCACTTAATCTAAACCAATAAGATTATGTTCTTGTGAAACAAGCTGCATTACACTCCTTCTGGACTAAGCCTGAAGGCTGCTCTCCACAGCTGCCACTGAGAGAGCTTTCTAAGTTTGTTTAATACCACTAAAATCACCATAAGGATTGTCTGGATTAGTGCAGGGTGCCCACTTACATAAGTGTGCACCAAATACTATGCTAGCTTCTCACAAACACGTTTTTACGTTTTTGCCAGAGGTCATGATGCTGATGGAACCGATGGAAAATATTTACATGGAAGCAAAAAGAAGATTTGAAAAAAACTATGGTACAAGTGAATATAGTGATGCAGCCTTATAAATCTTTTTCAAACCACAACAAACTCAGGAATCGGTAGACCAATTGGTAACAAGATTGAGAAAATTGGCTGTGAAGTGTGATTTTGGAACTATGACTGATCAGTGATTAGAGACCATTTAATAGTACAGTGCAAAAATAAGAGAATGCAAGCGAGACTATGGGCTGCAAAGTATCCAACGTTATAGGAAGCAATAATGATTGCAAAAATAGTGGAGGAATCAAACATTTGCATGAAGGAAATGCAACAATTGGAAACTATATGGGAAGAAGGAGTTGATGTAGTAAATAGGAAGGAACAGTTTACAAAGGGTGATGTTAAAGCTAGACAAACAGTAGAAGTTAGAGAAGGGAAACACTTGGTAGATAAGACCAAAAGAAAGCAAGCTGTAATGTGAGGTCATGATTTAAAGGATGTTACAGGTGCAGAAGCATGGGTCATGCTGCGGATTTTAAAGGTTGCTTCGCACAGGACAAGGATTGTCGGAGGTGTGGAAGAAAGGGTCATTTGGCGAGGGTATGTAAGGATGCTTCCAGAAATAGGGTGGCTTGTATTGCAGAGGATGATTGTACACAAGATACAGTATAGTGTATCGAGGGAAATGTGGGAATAAGAGTGCAAAGACCGAGAGTGGAATTTATGGTGAATGGTGTTCAGATAGATTTGATGGTTTATCCTGGGTCTATGTACACAATCGTACCAAGAGACATTTTCGAGGAAAAATGGCTGAATGTGGAATTACAACAGAGTGACATTTATCCGAAAGGCTATAGCAGAGAGAGCATACACATTGTGGGGTTCATGGAGTCTGAATTTGAATTCAAGGGGAGGAAGACATCTGGTAAAATGTACGTGTCACAAGGTGGGCCAGCTATTTTAGGCTGGGTTCAGCAGTATGATTTACACATTGTTTTAGAACCTAGATCAAATGAGCAAGTTTTGGCCATTCAATCTCACAAGAGTCTGGAAGGCATTTTGAAAAAAAATTCTAATGTGTTCAGGGTTGAGTTAGGCATGCTGAAGGGGTATGTTCACAAAATAAAGGTGAAAGAAGGGGCAGAACCGGTGAGACATGCAGTCAGAAGAATTCCCATAGCTGTACTAAGGGAAGTTAAAAAGATGTTGGAAGACATCCAAAGAGGTAATTGAACCGGTGGAGGACTCGGAATGGCTGTCGCCAGCGGTCATTACAAAAAAAGGGGATGGCAAATTGAGTTTTTGTGTAGATTTGAGATCATTGAACCAATGCATTGTCATGGACAGCTTTCCGTTACTAAATATTTCCGAAATGGTGTTAATGCTGAATAATGCGAAATTTTTGAGGAGTTTAGATTTGAAATCAGCTTATCACCAAATCAAAATGCATCCCAAATCCAAAGCGTTTACAGAATTCATTACAATAGAAGAGGTTTTCCAGTTTAAGAGACTTCTGTTTGGGGTGGCTTCAGCTTCAAGCGCGTTCCAACGTATGATGCATAAATTATTTGGTGATGTTCATAATGTTCGTTTCTTTCAGGATGATATTTTAATAATGGGTGAATCAGAGGAGGATCACAACAAAACTTTGGTCAAAACATTGAAAGTGTTAAGTGAAGCTGGACTAACATTAAGTAAGGATAAGTGTCAATTCCTATTGAAAGAGATTGAGTACTTAGGTTACACCTTTTCAGAACATGGAGTCAAATCTAAGGAAGATTTATTGAAGTCAATACGCCTTGCTCCGACCCCTAAAGGAAAAGATCAATTGCGGTCTTTCATGGGGTTAATTGAATATTATGCAAAATTTGTCGAAATCTTTGCAGGCAAAACAGAAGCATTGAGGGAGCTATTGAGGAAAGGCAAGGAGTTTGTTTGGAAAGAGAGACATGAGAAAGCTTTCATAATGATTAAAAACGAGATAATCAATGCAGACATTTTAACCCCATTTGAGCCAATGAACAAAACCACATTAACTCTTGATGCCAGTGCTCATTGTGTTGGGGCTGTGTTAACACAAGGTAAAGAATCGTGTGGATAGGCCGGTGGCTTTTGCTTTGAGGACTCTTTCTCAAACGGAACGGAATTATTCCATAATAGAGAGAGGGGCCTTAGTGGCAGCGTGGGGAGTGGGGTACTTCTGCACATATCTGTGGGGCATGCAGTTTAGGTTACCAGCAGATCATAAGTCATTGGTTAGAGTGTTGAGACCAGAAGGTGCAAGTAAAGTGTCGAGCAGACTAACATGCAATCAATCAATCAATCAATCAGGGGTTTGTTAAAGCGCGACTACTCACCCGTAAGGGTCTCAAGGCGCTAGGGGTGGGGGTGCAGGTTCCATCCATCAAGGAGGGGGTCTGTCGAAGAGCCAGGTTTTGAGGTTTCTTGCGAAGATGGGGAGCGATGTTGTCTGTCTGAGGTGGAGCGGAAGGGCGTTCCATGCTTTGGCCGCGAGGAAGGAGAAGGAGCGGGCTCCCGATCTGGTCTTTCTGGTGCGGGGGACCACGGCGTAGGAGAGCTGGGCTGATCGTAGGGTCCTTTGGGGTGCGTGGAATTTGAGTCGGCTGTTCAGGTATGCTGGTCCGGTGCCGTGGAGGGCCTTGTGTGCGTGGGTGAGCATCTTGAAGGTGATTCTCACCTCGACAGGGAGCCAGTGGAGTGTGCGCAGGTGCTGGGAGATGTGGCAGTGTTTTGGCAGGTTGAGGACCAGTCTTGCGGCGGCGTTCTGGATGTTCTGTAGCTTGCGGTGAGGTTTTTGTTTATTCCGGCATAGAGTGCGTTGCCGTAGTCGATTCTGCTGGTGACCAGGGCGTGAGTGACGGTCTTTTGGTGTTCAAGGGGGATCCATTTGAAGGTCTTACGAAGGAGGCGGAGGGTGTGGAAGCAGGAAGACGAGACAGAGTTGATCTGGCGGTCCATTTTGAGCTCGGAGTCCAGGATGATTCCCAGGTTGCGTGCGTGGTCCGTGGGGGTTGGCGGGTTTCCGAGGGCGGGGGGCCACCAGGTGTCGCTTCAGGCATCGGGGTTTGGGCCCATGATGAGTACTTCTGTTTTGTTGGTGTTTAGTTGTAGGCAGATGTTTTTCATCCATTTGGCGACGGCTTCCATGCCTTCTCGAAAGTTGCGTCTTTGCGGTGTTGGGCTCGTTGGATAGGGAGAGGATGAGCTGGGTGTCATCTGCGTATGACACGATGTTGAGTCCGTAGGTTCTGACGATGGGGGCGAGTGGAGCCATGTAGACGTTGAAGAGCGTCGGGCTGAGGGAGGACCCCTGGGGGACTCCGCAGGTGGTAGGTGTGGGGTCCGAGAGGAAAGGGGGGAGTCTGACCCGCTGCGTCCTGCCGGAGAGGAAGGAGCGGATCCAGTCGAGGGCCTTGTCCTGGATTCCTGCGTCGTAGAGTCTGCGTATTAGGGTGCAGTGGGGGACTGTGTCGAACGCCGCTGATAGGTCGAGGAGGATGAGGGCTACTGTTTCTCCTTTGTCCAGTAGGGTGCGGATGTCATCTGTTGCGGCGAGGAGGGCGGTTTCCGTACTGTGGTTTTTCTGAAGCCGGATTGGGAGGAGTCGAGGATGTTGTGTTCTTCAATGAATGTGGCGAGCTGGCTGTTGATGGCTTTCTCGATGACTTTCGCTGGGAACGGGAGCAGGGAGATGGGTCTGTAGTTTTTGAGGTCGGTGGGGTCCGCTGAGGGTTTCTTTAGGAGGGGTTGACCTCGGCGTGTTTCCAGTCGTCGGGGAACGAGGCGGTCACCAGGGAGCGGTTGATGGTGTGGCGGAGCATGGGTGCGATGGTGTCGGCGGCTCTGTTGAAGATGTGGTGGGGGCAGGGGTCCGTGGGGGCCCCTGAGTGGATTGACTTCATTGTCTTCAGTGTGTCTTCGGTGGTGAGGGCTGTCCAGTCGTCAATCGCTGGTTTCCGGGTGTCGGAGGTGGTTGGTGAGGGTTCAGTGTGTTGGTTGTCTTCGTCGAAGTTGTCGTAGATGCTCTTGATTTTGTGGTGGAAAAAAGTGCTGAGTCTGTCGCAGAGGTCTTGTGAGGGAGGGATGTCGGTAGACTCGCTAGTGGGTTGGGCGAACTCCTTGATGATGCTGAAGAGTTCCTTGCTGTTGGGTGCGCGTGGGTGGAGATTCTATCTTCAATCGCTTTTTTCCTCGTTTCTCTGATGAGTTGATGGTGGGCGTTGGTGGCGGCTCTGAAGTTGTTGTGGGCTTCTGTGGATTTGGTGTTCCTCCAGGCCTTTTCGAGGCGGCGGCATGTGCTTCTGGACTTTCGAAGTTCGGTGGTAAACCATCTGGCTTTCTTGGCGCGGGTATTGTTGTTTTTCTTGAGGGGGGCTATGGTGTTGGTGCTGTCTGAGATCCATCTATGCAGGGTTCGGGCTGCGGTGTTGGGGTCGTCGTTTTCTGCGATGGTTGGGGTGGAGTTGTTGAGTGAGGAGGTGAGCTGGTCGTCGGTGATTTTGGTCCAGTTTCTTCGTGGAAGCAGGTGCTGGTGTCTGTGGATGGTGGGGGTTCTGAAGGTGAAGTGGACGCAACGATGGTCGGTCCATGGGAGT
The DNA here is from genome assembly GCA_963921515.1 of Calotriton arnoldi. Taxonomy (NCBI): domain Eukaryota; kingdom Metazoa; phylum Chordata; class Amphibia; order Caudata; family Salamandridae; genus Calotriton; species Calotriton arnoldi. The sequence goes on from CAWUFW010014747.1 coordinate 285,171, forward strand.
TCGGTGGTGTGGCTGAAGGTGATGGAGTTTCCTGTAGTGAAGAGGGGGTCGAGGGTGTGTCCTGCTGAGTGCGTGGGCTCGGTCACGATCTGGTGCAGTCCAATGTTGTGGAGGTTGTCCAGGAGGGATGTGGTGTTGGGGTCCAGTTGGTTGTCGAGGTGGAAGTTGAGGTCACCCAGCAGGGTGTAGTTGGTGGATGCGATGGCCTGCGGGGAGATAATGTCCGTGATGGAGTTGGCGAAGGGTCCGCGGGGTCCAGGGGGTCGGTAGATGAGGGTTCCTCGGAGAGTGGCGGTGGGGCTGGCCAGTATCTTGAAGTGAAGGTGTTCCATCAGTTCTGTGGGCTCGTCAGGGAGTGTGCTCAGGCGGAGGCTGGATTTGTGGACGATGGTGATTCCTCCTCCTGGGCGGGTGGGGCGGTCCTTCCTGGAGATCTTGTATCCTTGGGGGATGGCGATGGCGATGTCCGGTCCCGAGGTGGTGTTGGTCCAGGTTTCGGTGAAGAACGCTACGTCCGGGGGTGGTGCTGTCGAGGAGGTCCCAGATTTCTGTGGCGTGTTTGTGGAGGGATCGGACGTTGAGGAGGATGCATTGCAGGGTCTTCGGTTCGGTTGTGTTCTTGTGGGCGGGTTGTGCTGGATCCGTGTTTTTGGCGGTGCTGCAGGTGTGCCGGCAGCGGTGACAGCTGAAGGGTCCGTGAGAGTCGGCCGGCGATGCTAGCTTGCAGTTGTTGTTGCGGCCTGGGTTGAGTGCGTGGAGTGCCGCTGGGTCGTAGCGTTGGTGGGGCGGAGGTCCAGGGTTCCTGGCGCTGGTCGCGGTCGGGTCGCGGACGGGCGCAGACGGGCTTGCCATTGACGCGCCTTCGGCGCGCCAGCGTCGCGCCCGCGCAGTGGCCGCCATTAAGTAGGGGTCGGGGAGGGCTGGACAGCTGGGAGGCGGGAGCGGGGAGGGGAGCTGGATTGGGCCGGTCGCGCTGGGGGGGAGGGGCCGAGGGGGCAGCAGCGGCGGGGAAAGGTAAAGGGAGGATATAAGGGATAAAGAAAAAAGGGAAAATAGGCAGAAATAAGGCACAAAAGAGCAGAGATGCAGAAAGGTGAAAGATAAAAGAGGGTAGAAAAACGAGTGAAAACTAGTGAAAGGGCAGAGCGAGAGGAAGTGAAAATGAGCAGAAATAAGGCACAAAAGAGCAGAGATGCAGAAAAGTGCAGAAAGGTGAAAGATAAAAGAGGGTAGAAAAACGAGTGAAAACAAGTGAAAGGGCAGAGCGAGAGGAAGGGAAAATGAGCAGAAATAAGGCACAAAAGAGCAGAGATGCAGAAAAGTGCAGAAAGGTGAAAGATTAAAGAGAGTAGAAAAACGAGTGAAAGGGCAGAGCGAGAGGAAGGGAAAATGAGCAGAAATAAGGCACAAAAGAGCAGAGATGCAGAAAAGTGCAGAAAGGTGAAAGATAAAAAAGGGTAGAAAAACGAGTGAAAGAGCAGAGTTAGAGGAAGGAGACAGAGGTCCACTGGACCACCAGGGATGAGGCGCAGGGAAACCTGCGGGTGGAGGAGGGCCTCGATCACCAACACTCGAGAGTGCAGGGGCAGGCCTCACTTAATGGTGGAGCTGCGAGGGTGGGAGAGCAATTTCACTGACAATGAGTCAGTGGTCTTGCTCGCCTGTCCCCGCAGTGGCCGCCATTAAGTAGGGGTCGGGGAGGGCTGGACAGCTGGGAGGCGGGAGCGGGGAGGGGAGCTGGATTGGGCCGTTCGCGCTTGGGGGGAGGGGCCGCGGGGGCAGCAGCGGCGGGGAAAGGTAAAGGGAGGAAATAAGGGATAAAGAAAAAAGGGAAAATAGGCAGAAATAAGGCACAAAAGAGCAGAGATGCAGAAAGGTGAAAGATAAAAGAGGGTAGAAAAACGAGTGAAAACTAGTGAAAGGGCAGAGCGAGAGGAAGGGAAAATGAGCAGAAATAAGGCACAAAAGAGCAGAGATGCAGAAAAGTGCAGAAAGGTGAAAGATAAAAGAGGGTAGAAAAACGAGTGAAAACAAGTGAAAACAAGTGAAAGGGCAGAGCGAGAGGAAGGGAAAATGAGCAGAAATAAGGCACAAAAGAGCAGAGATGCAGAAAAGTGCAGAAAGGTGAAAGATAAAAAAGGGTAGAAAAACGAGTGAAAGAGCAGAGTTAGAGGAAGGAGACAGAGGTCCACTGGACCACCAGGGATGAGGCGCAGGGAAACCTGGGGGTCGAGGAGGGCCTCGATCACCAACACTCGAGAGTGCAGGGGCAGGCCTCACTTAATGGTGGAGCTGCGAGGGTGGGAGAGCAATTTCACTGACAATGAGTCAGTGAAATGCATTCAGGTTACAAGATTATAGGTATGATCTAGAGTATATGGCCAGGTGGAGGAACGTGCAGGCAGACTGCTTATCAAGATTATCGTTGAGAGGGGCGGATGAAGGAAAAATGGAGGAAGAGTTGGTATGTGTGGTGGCGAATATTGAGAATGCCGTGGAAGGAGAATTTGTGTCTGTTTCCCGAGATGAGTGGGAGACAGCTGCGCTAACTGATGAGTTTTTTCAAGGATTTGGTGAAAAATATTCATGAAGTTTGGAAACATGAAGGCGATGTGAGACCTGCTTTGAGAAGTTTTGTGAAAGTACATGAAGAATTGAGTAGCAGAGCTAGTGAATTTTTGATAATGAGCGGGGAAAGGTATGTGCCTCCGGAGGGAGTGAGAAAGAAGTTGATTATGTTAGCGCATGAAGGCCATTTGGGTCAATCCCTGACTAAAAAATGCTTGAAGGAGAGATTTTAGTGGTCTGGGATAGATGATGATGTAAAGACGTGGGTGGAAGAATGTGTGTTATGTAGAGGGAGTGAGAAGCATTTGAAGGTTGAAATGGAAGGTATGGGGTCCATCAGTGAAGCAAGTAACGCGTGGTCTAAAGTATGTCTAGATTTCATTGGCCCCATGGAGTTTTTGGGCGAATCGTGCAGATTTGCCGTGGTAGTAGTTGATGTGTTTTCAAGGTGGGTGATGGTGGAATTCATGAAGAAAATTACAATGGAGAATGCCATCATAAGTCTAGAACAGGTCTTCATGAGAGAAGGGTGTCCAGGTGTATTGCTCACTGACAATGGGACACAGCTCACATCCAATGTTATGCAGAGTTTTAAGAGGAGGCATGGAGTAAGACATATTCGTATGTCACTGTACAACCCGCAAGGTAATGGAATGGTTGAGCTGATGAATCATATGATCAAAGGAACTGTACAGATGGCAGTCAGTGGTGGAAAGGATGTTAAGAGAGCAGTGGAGAATTTAGTGTGGGCATGCCACACCTCAGAGAATGGTGCTACAGGGGAAACTCCTTTCAAGAGAATGAGAGGAAGAGAAGCTAGGACAAAGTTAGTGCCTCAATGGTTGAGGGAAAGTGGCATGATGAGGAAAGAAAGGAGCGGTGTGAGGAATGGGAGAATCACAGCAGGGGATTTTGTGAAAATCAAGTTAGGTAGAAGGGGGGATGGATCAAACAAGTTTTCAATTCACATGGAATCCTTTGAAGCTCAAAGTGGAGCTATCACACAACAACTCAAACAATTGGAATTTTTATCCCGCAGTGAATTAAATCAACGGTTACACACTTCAACGCTCATTCAATACCACAAAGTCAAACGCATACCCAGAGGAGTAAGACTTGCTATCAAACCAATGCTGTTCAGACTACAACATAATCAACCTTTTATGGAAAAATGGTACGCCATCCACAATTAATGTTCACTCGACTTGATTTTACTCATCATCGAAGAATTGTCTAGGACCATACGTGAATTAGAGGAAGAAATCTCACAAACTAGGAGCTATCTTTCGCATAGAATGAAGGATAAACCATGGAAGGATTTTTTGGATGAACTTAACAATAAATTGGACATATATGGCAAAGAATTGCAAAAGATGAAATTAAGGAAATTTAAACGAGACACTATTGACTACAAACTGAACGAAGCATACACATGGGCAGATGTGTATGCCCAACGACGCTTCACCCGAAGAACAAACACATCATCTGAAGAGAGTGTCACATCAGACAAAGACACAGATCCTCGACGACCACCATTAAAGCCTACATCAACTAGGCTGGAATGAAATATTGATGAGACTAGTAACAAAGTCAGCAGTGACCGAGCACAGACTAGCTCTTCAACAAGTGCTTTTTTTATCCCAGTCCACGGATCCAGGTCAACCACCAGACCCAACAATAGAAAAATCTCTCTCCAAAAAACCAGGAGAGGAAAAAGGAAAAAGGGAAAAGGGGATTAATGAGCCAGAACAAGACCTCTTAATCAATATCTCGTCGGTTGAACTGACAACGAAGCAGCGAATGCTACTTAATAAAGGCACATCTTTCATACCAACTTACCACAGTACAGCTTTGGAAAATTAGATTGCATTGTTTAAATTTATGAGGATTTTAAGACTTAGACATTTCTTCACCAATATTGTATCCTCGGACACCACAGTTACAGAACCAGAAGACATACGGATTAAACCCAAGAGTACATTTATGGCTCCTATCTCACATAAAACACTGGACACTTTTGAAGTCTTGGTAAAGAAAGACATGAACAAACTCAACTATAAGAAATCCGAGAAAAACCGGCATAACTTAAGTCAAACTGAATTGAGCATGTTACATAATTTGGCAAGCAGGACTGATTTAACCTTCCAAAAAGCAGATTAAAGGTGGTGGTCTAGTCATGATGGACAGAGAGTTTTATGTCACCAAGGTTAATGAGCATGTGAATGATGATACCATTTATATGCGATTAGACGCTGATCCCACGCATGAAACACAGAAGCTACTCGACTTGATCCTGATCAAAGCAACAAACCTAAATTGGATAGATGCAACTACCAAACAATACCTTATGACACAATATCCTAGACGACCCAAATTATATATGTTGCCAAAAATTCACAAAAACAGCACTAATCCTCCATTTAGACCAATAGTGTCAGGTTGCGGGTTAGTGTTTTGAGGCACCTGGAAGATACATTGATGCACACTTACAACCATTGGTCAACAGTTGGAAAACATACATTGAAGATACCACAGATTTTCTGAGGAGAATTTCGTCACTACCTAACAAGAACAATGATGAATGGTATCTTTGTACTATTGATGTTGTTGCATTGTATACATCAATTCCCCATGCAAATGGAGTTGATGCAGTTGAATGGGCATTATTGAAGGGAGGTCAACACAGTAATCAGAACACCTTAATTATAGAGTTATTGGAATTCTGTCTTCAAAACAGCTACTTCGAATGGAATGACCAGTTTTATTTACAACACAACGGAACTTCGATGGGTTTTCCCGGAGCCCCATCATATGCTAATACCTTTATGGCGAAGTTTGAGGAAGACCATATTTTGAATAACATTGCCTGGCAAGTTGGATTAGTGTTTTTTTGTCTTTATATAGACGACATTTTTCTTATTTGGAACAAAACAGAAGAAGCATTGGTGGAGAACATTCAGACATTGAATACCAAAGACCAGCGCATTCAATTCACTCATAACATCAGCAAAACTGGCATAGCATTTTTAGATGTATGGTTGAAGATGGAGACTAATAAGATTTCAACAAGTATTTACAGAAAACCAACGGATCGTAATAATGCATTAATGTTTGATAGTTTTCATCCTCCGGCATTGGTCCAAAATCTACCATTCTCACAATTTTTACGGATCCGCAGAATCACATCACAGTATGACACTTACACCACCACCATTGAACAACTGAAATAACAGTACATAAAAAGAGGTTACCCAGAAAAACTGTTGGACAAACATAAAGAACGAGTGAATTTTCTTGAAAGTGATGTATTGTTGCAAAAAAAAAACAAGACCTTGACAAACAGAGTAGTTTTTGTCTCACAATATTCTACATTATCTGGAAAGATTAAGAAGATCATTCATAACAGATGGGAACTGGAAGAACCGGATTTTCATGGCATCTTCCCTGACAAACCATTATTTGTGCATACTAGATCGCGTAATCTAAACGAGATTCTAACATCAAAAAAACTTAAGATTCATGCCAGAAAACCAGGCACGAAAAAGTGCTTAAATTGCACTCATTGCAACAATGTAATTGAAGGTGATACTCTATCACACCCCAGAACAGGAGAACGAATAACACTTAAAGATTCAACTGATTGCAACACCACCAACGTGGTTTACTCCATTACATGTCCTTGCGGTCTTCTATATGTCGGAAAGACTGAAAGAAAAATGAAGACTCGATTGACAGAACATAAAAGTAGAATTAGAAACAAAAGCACCACATCGAGTTTAGCCACTCACTGGTCACAATATGGGCACACGATTGCTCAGCTCAAATTTCAGATTATTGAAAAAGTAGCTAAAGTTGAAGGGGTAGACAATGCCAAGCGATTATTACAGAGAGAAGCAGTTTGGATTAAAAAACTGAATGCATTTATGCCCTTTGGGCTGAACGATAAATTTGAAATGTCCTGCTTCCTTTAAATAACTAAACGTTTGAACTTTCTTCAACCAGGTTTAAGTTATTTTTCATATCGTTTTTAATAGTACACCCATATCAAATTGCCATGTACACTCTTTAAGGTTGGTAACATCAGAATGATAGTCAGTCACCAGAAGTCATGATTCATATTGCATTGTGTGACATTGATTGTATTGACTTTGATTTTGTGTCCCTTGAATGCATGATACCTATGTAGATCTATACAAACGGATATCAAAGTGCACAGGAGTCCATCTTTTTGCATACTCTCACATGACACATTTCTTATAGTACATTCATCTCTTTATTTATTTGTATTAGTTTATACACACTTATTTTTGTTAGTACTACAGCTTTATCACGCAAAGTGTGTCGCCCTTGAAGTTGAACTGGTGCAGACATAGAAACGTGTCCTTCGGAAACATGTTGTGTTTCAGACCTCGGGTCTCAATAAAGTTGGTCCTATTCTGTCAGAGACTTCTGACTTCAGCGCGTGTTGAGTACGATGATTCAATTGGTATAACCGAGTGTCTGTCGATCTTTCGCGTCAAACCTTCGCGTGATTCTCAAGTAGTTTTAATGTTGTTTATGTACTTCTGGTGGAAGTAGACGAACTTCACTTTCACACATTTAGAGGAAGGTTCACCATTATAAGATGGTGCCTAGGTTTCTGTGCAATAGAATTCAAGGGATGTTCTCAAAGGAATCGCTTAAATAACAGGAAGTTTGGTATCATAGTATCTAGCTGGGATGGAAGCGTTGCTCGGCATCGGCGTTTGAAATAGAGCCGGAATAGAAGCGAAGTTCGGTATCGGCGTTTGAAGTATCAGGTATGAACTTCATGATACAACCAGCGGTTACTATAGTTGTAAATATTCCTATCAGCAGACATGTTCATGTCAGTTTCTTTTCATCTATTAGAGCACAGAGGTACTTTGATTCTCGATGGTACAGAGTTCAATTCATCGACAGCAAACACATTGAGGTAATGGTAATGTCGCATTAGCGTGTCTTGTATCCTTGCTTTGTAATTAAAACTAAGAGTCTAACATTGTTCTGTTTGTTTATATATACAGTGTTTACATTGGTCCATCGTTTGCAGCTAGTATATTCTGATAGCATGGAAAATGAGAAGGTAATTACAGCGTGCGATTGATATTAAGGTGACAGGTGTTTTCTGTCTTCCACGCACATTTCGTGTTGTCCTAGAGCATGGCGAACGGCATCTCACATTCCTCATTAGATTGTACGTGTGCACCAGAGCATATAAACATTCAGTTCGGCAAGGACTGCTCTTTTGCATTTATTTATTTACTTTTTTTGATTTGTTTTTATTTTTTATCTCATCTGTTGACAAAACACAAATTTAAAATGACTTCGACATGCACTTAACGACAAGGTGACACCACTTCTCTTACATAACTGGTCGTTGTGATATAACCCCTGTAGAGCTTCATGTTGAGATTAAAATGTATACATTGTAGTATTTTCTTATTTATGTTTTTACAGGTTATGCCCCTGACGAAGGGACCACCATCCCGAAATGCATTGGGCTTTCATTAACCTGTTTTTGTAACTTGATGTATATGTATTTTGTTAATTAATTATGTTTTTGCTGTTTAATTATTAATGAACATGTTATGTGATGTCAAACATACAGACACATATACATCTGAACAAAAATATAAGTAAATCTCGAAAATCAAATTTATTCACTTGACAAACATATAAGCGTCAGTTAAATGAATTATTCACAATTAGAGGCTCTTTATGCCCTATACAGCTGTGCACTTTCCAGCCCAAGTAATCTGGTTAACTTGGCCTTCCCCTATAAGTTGGCAAAGGTATGTACCCTGACAAGCAGGAACCACAATCCTAGTCAGTGTAATTCGGATACACACCCTAAATTGACCTGTGCTCACCCTCTGGTAATTTGGCACAGAGCAGTCAGGCTTAACTTAAGGGCAATGTGTAAAGTATTTGTGCGGAACACACACAGTAACACAGTGAAAACACTACAAAAATACTCCACACCAGTCTAGAAAAATAAGTTTTTATATTCTTAACAAAAAATGTCCAAAACAATAAAAATCAGATAAGTAGAAGTCAAGAAATGAATTTTTAAAGAATAAGTGTCAAAATTACTCTTAGAAGCAAGAATATCAAGCATAAGAAACAAGCATAAGAGGTTAAAAATGGTCACCCTGGACCGGGACAAAGTCAAGAGTTCAGGCAGCCCCCGATGGAGCGCATGCCAGCTACAGGACCCAAGTCGGGCCCGCTGGGTAAAAGTAGCTTCATTCTTGTGTGAAGCTCGAAATGCGGGGTGCAGTCGAGCGATGCGTCGATGATCCTCATACAGTTGCGCTGTTGTGCCGGATTTCTCTATGCAGCAGTGGCGATTCATCGGTTGTGTGTATGAAGTGCCGATTCCAGAGTGCAGCAGTTCCAAATGCTGTGCGCCGGAATAATCCATCATGGAGGGTCAATGCGTCTACCTTCTCCAAGCAGTGGCGACAATGCGCTGGTTCTGAAGCAGTTCCAAGTGTGATGCGACAGTCCGAGTCCTTGCAGCTGGGGTGATGTGTTGATCCCTATCTTGCAGCAGAGGATGGGTCAGTTCTGATCGGCCAACTACATCGATCGAGCAGTTTCTTGCAGATGCAACACTTTGAGCTCACTTCCAAGGGCAGTGGACTGAATTCGCACCACTTGGCAGAGCAGGACTTACAGCAAGTAAAATCCAGGTGCTCAGTGGACAAATCAAAGAACTCAATGGACCCTTTATCCCAAAAGTATAGCAATCACCCTGTTGCACACATCAAACGACAGTAAGCCCAGAGACAAGAATCCCCCACTTTCATCACCACTGTGGCCCCACTAATAAACAAAATGGAGGTGATTTCCATGGTGCAAACATATCACTGAGAGAAATTAGAGATCCAGGTTGACTTATTAAATCTTCTAGCCACTCATGTCTTAGGTATTGAGTGGAATACTCAGGAACTAAACCGCCTGATTAAGAGAGTCCAAAAGGACCCCATTACCGCCTATCACACTTGTCAATGCTCGTCCACCCTGGAACATCCAAAAAGTATTTCCACCATCTTGACTGACATCTTAGCAGAAGTAAAACCTCAGACCTTTCCGCTTCCATCCAGTATATTGTGCACAGTAAGCTTGGCCAAGTCGAACACAGCCCCTTTAAAGCTGATTCACCACCTGAGAATGGAAGCCAGGGCACCCAGTGCAGCAAGGTGAACTAAAAATCATCATTAGAAGACATGCAATTAGTAAATACACCACCCAAACAGTCAACTGGTGGCTTCCCCCCTGCCCCTCAGATGGACCCACACCATTGGCACACGGGCGACGACCTCCCTTAACTAAAAGGGAGTGAAATGGCTCAGGAAAGTGAGGAACAACAAGCCGATAAGACAAACAGTCCAGGCACAAACCCTGTTCCAGATTTCTCCCAAGAGCACACTGAAAACTCAAAGGAAAATGCACCCCAGCAGGAGACAGAGGTCTACCACCTATTTCAAAAAAAGGGAGTGCCTCCCATCAAGATAAAACACAAGGATAATAAATCTTCTGACCATGGAAAAAGGGGACCAGATACCTCGTCCAGAACAGATCCTTTACTCTCCTCTGTTAGACCGCCATCTGAGCAGATTGCACGTCAATTGGTATAGATTCACAAATCATTCACAATCATTGCCTCCAGAACATAGACATTATGAAGAAGGTCACAACTCCTCCGGCATTTAACCGCCGGTATGGGTCAACTCAAGTGACACCTAATGGCGCCCTCCTCGAGCCAAATCTCACTGACATCTTTACAAGAAATTCAGGTCAGGCGGCCTAGCACTTTCAGTTAGGACACCCAGCAGTAAGCCAAGGCTGCCCAGAACAAGCAAAGCTGCCCCAAAGTAAAGAGAAAGGCCAATCATGAACACAAGAGCAATCTCTCCCACAACAATTAAATCACACAGTCTCGCCAAGACCAATGACCATGCTACTCTTGAATCAATGCCAGCTAGAGCAATCAAAGCAATCTCAAAATAAAGAGAAGGGTCACTCGTCGACACAAGAAAATCCCTTCCCACAACCATTGAAACACTCAGTCTCGCCAAGCCCAACCAGCATGCTCCTCTTGACCCACCAAAACCAAGCAGTATGAGACATGCAATACACTCATACGGTTTCAAACGTAACAAGCACAGATCCAACCCAATTGCAGTAAACTTCAGAAATTCAAAAACGGGCAGAGTCTTGTTTCGGCCAAGAGGCTCACCCACATCCTGAAGTACCCACCTGAGAAGAACAAGCAAAACACAAACAGATTCCACGCTACACGCCCAAAGGGTGACATGATATATTATTAAAAAGCAACAAATTAAAACTGGTTAACATAATTGATACACTAAGACACTTGAGAACCCACCACATTGAAGGCATTGAGTACAAGCCTAATCCTGAAGCAATGGGCAGAGAAGCAACCTTGGTGTCCTGGGCCAACTCAAAAATAGCCATGGCGTTATGGCATCACAGGGAATGCCTCATGAAATGGGGCACAGAATTGAAAAGAACAGAATCAGATCAGTACCCCGGTTCCTTATGCCCAATCCCGACAATTTTATCAAGCAACATAGTGGCCTCAGGCGGGGTAATTAGGGGAGCCATAGGCCCTAAATAAAAATCCCTCAATTGCCTCCAGAATCTAAGTATTCATCATACAGCAGCCCCAGGAGCTCCCAGCTAAATGAGGCAGGTTTCTCTACCATCACAGTGGGGTCCCCCCAACTCAAGAGAGTGGCATAATTACTCATAGCTCATTAGAAACTGTGCTCATGGAACATCAGTGGCCTTAGCAGCAAGGTGGGGGAGACTGATTTTATTTACTTTCGTGAAGCCTTCAACATCTTATTACTCCAGGAAACATTGGCTGAGCAACCGTCGCCAATCACAGGCTTTAAGGATTACCATCAAGCCTCTTTAAAAAGAAAAAATGAGGGCAGAGCCTCCGGCTATCTTTTAATATTTATAGCATCCCATCTAAGATGGTAATGAGAACAGGTTGATCTGGCCCTCTCATGGACACAATGCATCAAACTTTCAGCTCAGCAAGAACAAACAATGCATAGATACAGCTGTAAAGACAGTCTCCTAATTTGTAACATGTACATCCACCCCTACTAGAAGAGCAAAGCAGAAAAAATAAAGTCATTATCATCAATCTTAAAATCGCTCCAACACAACTTTCCTCAAGCAGGAATTATTCTGTCAGGGGATTTTAATATGCACTTACTACAAACCAAAAATTATGAGGCTGATCAATACCACAAGCAAGCCGTATAATGCATACCCCCAGTTATAGCCAATTACCACAGAGCAGACCACCATAGGAAAGAATCCATTGCAGCCCTCGAAAACTTTGGCTTGTTTACGCTTAACAGGCGTGTTCCACAAGACCAACCGGCAGCCACCACAAGGCCATCAAACACATCTCACTCCATTCTGGACTATACATACGTAGATATAGAGCTGTTCCAATTGATCACAAGCTACCATATACCACCTAGAGTAGAGAGCGATCACTTCCTGCAGCTTGTCGAACTCCAGATATGTCCTTCAAGAGCACCAAAAATGAACGTCTTGATAGTTCCACCCAGTGCCTACAATTTCAAACTGTTATCTTGAAATGGAATGCTGGCATCAACCATAATGGATTTCATAACTATTTTTTCCACCCAAATGGGTGACATTCACCAGCGGCTACTGTGGCAATGTTGGGAGCCCTAAACTACGGCCCTCATAAGCAACTTCCCACCCAACCAAACACCAAATTTAAATACATTGAGTAAACAAGTAACCGGGTTTATCAAATCCCTCGTATGCAAAAAAGAGAACTGAATAAGGAGATCAGGAAACTGCGGAAAAGGGACCCAACATACAATTTCTCCATCAAGCAACAAATTAGCAACCTAAGGTGAAAATACAAAAAGGCAATTTGGTCGGCCAAAAAACACATCAAATAAACATTCGGACAAAGCTTCTGCATACAAGTAAATCAAAAAACAATAAACAGTTCTGAGCTGAAATAAATACTCTTGCCAATGGCAGCTATCAACACCACAATGCTGACATTTCAGAAGCAGACTGGTTATAACTCTAATTGAAGCTGCCAACACGCAAGCTGTAAGTAGCTCAAACGTGACAGATACAACCACAATGAAATTCTTGCCTTAGGCCAAACCCCCTGAAGGTCAATGGTTGAAAGAAACCCAAGTCCGGGAATTACTAAAGAGACTGAGATCAGATGGGACTCCCGGACCAAATGGCTTGCCAAACTCTCCATTCAAGTACGATCAACCCTTTTGAGCAATGCATCTCACCCCACTGTTCAATTACGCTTTTACCACCAATATCATTCTGGCTTCCTGGAGAGGCAGTGTGCTCCACCCTATATTCAAAGCAGATTGATATTCCATCCGAGCAAACTATAGACTAATTGCGCTTATCGACGTTGAAGCCAAATTTTACGCCACTAATTTACTAAAAGACCTTGAGGCCTGGGTCATAGTAGTATCATAGCGATCACCCAAATAGGGTTTAGAGCTGGTATGTGTACCATGTCCAACCTCCTTGCCTTGAGTCTGCTCGTCGAAAAAGCTGTTAAAAAAACCTTTATACTTTACACGTATTTGGTAGACCTAAAAGCAGCATTTGATATGGTCCAGAGAGAGCGTCACTGGGCGAAGATGGCTGGATGGGGTGCACCCCCCAAAGCTACTGAGGGCCATAATTAATTTGTACTCAGGGACCTGGGTTTGAGTCAAAATAGGCAAGGGCAACAAAACAACCAGTAAGATCCCCACACACACTGGCTTGAAGCAGGGGTGTGTGCTTGCCCCTTTCTTATTCAGCATCTTCGTGGTGGATCTCGATGCATGTCTATCTGTAGTACAAAGTGATCCACCCAAACTAGAAATGACCCTAGGGTGGTGCCTACAATATGCTAATGATATACTTCTCTGCAGCCAAACTCCAATTGGACTTCGGCGCCAGATAAACAAATTACTTTCCTACAAAGAATCGCTGATTTTGGAACTGAATTACAGTAAAACGAAGTATATCTACTTTTCTTCAAACTCCAGCCTTCATCATATCAAATTCAAGTGTAAAGCAGCAGGGAACACCTTAGAGTTGGTCAGATCATATAAATACCCAGGAGTGGTAATGGACTCCGGCCTAACGTTTAAGGAGCGCTTAGTCCAAAGAAGAGCTCTGGCACCCAAATTGCTCTTTGCATTCAAGATTCTTCATAAAAAGCTAGGGTGTGTGTCTCATTCTCGTTTATTAAAAGTAATAGGAGTCAAGTTTTTTCCTTCACTCACTTATGGCTCAGAAACTTTCAGGGCAAAGGACGCAACCACCCTAAATTAACTTCAGTCCATCTTATTTAAACACATTTTTCAACTTCTGCAATATATTCCTCAAGCACAGGTCCGACAGGAGTTTAGGCTATCCCATCAATCCCTGATAAGGATGGCTGCGCTTATTAAATTGTGCTGGAAAACCTGACTCACTGGCGACCCGTGCTGCTCAGAAATGAAGAAGCAGCTCACACACAAAAACGATTGGCAAATGGTGCTTCAGCACGCACTAACCATCCTTAATTTGTTTGAAGTGTGGGGCTTAACCATCAGTTTCACCACATTTAAAAAGACAGTTAACAAAGCCACCAAACTACAAGCCTGGACAAGAGACAAAGCTGAGATGGCACGAACAAAGCACTGATGGTCGGCACTGCAAACCTACACTGATTGGGGTCGACAACCCTAACTTATAAGTCACATATCTCCATCAATCCAACACTTCTTGCCTTTTTATTCCGCCTGGGAGCCTTCCCATCAAAAGACCAGGTACCAGCCTGGAAACAAACCTGGTTGGACCCTTACTGTCATTTATGTGGACGTTACGAGGAAAGAGTTTTAGACTTCCTATGCATCTGCCCCGCCATCAGTCCGCTCAGATGGAAACTGCTATGGCCTGCCTTCTGGGCCCTCCAGATAAGATCCTGTCACCCCGCAGTGATGTCTTTATTGAACAGCCACTCACTCTAGCACTCTTGTAGGATAACTAAGTTTTTATTATAAGTAAAAAGACTGCTATCCACACAGCAGGGGCACAGCATGGGGCAGTGACTCACAGCTCAGCTGACGGTACACTACCCCACGCATTGGCTACACAGCATCATGCCTAGCAACATTTTTATTGCAGGGTAGACTGTCGGGACTTCCAGTGCCTTGAGGGCATAGCTAATTCTAACTGCACTTACACTTTCATGTGCTTTTATTTTATTTATACAGCACATTGTATTAATGAAATTCACGTTTTACTTGTCAGGTCACATGTAGACTTAAAAAAAAAAAATGCAATGGTTTATTTCCTTTTTTTTGCAACGATTTTAATTTATCAGCAAATGAAGATTTACTTCCTTACATACATGCAATTCCAAATTCTGAGTTCAGTTTCAGACATTCCTAAGCAACCAGAGTGAGCCTACTCCATTATTCTTTGTATGAAGCACCTTGGTTGGTCCTGAGGCCACCGCTGGCCCGGCGGGGGAGATCCGCCCGCCATCCTTTCCTGATTGACCCCCCGCCATATTAGTATGGCTGGGGGGTCCGCTGTGGACTGAAAGACCGTCCGCCGCTTTTCCGCCGGTCGACTCGTCGACCGGGTGGAAAAAGGGCATAACATGGTGGCGGTGCCTGCAAGACACTGCCATCCATATTATGATGCAGGCAGTGAGTCGCCTTTCCATGGGAGCATTGCCGCCATGGAAAGGCATGCAGTTCTTGCTTTTGGGGGATCGTTGCGGGCCCCCAGGGTGTTGGGGGGGTGGGGGGTGCACATGGGGTGTACCTATGGTACCCCCCCTCATTGCAATGCACTACGTGGCAGGCACCACGTGGTGCCTGCCATGTAGTGCATGGCAATGCTGTGCACAGACCTTTTGCATTGTGAGTGGGTCTGCAGCCAGCAGATCCACCCGCAATATAAAAGGCCCTAATTCTCATGGCGGGACTGCCGCCACTTCAGCGGTCAGTCCCTGGCTCCGTTGCGATCCGCCCGCCATCGTAATGGACCCCAAAGTTCCTGATCCGCTTTAACACTACATGAGGCTCTAGGGCACTTTGTCACTTTTCCATGACCAAACAAATCACTCTGTCCTCACTACTTGCAATAATGCATTCCTCTATTTCTTCTTGTTCTTTCGTTTCCAACTCACTATCCTCTATAGGTAGACTAGATAACCTGCCCTTACATTCTTTCCTCCTGCAATATGACTGACAGTAAAATTAAACTCCAAAAACTTTCCTAACTAAGGCGTGTGTCGGGGGGAGGCAATAGTGCATTGTGTGGCAGTGGGGTCCGGGAGAAAAATAGGATCTAGGTTGACAGTCTGGAGTAAAGGAGAGGGGGTGCTTGGGGATCAGGACATCTTGTGACAATAAGGCAAAGAATGATGAGAAGTGTCGGTCAAAAATTGTGAGGTGGTGGTCAGCCACGTGAATTAGTATATTCCCTGTTTTGAAGATAGGTATTAAGATGCCCCCTCTAAAGCTTTGGGAGGGATCAAAGGTGAGTTTAGTTCCGAGGGGAATTTTGGCTGTTTTTGTAACGTAGGTGGAGAAGGAAGATTTTTTTCCATTTTACATGGAGTTTTTTGTAGAAAATGAAGTCAGTTTTTGTGTTACATTAGCTCGCATTGTAATATATATTGGCTGTTAGTTTCTCCGGAAGTTGTTTGAGTAGGTTGTGTTTGATCTTCTTCATTGTATTATCTGAGAGATGTTTTTGATATTTTAAGCTCCAGGATTGGGGCTGTATCTCTCAAATGTTAGGTCATGGGGTTTAGGGTAGGGGAATGTTATTGTGGTTGTTCTTTGCAGTCTAGCCCCTGCAGGGATGAGGTGGTGTAATGGGTTACTGAGTATTAAAGGCAAATGCCAGGATTAAGGGTCATTGTCCTGGGACATAGAGAGCTTCAGTAGGCAGGGAAAAATCAGGCAGTGGTTCGGTATATGAATGGTAGATTGTGTCTGAGGATTACGATGTGTTTCTAATATCCTGTCCAGGTTATATTTGGAGTGGAATCTAAGGGGCCGATTCCGATCTGGGTCGGAAAGCACTCCGACCGATCCGGATCCGGATTGTTTTCCGACCGAGCCGGACTCCTGCAGTCCGACCGAGCGAGTACGATGCGGCCGCATGCTGCCGGACTCGGTTCGGTCGGACTCCCATTGAAGTCAATGGGAGCCGGTCGTACGACGCGTACATGGGCTCCCATTGACTCAATGGGTACGTTGCACAAAAGGGTGCCCCCTCTAGTGGGTACGCGTTGGTGCCATCCGCACCGTACATGCATGTATAGGGGGGACCCTTGGGTCCCCCCTCTGTCTGACTCGTAAGGCTACGGGTGAAGGGGGGTCCGGCACAGACCCCCGAAGTCTGCTTCCCGGAGCTTTTTCATCCCGGAGACTCCGACTCGATCCGGCTGTCCTAATCGTGCTTTGTACTGGCTCGGTCGGAAATCGACTCCATTGCGCGGTACGGTTCGTCTGCGACCGAGTCGTACGGAGCGGTTCGGACCCGGAAACGAGTCGGTCGGCGATTTCGCGTTCATTCGCATCGTACTTGGGCGTCCGGACCTCTGTACGACTCGGTCGGAAACAAAGCCTCCGACTCGGATCCGGTAAAGCCGAATCCGATTCGGAGGCCTTCCGACCGAGATCGGAATCTACCCCTAAGTCTTTAGATGTTGCTAACAGGTTGCTAGAAGGTTAGGGTTTGTGGGATATGGTTCAGAGTTCGTACTATCGTTAATTTTGTTGGAGAGAAACTGGAAGTCTCTTTCGGGATGGAGCAAGTCCTTTTATTCTATCTATATCAGTGTTGGTATATGGTGTCATTTAGTTTCTGGTGTGCTTTGGACCTTACTGTTGTTTAAGATTGCTGGGGGCTGGGGAGTAGGTTCTCCAAAGCGATGGAGCAAAGGCGATTTCTATTTCAGTGCCTGGGTGTTTTTTTGGTTACCATTTTGATTCCTTTTTTTACTTTTCAAGATTGTACATGACTAGAAATTCCTGACACGTTTATCATGCTCCTATAGCTGATAACTGGACAATAGACCTTACTAAATTTTTAAGATTGGTAATGGGGATCAGCTTCTATCTTAGTTTCCATGTACCCATTGTTGAGTAGCCAGCCCTCTCAAGATGCCTTCTGTGGGGCAGGAAATCTGCAGTTTCAATCAAACTGTGCAGAAAGTTGGAGCCCTTCCTCAATTTCTGTGGCCCTTTACTAAGGCCTAGATCTGCAGTTGAAAAAATGCCTACTACAATTAACAGGTCATACCTAGGAATGAAGAGTTCTCTTTTACTTTCTATGTCCCCTTCATGTAAGGGGTCATAGCCTGGAAGACACAAAATGTCAAATTGTGTCTTGTATATTATATTTTGTCTTTGTATTGTCAACAACAGTAGTCATATTGTAGTCTAATTAAATGTGTATGTATTAATTACATTTATTAACTTTCTAATCAAACAAATGTGTCAATGTCAAAAAAATGTGTGTACTTATTTCATTTAGTGAAGAAAAAAACAATATCCTTTGGACCCAATAGCAAACTCTGGTATTCAACCAATCAATAGATTCCATTCAACCCGGTACATACTCACCATTCCATCGGTGGAATCAAAAGAACTCCTTTAAATGGGAGCTGAATTGCTGCTATTATAGGACGAATTGTTCCAATTTGTCGTCCTCCAACTAACCGCTTCAGGACGAAGATCGTACGTGACGACGGGCGCTATTTACAAACCCTAATGTTAAAGAGGGACTTGTAGAAGACGACAAATTGGAACAATTCGTCCTATAATAGCAGCAATTCAGCTCCCATTTAAAGGAGTTCTTTTGATTCCACCGATATATAAACAAATTGTTTGTGGCGGAGGTCGTATAAAAGGTGTGTCTTAGATCTTACGGGAAGACTACAGACCATTTTAGCCTCATTACATGGCATGAATATAGCACGTTGCATTCTTTTATCCAGATATATTCCCATCATTCAAGAATGGAATAGTGAATATACAGTCAAGACATTATACCTTATTATATTTGTCTAGTACTTCTGATACGACTAGTACTGCCCATGGGAGGTGGTGGTAAAATTGATATTGTCCAATAGAAAAGATTCTTTTTAATCAAAGAGAGTAAATATTGTCTGGTCTTGAAAAAGATGGCTAAATAATCCACCCATCGAAACGCGTCAACGCTCATCACAATACACAATCTGTCAGAAAGGCGGAGGTCTATGAGTAGTTAATACCAGGATCTATGCCTAATATATTGGTGTAAAACAGATGTGTAACAAACTAATGACAAATTGAGCCTGTCTGTACTATGTACTCTCTTTAAGCTATTTTACTATGTTTTTCAATGGATTGTGTTTTAATATGTGATTGTTTTTTTGAACTTTTGTGATCATTGTCAATTTAATAATACTATGTATTGTATAGGGTTTTTTTTGCCCTCCAGTTTTTAAATTTTATTTTAGATACACTCGTCTTTTTTTACTAATAAATCGATTTATATATTCTTGTACATTTTATGGTTCATGACTCTCTGTGGGAGCTACATGGCATAATCCCCTCAAGTGTGTATGTGATGGAATGGTGAGTATGTACCGGGTTGAATGGAATGTATTGATTGGTTGAATACCAGTTTTTGCTATTGGGTCCAAAGGATATTGTTTTTTTCTTCACTGTATAGTGCCCTAATCCTTTGGCTTTAAGGGGCTCCGCTTTGTCCTTATTAACTTATTTCATTTAGACATTGCACTTATATTTTGCAGAGATATTTATCATCCACTCGGGCAGGATGGAGCAGATTAGTCAATGTAACGAGCTTGAGTACAGATCAACTCCGGATCTGCAAGACACATCATTAAGAAAGACACATCATTAAGATGTAGAGGCCTAACCTCAACACCATAAAGGCACCGGAAGAGCAATTACAATCTGAACTGTGAACTGATATCATAATATAGGCTTCCATTCCACCTATTGTAAAGGTTATGGCCAGGGATACATTTCTGTGCATCTGTTTCATTCCAAACAACAGTGGGTGCCTCAAATGTAATGTCTCAGCTAATTTTATGTTAACCAGGTCCTGGATTTTATGATCAGATGCATGCATGACTACATACATTTTCCGATGGATAATGCTACACTAAACAGTATCAAGGCCAAGTTCTATTGATATTGTGATGGATCACTGATACAACATTGACTCCTATAATATCGAGCTACAAAATTATCGAGTCACTATTATCATATACAAAAATATCAACACCAAATACACAAAACTAAAATAACACAAACATCGATAAAAAAAATCGTAATTTTTTTTCGATGACAAAAATATCAACAACAAAAAAACGAACACAAAAATATTGATAAGATTAAAATAACATATATCACAACAAAAACATCGATATGTATAATATCGACAACACAAACATTGATAAAATACATACAAACTATACCAAAAAATAACATTTAAACATAAAATTAAACTATTTTCAAAAATATAAACAAATGTCATATTTCAAACATTAAAAACAAACACTAAGGGGCCGATTACGATCTCGCTAGGAAGGCCTCCAGACGGCTTCCAGAACGAGCAAATCCAATTTGGAGCTTATGTTTCCGACCGAGTCATCCCCCGTTCCGAACGACCAAGTACAATGCAAAGATCTCGTCCGCGTCGACCGAATAATTTCCGAACCAGATCCTGTCCGCCAGACTCATTTGGAGCTGAATCATGCTGCGCAATGGAGCCGGATTCTGAACGAGTGAGTATGATGCACGATTCGGACAGCTGTATCGAGTCAGTGTCAGCGAGACAAAACAGCTGTTGGAATCGGACTTCGGGGGGCCGCAGCAGGCCCCCCTTTACCCGGAGCCTTCCAAATCGGTCGTGAGGGGGTGCTTATGGGTCCCCCTGATACAAGCATGCACAGTGTGGCGAGCAACATGGGGTGCCTGCCAAAGGGTGTACGCTTTTCCCCACCCACCCCTTTTTTGCTATGGGAGTCCGAGCGAACCAAGTCTGTCAGCATACGGCTGCATCGTACTCGCTCGGTCTGACTCGCACAGCGCGATTCGCTAGGAAAGCCCTCCGGATCACAGTCATATGGAGGGCTTTCCTAGCGAGATCGTATTCAGCCCCTAAAAAGAATTACAAAATTAATAATACTAAAACACAAACAAATACAATTAAAAATGAAAAATAAATAAATAAACAAATACTAAAACATAAAAAATCACAACTATCAAAAATAAACAAACATATATATATATATATATATATATATTACAAATATAAAAAAATATATATTTATTTACACATACATTTTAATTATATTACTAATCAAAATAAAAACAAACATTAAATAAACATAATTAACATTAAACCAACTAAATTATAACTGCCAAAAAAGTCAAAAAAAGCTATCTCGACCAATAAATTTAAACTACACCAACACAAACCAATGGAAAACTTTAACTAATTAAATAAACACTATAAAAACAATCAATTAATTAACACAAAATTTACCATGAAACGGCCAAACACTCGAGAAGCACGAACATTTGCGAGACAGAAAACAGAATGAAAAAGATCTACACAAACAACTAATCAGAAAAACTCTCATTAAAGGTAAGAACAAAACTTTTTAAATATATAAATAAAATTGACTTAAAAGAAAAAAATATATAAACAAATTAACTAAAACCATAATATGTTTCCCTCTATATTTCACAGACTAAACTTCCCTAAAACTCCACCTAGAAAATTCAAAACAACGATTTACTTCCAAAACAACTGCAAAATCAACATTAACGAAAAATATAAAACAAAGTAAGTATGGGCCTCATTACGATGGCTGAAGGCCTGCCACCGCCAGCCGTGCCATGGCAGGCCTTCCGCCATCGGACAGCGATTTCCCCCGGCTAAATTAGGATGGGGAGGAATCCGACCGTGGCGGGCGCAAAGTCCGCCTGCCACGGATCCTCCACAGGCAATCGGTCCGATTGGCTGGCGGAGCCGCCAGCATCCATAAAATGGTGGTGGTGCCTAGCAGGCACCGTCTGCCAAATTACAATGCTTCATCCCCGCCAGCCGGTGTATGGCGGTGGAACCGCCATTCACAGGCTGGCGGGGATTGTATTTGGGGGCCCATTGCAGGCCCCCCTGGGGTGGAGGGTGTGGGGGGTACACTGGGGGTGTACCCATGGTACCCCCCTACATGTCCCTGCACTAAGTGGCAGGCACCGCGTGGTGCCTGCCACGTAGTGCAGGGAAATGTAAACAGTGCATCTTTAACATTGCGGTAGGTGCTACAGCTAGCAGCACCCGCCGCAATGTTAAAGATGGTAGATGAGACCACCACTTGTAGGCGGGCGGTCCCACTCCCCCACACGACGGCAGATGGACTGCAGTCCGTCCGCTATCGTAATGAGCTATCGTAATGAGCTATCGTAATGAGCCCCTATATATCTTAACCAACAGAGTTAACTGATGAAAACTAATAAATTTATTAAAAAAGCAAAACATAACTAACAAATACTTTTATTTTAATAGCTTCTACAGACTTCAACAAAACAACATCAACAAAATAAACTACATCAACTAAAAATAGTAAGCATTTTTTTTAACAACTAAATAAAAATAGAGAATAAATAAACAAAATAAACAAACTAAATGTAGCACTTCAATAAAAATAACATTTTCCTTTTTAACCAACGGAAAAAAGAATCCAGCAAATATACCACGAACATCAAAAAAATATCCAACAAGAAAGGCAGAACAAGACATATGTAAGTATATTTTTAAATGTAATAATTATATAAATATGTTTACTCTTCAATACTTAATAATTAATAAATACATATATATAAATATATTCACAGATATACAAAGAAAATGACTGAAGGAGCAAAGTTCATCTCCTCACAAAAGGGAAAACTACTTCTGTGCTACATGGGCTATACTTACACGCAAGAGAATATTACAGCAAAAAAACCTATTGGAAATGCAATAAATACTACTCCAACTCTTGCTATGGGAGAGCAACAATAGTAGAAACAAATGTTATTAATGTCAGGGAACACAACCATCCCCCCAATGTCACAGAAATTGAGGTGAGAGATGCTTTGGAGACCATCAAAGAAGCAAGCACCAACTCCCAACAAACCAGTAACCAAATATTAAAAAACATACTAACTAGGGTTCCTGAACATGTAACAGGACAACTACCATCCATCCCCACTCTAAAACGCATAATAGCCAGAACTAAAAATCTACTGCTCAAACACCACCCACCCCCCAAACTTTTGCAGAAATCGAAGTATTACAAGAATACACAGTCACACACAAAGATGAAAAATTCATTCTTTATGACAATAACAGTCATGAAAAAAGAATTATCATCTTTGCCACCAACACCAACATTCAAAAGTTAAAGCAGTATGAAACATGTATGATGGATGGTACATTTAAAGTTTGCCCTAAGCCCTTTTACCAACTATATACCATCCATGGAGAACATGAAGAAACCAACATCCCCTTCATATACGCACTACTCCCCAACAAACAAAATACTACCTAAATATAATTCCTTACAGTAATAAAACAACAGACAGAAAACTACTTCCCATAAAAAATGATAATAGATTTCAAACAAGCAATGATTCAGTCAATTTTAAAAATATTTCCATATACTGCAATACAAGGTTGCTATTATCATTTCAATCAAAGTATCTGAAGACATCTGCAAAAATCTACCCTGAGAATTGATTATGGCACAAACAGCAACTTTGCCTATCAAATCAAAAAACTAATAGCCCTGGCCTATGTACCAACAGCAGAAGTAGCCAACCACTATAATATACTTCTTGAAAGTCCTTTCTACCAAGCCAACGAAGCAAACCTGACACCCTTGCTTGACTACTTTGAAGACACCTGGCTAGGAAGAATACATAGGTCAGGGCGTTGAAGACAACCAAAGTTCCAAATCCCCTGGTGGAACGTCTATGATAGCATCCAAGCACAAAAAGCTAAGACAAATAATGCAGTGGAAGGATGGCATAATGCCTTCCAAGCCTCAATAGGAAGAGGACAACCAACTTTACACAAACTAATAGAAGCCATCAAAAAAGAACAGAGCTATCAAGAACTATGGGGCCAATTCCGATCTCGGCCGGTAGGGCTCCGAATCGGATTCGGCTTTACCGGATCCGATTCGGAGGCCTTTTTTCCGACCGATTCGTACAGTCGTCCCAGCGAGCAAGTACGATGCGAGCGCACGTGAAATCGCCGACCGACTCGTTCCCGGGTCCGAACCGCTCCGACCGACGCGTACGGACACGGCTCGCACCACGCAATGGAGACGTTTCCCGACCGAGCGAGTACGATGCACGCGTCGGATGGCCGGATCGAGTCGGAGCGTCCGGCTTGCAAAAGCACCCGGAGCCGGACTTGGGGGGTCCGTGTCGGACCCCCTTGCACGCGTAGCCGCACGAGTCGAACACAGGGGAGACCCAAGGGTCCCCCCTACACATGCATGTACAGTGCGAGTCGCACCGACGTGTACACACTGTAGGGGGCCCCCCTGTTTGCGACGTGCCCATTCAGTCAATGGGAGCCCGTGTACGCTTTGTACGACCGGCTCCCATTGACTTCAATGGGAGTCCGACCGAATCGAGTCGGGCAGCATACGGCCGCATCATACTCGCTCGGTCGGACTGGGGGAGTCCGGCTCGGTTGGAAATCTCTCCGGATCCGGCTCGGTCGGAGAGCTTTCCGACCCAGATCGGAATCGACCCCTAAGACTAGAACAATCCCTCACTAAAATAGGTCCTAAACTTAGTAAGCAAACAAAAACAATGTACAAATACCTACAACAAAAAACTCGACTCTACCCAAACACCAAAGGACTAGAATACCCAGAGACAATAGCCAAATATATACTTTAAACAAAAAACAATAGCAAACACCATGCAGAATTTTAAACTTACAAAAAATGTAAACAACATATTTCTACTCCTTTTTAAATTAATAATTATAATTATGTCATTTAAAAATTTAAGTTTATGTTTAAAGGAAGCAATGGTTCAGGGTTGGCCCTAATGGGTCCAGAACAAGAGAATAAAGTCCCAGGTGGGACTTTAAGAATATCAATTTATACTAGACATTTTAATCGTCATAGGAGCAAGGATGTAGGGAGACATATATAGTGTAAAATAAACAGTTTATTTCACACAAGTATAAATTTTATACTTAAAGTAGTAATCAAGTGCTCACATAAAGTGAAGGTGCGTGATGTGACAAAGTGAAAGTGAACTAAAAACATAACATCACATTGACAACATAATTGGAACTCCACATGAGTATATACAATGAAAGCGGTTCCTGTTGTAGGGGTCGACGGCGTTTCGATCTTTTAATTATTTAAGATCATCTTCAGGACAAATAGTGAGCAGTCTGAAATTCCAATGTGGTGTCACTATCCAGAAAGAAAGAAAGGTGGACACTCTAGGTGTGCAGGCGGGCCTCTTACGTGGGGAGGTAGTCAATACTAAAGTAACGTCCAGAAAGGTATCAGGGTAAAGCTACTTCCATCAGAAGGTGGCGTTTTTCATTAGGTAGCGTTTTTCAATAGGACCACTCATGGGTTGTTCACAGATATGGGTTATTCGTGCCTGTTAGTCTGATGCAGAATGAAATCGTAGCTACTTCCAGCCTAGAGTAGCATAGGGAGAACAATCTGTGACAGTGAAGCGTAGCTTGTCCGTATCCACGAATGAATCAGGGTAACGTGGGAGGACCAAACACCAGCCTGGACCGCGCGCTGCAATGGAGGTAACTGTGGCGAATCGACCCCTAAGACTAGAACAATCCCTCACTAAAATAGGTCCTAAACTTAGTAAGCAAACAAAAACAATGTACAAATACCTACAACAAAAAACTCGACTCTACCCAAACACCAAAGGACTAGAATACCTAGAGACAATAGCCAAATCTATACTTTAAACAAAAAACAATAGCAAACACCATGCAGAATTTTAAACTTACAAAAAATGTAAACAACATATTTCTACTCCTTTTTAAATTAATATTATAATTATGTCATTTAAAAATTTAAAACGTACATTAAAATATATGACATACTATAATTTTTAAAATAAAAAAGAAACAAGCAAACCAAATATTACCAAAAACATTTCCCACCCATAATAATAAAAAATAACTTACAATTGTGTTGCAGTAGTTGGTCCTCAAAAACGAACAAATCCAAAGTAGATAAATCGAAACACGAATCCATTTAAAAGGAAAGCCCCCCAAAAAAATGCAAAAACACAACTGTAGAAAAAAGGCTCCAACGACGCAATCCTCTCAATAACGAAAGACCCAAAAAAATGCAAAAATGCAACTGTAGAAAAAAGGCTCCAACGACGCACTCCTCTCAATAACGAAACCCTCAAAAACCTGAAAATTAGCTTAAAAAAAAAACCACTCCAACAAATCCGAAAAATAAAAGGAAATGTAAAAAAGTAATTTGTTTCAAGAAAACAAAATACATTTTCCTTTCAAAAAAAATAAACGCCTCTTCAGCACCATCCCTTAACTAAATAGGAAACCTGCAAAAAAATAAGAAACACCTCCCACAGTAACATATAGAAACCCACACACATTAATTACAACATTAAATACAACATAACATAATTAAACATCACATAACTAACACTATGGAACACTCTACTACTCCTCAAATCTACGTCAATCACATCAAACATTAAACTACCAAAACAACACCAAACTACACAAAAAACTAACACTTAGGGGTCGATTCCGATTCGGGCCGGAAAAAATACCGACCGACTCGGTATGGGATAATAGTTCGACCGACACGTACCGGCGTTGCCCGACCTGGGAAGTATGATGAAATGCATGTGAATCACGACCGCCTCGTACGGAACTCAAGGCGAACGACCGAGCCGGACGGAAACAAGCCATCCGGCCGGAAAATCACGCGAATCGAACCGACCAACACGCACCAGGAAGAAACCCGAACGAAACGTACCCGTGAACTCCGGCCCGCGCAGTACGATGCAATGGGTGCAAAAGCAGACCGATTCGCACGGAGCCCAAGCCGTACGACCGACACGCATACAAAACACAGCCGAACAAACACAATACACCATGACCGACGCGTACGCCGCATATGAAACAGAGCTGAAACACAGCGGGAACGACTCGGAGAGGCGCGCACGAGATAACTGCAACGTCCTACTCGGTCAGAAGAACGACTCCAACATGCACAATAATCACAAATGAAAAAATACAAAAAAAGAGGGCCAAACAAGCAATGACAAAGCCAATAAATACAGGGGGGAAAAATGGAACAAGGACACACCCCCAACTCCACCTACATAAAGGCCACAAATCCCTACCATGATCCTTTGCAAATTCCACTGACCTGCCAGCACAGAACACCAGCAGACAGCAGACACACACACAGCTCATCCAACACAAAAGCCACACACCATTAGCACCTCAACAAATAGCACCCTCACACACACACAGCAAACCCTACACTCACACACCCTCACTTGCACACACACACACATCAATCACCACCACCACCCATCACCATGCCCCTAAAGAAGAATCCAAAGTTCCTAGATAGTGAATTGGAAGTCATGGTAGACGAGATCCTGAGGGTAGAGCCACAGTTGTTTGGCACATTGGTCCAACAGACCCCCATGTCGCAGAAAACCAAGATGTGGGCGAGGATCGTCGACAGGGTGAACGCACAATCACCATGTTTGCACACAAAGGAAGACATCCAGAACAGGTGATATGATGTGCGCAGGAGGGTCAGGGACCTACTGAAGAAGGATTACCTCCTGAGCCAGCACACCGGCAGTGGCCCTCCTGCCAAACCAGTATACCTCAGGCCCTGGGAGGAGAAGGTGCGGGCCATCCTACCACCAGTGAGCGTATATGGACTAACAAACACCCCAGAGCCTGGTGAGTACACAACTAATATACACAATATTGTGTGCCAATACACACACATCACTGTCAAGGGGACAGTCAAACAATGCACCCCTAGCAAATCAACAGCAAACAAAAGATAATCATCCCAAAAAGTGTATGTCAGTCAGAGAAACACAATACATGCCATCTCATAGTGATATGTAACTGTGTCATGACATGTACAAATCCAATACCAAATTGAGCTAGGCAGTGGCACAAATCTAACCAACAAACACTGTCAGATATTTAGCCACCACTAGAACACCACCTCACAGGGAAGCTCACAGAAAGGAAGGAATCCTGTGTATGCTGGTGAAGTCAGTGTAGCCAAGAGCATGATGGGACTCGTAGTAACAGATAATGGGCAGCCTCACATTTGGACCATCAACACCACTCTGAACCATGCTCACAGCACAGGGAGTGGAAAAGGACTGACAAGATGGCTGACACTGGGTACTGCTGTGGGGAGCACAAGGCCCTGCTGGGAACTGTGCACCAACAAACAGCACAACACCACTGCCTGACATCCTGAAAGCCAACTTGCACTCCCTGCAATGCAAGCACGTTGCATGGTGGGATATCTGGCTGGGTGGGAAGGAGGACTCACAGCACTGACCATAGTTACAAGCAGCTCACCTCACACACCCCTCAACACAAACTCCACATAACCCACCTGGGAGAATGCTATGCCTCACATACCAAATGAAGATCCCACAAAGAACCACCACCCTGGGTAATGCCGTGTGAAGCACAGGGACACTCTTGGGACTTGTAGCCAAACAAACGCAAGGACAACACTGTCAGCCTTCCTGTCAGCACAGGCACACTACCCCACAGGGAAGCAGAGTCCAAAGGAAGGAAGTACGGGCATGCTGGGAAGGGGGTGTAGGCAATAGCATGATGGGAGTTGTAGTCACAGATACTGCTCACCCTCACAGTTGGCCCATCAACACCACTCTGAACCATGCTCACATCACAGGGAGTGGATAAGGACTGACAAGATGGCTGACACTGGGTACTGCTGTGGGGAGCACAAGGCCCTGCTGGGAACTGTGCACCAACAAACAGCACAACACCACTGCCTGACATCCTGAAAGCCAACTTGCACTCCCTGCAATGCAAGCACGTTGCATGGTGGGATATCTGGCTGGGTGGGAAGGAGGACTCACAGCACTGACCATAGTTACAAGCAGCTCACCTCACACACCCCCTCAACACAAACTCCACATAATCCACCTGGGAGAATGCTATGCCTCACATACCAAATGAAGATCCCACAAAGAACCACCACCCTGGGTAATGCCGTGTGAAACACAGGGACACTCTTGGGACTTGTAGCCAAACAAACGCAAGGACAACACTGTCAGCCTTCCTGTCAGCACAGGCACACTACCCCACAGGGAAGCAGAGTCCAAAGGAAGGAAGTATGGGCATGCTGGGAAGGGGGGTGTAGGCAATAGCATGATGGGAGTTGTAGTCACAGATACTGCTCACCCTCACAATTGGCCCATCAACATCACTCTGAACCATGCTCACATCACAGGGAGTGGATAAGGACTGACAAGATGGCTGACACTGGGTACTGCTGTGGGGAGCACAAGGCCCTGCTGGGAACTGTGCACCAACAAACAGCACAACACCACTGCCTGACATCCTGAAAGCCAACTTGCACTCCCTGCAATGCAGGCACGTTGAATGGTGGGATATCTGGCTGGGTGGGAAGGAGGACTCACAGCACTGACCATAGTTACAAGCAGCTCACCTCACACACCCCCTCAACACAAACTCCACATAACCCACCTGGGAGAATGCTATGCCTCACATACCAAATGAAGATCCCACAAAGAACCACCACCCTGGGTAATGCCGTGTGAAGCACAGGGACACTCTTGGGACTTGTAGCCAAACAAACGCAAGGACAACACTGTCAGCCTTCCTGTCAGCACAGGCACACTACCCCACAGGGAAGCAGAGTCCAAAGGAAGGAAGTATGGGCATGCTGGGAAGGGGGTGTAGGCAATAGCATGATGGGAGTTGTAGTCACAGATACTGCTCACCCTCACAATTGGCCCATCAACAGCACTCTGAACCATGCTCACATCACAGGGAGTGGATAAGGACTGACAAGATGGCTGACACTGGGTACTGCTGTGGGGAGCACAAGGCCCTGCTGGGAACTGTGCACCAACAAACAGCACAACACCACTGCCTGACATCCTGAAAGCCGACTTGCACTCCCTGCAATGCAAGCACGTTGCATGGTGGGATATCTGGCTGGGTGGGAAGGAGGACTCACAGCACTGACCATAGTTACAAGCAGCTCACCTCACACACCCCCTCAACACAAACTCCACATAACCCACCTGGGAGAATGCTATGCCTCACATACCAAATGAAGATCCCACAAAAAACCACCACCTTGGGTAATGCCGTGTGAAGCACAGGGACACTCTTGGGACTAGTAGCCAAACAAACGCAAGGACAACACTGTCAGCCTTCCTGTCAGCACAGGCACACTACCCCACAGGGAAGCAGAGTCCAAAGGAAGGAAGTACTGGCATGCTGGGAAGGGGGGTGTAGGCAATAGCATGATGGGAGTTGTAGTCACAGATACTGCTCACCCTCACAATTGGCCCATCAACACCACTCTGAACCATGCTCACATCACAGGGAGTGGATAAGGACTGACAAGATGGCTGACACTGGGTACTGCTGTGGGGAGCACAAGGCCCTGCTGGGAACTGTGCACCAACAAACAGCACAACACCACTGCCTGACATCCTGAAAGCCAACTTGCACTCCCTGCAATGCAAGCACATTGCATGGTGGGATATCTGGCTGGGTGGGAAGGAGGACTCACAGCACTGACCATAGTTACAAGCAGCTCACCTCACACACCCCCTCAACACAAACTCCATATAACCCACCTGGGAGAATGCTATGCCTCACATACCAAATGAAGATCCCACAAAGAACCACCAACCTGGGTAATGCCGTGTGAAGCACAGGGACACTCTTGGGACTTGTAGCCAAACAAACGCAAGGACAACACTGTCAGCCTTCCTGTCAGCACAGGCACACTACCCCACAGGGAAGCAGAGTCCAAAGGAAGGAAGTATGGGCATGCTGGGAAGGGGGTGTAGGCAATAGCATGATGGGAGTTGTAGTCACAGATACTGCTCACCCTCACAATTGGCCCATCAACAGCACTCTGAACCATGCTCACATCACAGGGAGTGGATAAGGACTGACAAGATGGCTGACACTGGGTACTGCTGTGGGGTGCACAAGGCCCTGCTGGGAACTGTGCAACAACCAACAGCAAGACACCACTGAATGACATCCTGAGAGTCAACCTGAACCCACTGCAAGGGTGGCATGCTTCATGGTGGGATAACTGTGCTAGGTGGAGAAGGATGGCCGGATGTCCACCAAATACAACAAATGCTGGCCATGCACACACCTCAACATTCACATTGAAATGCCCCAGGTATGCATGACAATGTGCTACACAAATATCAACCTCTTACTGTGACAACTTAGGACAATGCAATGTACATGCCCGCATCCAGAGGTACAGTCACAACTGTCAGGTGTGTGAACCATTGATGCCTGTAGAAACATAACATACAATGTGTGTCTCTTCCAAATACAGGTGATGATGATGGGGACACAGCAGCAGGCGAGGAGGAGTCCCTGTCCCAGGCTCCGGGGGACACAGAGCACACTGGTGTGGAACAGCCTCTGCCCTCCTCAGATGGCGAAGACCTACCTGGCACCTCCGGTGTGAGTCATCATGCAGCACCAGCTGGACCAACACCTGCACCCCCTGCACCCACCCCTCCAACAACTGCCAACACACAGACCACCCCCGCCGACACGGACAGACCAAGGACCCCCGATGGCAACAGCACAGAGCCCCAGGCCCAGCGTGGAGCAATGAACGACAATACCACTAACAACCCCCAAGGGGGCCTTGGGTCACCTGTGCATGCCACTGCAGGTCCTACACGTGTCGCCTGGGGTGGTGGGAGGGGTGGTAGACATAGGTCGCTGCTTGCAGAGGGGTCTGGACTGCATGATGACCCACAACTGGCACGCATCGCTGATGCGTACCAGGATAGCACCGGAGAGGTCAGACAGGTCGTGGGGATCCTCAAGGACATACAACAGCAGCAGGCTGCCCATCATGCCCGCTTGGACTCCCACATGTCCTGTGTGGAGACACACATGTCTCGCATGGAGTCTAAGTGGGACACATTGCAAGAACTCACAGCGGTGCATAGGGACATATTGACATGCCTCCGCCAGATTAGCACCAACATGGCCACACCTCCCTGTGTGCCCACAACATCTGGTGCTGCAACAACTGACACCGCCACAGGGAGGGAGGAGGACTCTGGCGGAGACTCCCTGCACCGCCGCAGCCTGCACGTGAGGGTCCCCCCAAAGAAGAGGGGTCGTCCGAGGAAGGAAAACTGAGAGGTTGATGGCCACGTACATCCCCCAGGAAGCCAACACCTGTTCCGGAAATTCTCCTTTGTGTGCAAACGTTTCACCCTGTCGAATGCAACACTACTCTCCCACATGACATGGGGAGTTCAAGTTGGACTAATGTACCATATGACTGTGGACTTCACTCAGGACATTTCTGCTGCCAAGACTTCCAACTCATCTGGGAACTTTGGATCCCAATCCCAATGTACAGCACCCACCATCCTGTGCACTATACACACACACATTTCTGTAAATAAAATCACTAGTACACCATACTTGCCTCTGTTGTTATTCAAATGTGGATACTGTCATGGTGATGATGATCTGCTAAATTACACTGTGTATGCTAACTGCTACAGCAAGTACAACACCGTCGTGTGAGTCATGGTGACGTGACACATATGAGGGAGACACACCACTAGGGCAACACAACACAGAGACACCAGGGCCATCGGACTCATCGCCCACAGTGATGTTGCCAGGAAATACAGTGGAATGCTCAGACACCACACCTATTCAGAGTCTGTGTCAACTAGCCCACAGGTGCAGTAAGCAAATGTCAGTCAGATGTGTGACCACAGACAACGCACATCCCAAAGTGAAGCACAGGTTCACTACACATTTGCAACATGTTGTTTCCACTACAAATGCAAGGTTTACCCACATGGCAGTGGCCACACAGTCAACAAGTGCAGAAGATATGAAGTCCAGGGGTGTTTGGCACATCACTTGTAGGCAAACTACTGCTGCCACCCTGAAAGCTGAATCATGGTGTCGGGGGATCCAAGTTGACCAAAGTACTCAGTAAGCACCCTGTGAAGGATAGACATGACACACAGTTAAAAACACTGAAGAACAGGACAGAACTGCAATACTCATGCCCAATACATGTCACAAGACAACTACACAAAACCAAGTTAGCATGTCAAAACTGTTGGGGAGTACAGACTACCTGTAAGGACACATTGCTGCACGCATCCAGTCAAGTAGCACATGGCCACACTCAAACAGCACCAGAGCACCACCCACACATATCATGCAAACTCACATCATTCACATTACATCTCCCTGGATACTCACATTCAGCTGAAGAAGTTGGTGATGAGCTGTGTGCGGACATCACCATCATCATCATCATCATCATCACTGGCATCGTGGTCCAGGCCAGGATCCTCCACAGGTGGCGGACGTTGGTCATCGTCATCCAGGATGAGAGGCAACTCCTTCCGCACTGCCAGGTTGTGTAGCATGGAGCAGACGATGACAATCTTGCACACCTTTGCTGGGGCATATGGGAGGGCCCCTCCTGTCTTGTCCAGGCAGCGGAAGCGGCTCTTCAGGAGACCAAAGGTCCGCTCAATCACTCTCCTGGTCCGACCATGTGCCTCATTGTAGCGCATCTGGGCTGGTGTCACAGGGTTCCTGAGGGGTGTCAGCAACCACGGCATGTTGGGGTATCCGGAGTCACCTACGGACAGACAAGTGCACATTAGCTGAGTTGGAAAAGTGGGTGGAATACTACAGATCAGAACACACACAATGGTACAAAGTCAGTACACACCGACAAGCCAGGCACGCTGGTTCTGCATCTGTGCCATCATCCTCGGGATGCGACTACTCCTCATCACGTAGGCATCGTGTGCTGAACCAGGAAACGGGCACACACATGTGTGATGCTCATATCTGCAAGACATACCACCAGAGCATTGATCGAATGGTAATGTTTACGGTTCCGGTATGCCTGCTCATGTGCCTGTGGTGGTATCAAAGCCACATGTGTCCCATCAATGGAGCCAATGACATGTGGCATCCTCCCCAGGGCATAGAAGTCACTCTTGACGTCAGTGAGTTGTTGACGTGTAGGGAAATAGATGTACTGGTTCAGGCATCTCAACATTGCCTCCAAAACATCGCGTAGCACACGGCTGAACATAGTCTGTGACATCCCACCGGCAGTCGCCACAGTGTGTTGAAAGGTACCTGTGGCAAAGAAGTGTAGGGCTGCCATTACCTTCACCTTGGGGGTCAGCGCCGTAGGGTACGGCCGGCCAGGTTGCAAATGTGGTGCCAAGCGCACTGCCAAATCATCAATCAGCTGCCTGGTGAAGCTGTACCGTCGGATGCTGTCACATTCCACCATCGTTGCCAGGTCAGGGAATGGTCTATGGACAGCTGGAGCCCTGCAGTGCATAGGTTGAAGAAAGAAAGATTGTCAGTCACCCCACATATGTGCCATTCACCATACTCAATTTCACATGATACATCATTACGAGACATAAGTACTTGATGTGTGTGCCGTTCTGTTCGGACATAACTCACACCTACATGCCCATCATCTAACTTCTCAGTACAACATGTGTGCACAACAGGTACCAGGTTGTGCTATGGGAAACCATTAGGCTGTGTCACAGTACCCATTTCCTGCTGTCACGTTCCACACACACACCACAGTGACATGTCTGGACAGATGCGCCACAGGCATCACAGCTCATTGACAGGTAGATTCCCAGTGACCCTGTCTTGCCACATGGACACTGGCATGACATGGCGTATCATGTACACGTCAGAAAAACAAACATGACTCCCACAGGTAGTGGCCCCAGTCGCCTCGGCAGGACAGACATGGACGCCAGTGACGCACAACATCAAAGTCCATGCACAAACAACGTTGATGTGGAGACTGTCTCCCATCTTGCACATGGAATCAGAGACATCGGAAACACAACATGCACACAGACTGTGGAGGGACATCACTATTGTGGCAATGGGTCATCCTGCGACGTACATGCCTTCCCCCATGGGACCCTGGGGGTATGTGACATGTCACACACATACACAACCTGGAAATGTGACCATGCCACATGCTCCAAAATGAACTGTTGCACATCACAGTGGTCATGTGCACAACACACAAAGGACCCTGTCCCCATTAACACATGCACAGCCTGGGTGTGGCTGCCCACAAGTGCCACCACAGAAACCACATGTTAACCCCCATACACAGAAAAGGTAATGCAGCCTTACATGCCTTAGGAAACAGTGTGGACTGGGTGTGGTGTTGTAGGTGTGCCCCTGTGTCTCTGGCAGGTATATGTGGCTGGCATACGTTCACCAGTGACAAGCATCATGACATATGCGACTGACCTGTACAGGTACGCGTTGTACAGCAATGGACCGATCGGTGTGCCCGGCTGGCCCATTGCATCTGTTGTATCCCAAAATACGCGTTGTACAGCAATGGACCGATCGGTGTGCCCAGCCGGCCCATTGCATCTGTTGTATCCCGGAATACGCGTTGTACAGCAATGGACCGATCGGTGTGCCCGGCCGGCCCATTGCATCTGTTGTATCCCGGAATACGCGTTGTACAGCAATGGACCGATCGGTGTGCCCGGCCGGCCCATTGCATCAGTTGTATCCCGGAATACGCGTTGTACAGCAATGGACCGATCGGTGTGCCCGGCCGGCCCATTGCATCTGTTGTGAGCGGGTACACGTTGTATCCCGAAATACGTGTTGTACAGCAATGGACCGATCGGTGCGCACGCATTGGCTGGGGCCTGGCATGGCAACGGACTCGTTTTCGAAGCTCCAACGAGTCTGATGCAGTGAATTCAGTTGGCCAGCCACAACAATGTTGCAAAATCATGGGTGTCATGAAGTTGAAGATTTGAAGGATGCTGTGGGTGTGTATTAGCTGCTATTCCATGGATTGGTCAGATTCAGAAGATGCAAACGACTTGGACCTATCACTTTGGACACATGGGACAGTATCTGCCTCTGCAGCACACATATAATGCTGGCTGTTCCCCTGAGAGCTCACTTGCCTGCACTACATGCTCCAGGACGACATCTGCCACCAACACTGCTGCTGTCTCTGCATCCTCTGGCTACTGCAATGGCACGTACTGTGGAGAGAGCCCCAGCCTTCAGCCTTGAGGAGAACCAGACCCTGCTGGACAGCCTCCTTCCACAGTACAGCAAGCTGTATGGGACACCAGGGGAGCAGGTGAGTGTGCTGTCCACTGCCTTTCTAATTTTGCATGTTGTCTGACTAGCAGGAATTACAGTGTGCACACCACTGGCTAGCATGCTCACTGAGTAGTTCTGAGCCCCCAAAGTGTGTAGTTACATGCACTGAACAGGTACAGTGCAGTAACAGTGCATTCCAACAAGGTTTACTTTCCATGCAATGATACCATGTAGTAACTGCTGGCAAACTGTTCATAGCCATCGTTGCACTGCCTGTGTACATCATGTGCCCCAGTGATTGAGACATGTATATCCAACTGTGTGATGCACGGATATGTTGCATGTGTAGTAATGGCATTTTCACTTTGTCATCCTCACAGGTTGATGCCCACCAGAAGCAGAAAATCTGGCTGACCACCGCCCGGGCAGTAAGATCCGTGGGGGTCTACAAGCGCCAGATCCGCAACTGCCAGAAGAGGTGGCAGGACCTTCGAGGCTGGACCCGGAGGATCGCAAGGGTCCAGCTGAAGCTGTCGCCTCCTCGCAGGAGGGGCGGACACCGGACCCTGACCCCCACATGCTCAGGATCCTGGCGGTGGTCTTCCCTGACCTGGATGGGCAGCTGAAGGCCAGACAGCAGCAAGGAGGGGTGAGTCCATGACTGCACTGTGAACTTTGTCTGACATGCTATGTGCCCTCCTCTGGCCTGGTTAAACTTCCACAGTACATCAGTCTTGTGGTCCAGGACCCATGTCCCTCTATTGTGACATGCCCACTTCTCCTCTGATACGCATATGTGTGGCCCTTACAGTCAGGAAATTGTGTCACTTGGGGACTGTGTCATTGCATTTTGCTTTGCTCAAGGTGGGGGACAGCATTTGTTCCGGTGACTATGTTGTGGGATTCATGGGTGGGTCAATTGCTCACCCAATGCCCAAGTCCTGACATGTAATCTGGGTGTAACTTTGATATGTGGTCCACTTGCTGATCTGATTCACCACATGTCCCTGGGGTATTTGGCACACCCCCATGCTGTGGGTGGGAACAATGTTTGGGCCTCAGGAGTATGTATATCAAGTGTGTCACACATGCTTAGACACCTGCCTACTGTCCAGGACTCATCCCTCTTACAGGTGGAGCTGGACAGTCATGCCTACTCCAGGGCATACAATACACTCTGTACTCCCACTCCGTGGATCATCTGACATGTTGTGATCAGTGACATGTTCCCTCAGGTGTCTGCCTCTGTGTCATTGTGCTGTGGCTTCGTTGTCAGGACTACTGGTATGTTTGTCAGTTAGGGCTCAGCATGCCATCTGAGATGTGACCTTGAGAGACGATACTTCTGTGACTTATAGGTGTCTGATCACTTGACTGTGCACACAGGTGTATGCGACTGTGACTTTCAGGCAGCTGTTTTTCATTCACAGCACACTGTGAGGTGCTCATGTTCAGAGAGTTGTGTTTCGTGTCCCCCATATGTCCAATTGGTATGACGTGGACAAATAGTAGTTCAGATGATGTTGTTTTTGGGGGATGGACATGTGCACTTGTCAGTTACATAACTTGCATTCCCCATGTCCTAGGATTGTGACATAGTGCAGACTGTTGTTGGCTGGCTGCCATGGCCATGTGACTGGAGACAGTGATGTATGACTTTGCACGCATGCCTGTGTCATGGCATTAAACTTCCTAAGACTGATCATGCAGGGGAGTGACATGTGCAACATGCACCCCATTGTGCCATTGACTATCCGGACATGGGTGGATCATGGTGTCTGGTGCTGGTATGCATCACATGCATTTCTATTTAGACTCTGGCCATCCCTTTCTCTGGACACCTGCACTGACTCAGTGGCAAGAGATGTGATGTGTGCATGTTCACATACTTCACCGTGTTCCCTGCAATGTCCAACAACTGTGTAGGTGGTGCATGTGTCCACACTGGGGTCTTACCATCAGACAGGCACCAGACAGATGGGTGCAAGGGCAGGAGGGGTGTGAGTCCCATGGTTGACCATCAGACTGACAATTGGCTTCCCCGAATCTGTGTGAGGACTTTAGGCAATGTTCAACTAAGGATGC
This sequence comes from Calotriton arnoldi, assembly GCA_963921515.1. NCBI lineage: Eukaryota > Metazoa > Chordata > Amphibia > Caudata > Salamandridae > Calotriton > Calotriton arnoldi. The sequence continues at coordinate 323,442 of CAWUFW010014747.1, forward strand.
CAGGGCTTGATCTGTGATGTGCTGTACTTACTGTGGTGTGTGCGGTCAGTGCGGGTGACTGATGTTTGTCTGTTTTCCTAATTGTTTGCAGATACATCCACGGCCACAGGAGGGGACAGCTCCACAGACCAGGAGGAGCAGCGGAGCCAGACTGGGTCAGCATCCGACGAGTGGTCAGAGGGACCCAGTGGCACAGAGGGCGAGGGGAGCCACACCGAGGAGTCCTCAGCACCATCCACCTCAGCTGAGGACCACAGCAGCTCGGAGGATGACTCCCTTGTGGAGGCAGGTCTCAGCAGCCACCAAAGGCCAGCTAGTCTGTCTGGCCCGCCACCACCACCACCACCACCGCCCTCCCATTGGCTCCCATTCCTGAGGTCCGTGGAGGCTCCCGTGCTCAGGAGCGTGTCTCCTTCATGCCAGGCACCGCACCCCCTGCCCCTGTGTCCCCTGCTGCCCTGAGTGAGGAGTCTGTGTACCTCCTTCGGCAGCTCCATGTAGGGCAGACAGCAATGCTGAGTGTCCTCCATGCACACACCACTCTGTTGACACAGCTGGTGTCGTTCATGGAGGGCATCTTGACGGGTATGTCTGCCCTACAGAGGAGCAATAAGTCCATGGACTCCTCCCTGATGGCAGCCGTGTCCCTCCTCCAACAGTCCCTCACTCCTCCCACCTCTGCCCCATCCACACTTCCTGCCACCCTACCTGTCCAAAGCACATGCACACCTGCACAATCACCCAAGCACACAGACACGAGCAGCACAGACACACCCAAGAGAAAGGCAAGACGTGCACACAAGCATCCTCAGGGGACTGATACCACACACACAGGGGATGGGGAACAGACACACACACAGGCATCCACAGTCACTCCGCAGTCCTCCAAATCCTCTCCCTCCAAGACCCCTTCCCTTCCCTTGCCTCACCTGCTACCCCACCTACACAGCAGATCTTCCTGTGTGACCTCGGCCTCTTCCCCTTCGATCCTGCTGATCCAGCATACCGGGGGAAGAGGAAGTCCACCCACACAGAGGGGAGTGCCCTCACCCCCGGACACCCTCCCCCAGGCGCAGGCAGACACAGGACCCCATTTGGAAGTCCCCCAGACCAGGAAGAGCAAGACCCCACCACCACCACCACGCAGCTCCACCACCCAGTCTCTCTCCTCCATCCCATAGGCCACCACTCCACAGGTTAACCCACCACACCCTGCCCCAGGTTCCCCCACACACCGATACCGCATCCCCAGACTGCTTAGGCCCTCCCCCCCTGCCACTTGCTCTTCCATCCCCAACCCAGATGCTCTGCCTGTTAGTGCCACTGGTGTGGAGACCGGGTCCCCTCACTCTGTCTTGCCCACCTCATCTGCCCACCCTTCCACTCTCTTGGAGTCATGCACTGCAGTGGAGTCCACAACCACCCCGTCTGACTCGGGCACTGCAGTGGGGACCCAGGCAACTACATCAGACCAGCCCACTGCAGTGGTTGCAGCACCCACACCAACTGACTTGTGTACCACAGTGGTGCCGTCCCCCCTGAGTCAGACACCTCCACTGCAGTTGCCGGTGACACTCCTGCACCCACCACCCCTTCACTGCCTCACTCTGCCATCCCCTGATCCTGTCCATGCGGTGCCTGGCCTGCCCCTTGTATGCCCCTCCAAGGGGGATGTCCCCTGTCCGTACCAGTGCAGGCAAGCAATGGGTGACCAGTTGTCACTTATCACCCTGTTGGGACTGTGATTTTGGACTGGCCATTGGCCTTAGTTTCCTTTGGACTTCAGAGTTTTCCTTGACATTTGCTGAATAAAGCCTCTTTTTGTTTAATTCTGGGTTTTCTTTTGATGTACATGATGTGGATGAGTAGCATCCTGCATTTGCAGTTGTAATAGTGTTCATATCTGGAAAATGAAGTGTTGCTGTGATGGACTCCATGCGGTCCATGGGATATCTGTCCTGTTGTAGTCTGGATCTATGGCATCCTTTGCTGCAGTCTGAGGGTGTAATGTTCAGCATTTGACACAGGGATGTACGTTTAGCATTTGTAAATGAACATCTTTGTCTTACACTGATGCACATCTGGTGGGCTTACCACTGTTCAATGTTCCGATTTCCCTGACTGTGTGCCCAGCTCCACTGGACATGCAGTTTTGCACATCAATGTCGAAGGACTCATCTGTGTATACAGTGCAACTTGCTTGACACGTGTTTTGGGTGTATGCAGATGACTGACGGGACACTCCCGTACCCAGGCTGATATGAGCAGAGCCTTCTGTGTGTTGTAGTTGTTGACTCACTGACGGAGTGTTCTGCTGACATGTTTGGGTCGTGCACAGACAAGGTTTGGCACAGCGGACCTTCCACAGGAGTGGAGTGCCCTCATGGCAGTGTGTAATCCGGTGACATTGCGTGGGCCTGTGTTGTGTGTTGTGTAAGCATGTCAGTGCGTGTTCCCTTCCCTTTTCCTACACAGGCTGTGTCCCTAGGGATGTTCCTGTTTGTGATGCTTGCTGAGTTGTTCTGTGTTCATCCAGCATCTTGGACCTGGTTTCTCCGTGATGTGGGTGCATGGCAAACTAATGTTCATGAGGTTGTCATCCCAGGTTGTCTTTGTTGTCAGGGCAGGGGATGTGGTCAAACGCAGATGGGACACATTCAGGATTCCCCTTGGCACTTGTTGTTTACACAAGTCATGTGATTTACAGTTTGTGGTAGCTTTCAGTGATTGTGACACGTTGTGTGTGTGACTGCTGCCACTACTCAGGGTCAGAGCTGCAATGTTGGAAGTTGTGTACGTGTGTTCTTAGTGTATCACCTTGGCTTCTTCGTTGGTGTGTGACTATGGCCAGGATCCCATTGATTGTGGTGGATTTCACATCATGCCCATGTACAGCGTACTGTGCTGTGTGTCAGACATTGACGAGTCTTGTTGACTGGCCATGTGTGATGGCTTTCTGCACCTTAGTTCCCACCACCACCCCTGGTATTGTCATGCGTGCATGTGCAATGTCACCAGTCCATGTGAGCTTCACTGCTGCACATTGGTTGGGATCAGGGTGTGTGGTGTTGAGTGTGTGCAAATGTGAGTTGTTGCACGGCTAGACCCCTACCTCCATATTGGCCTTGGCTGGCAGGCCGTGCTGATTGATTAGAGCTTGTGTAGGTGTGATGGTAGTTTGTTGCTCAGGACACATGGATGTTGTTCACAGTGTGAACGACATCTACCTTTGTCATCACAGTGGGATTATCATGCAGGCTAGTGTCAGCACAATGTGGGGTCCCTGGGGGTAGTGCTGTGGTGGGTCTGTCTCTTGCTGTGTTAGTTGCTGTTCCTACAAGCCTGTGTGACATGTGTAATTTGGGCTCCCTCTCATCTAACAATGCCTGATTGCCCACATAGGGGTATCCGATCCATGAGTAACTTTTGTATGGCACTGTATACACATCTGTGTGGTTGGAATTCAGGCCTCCTCATGTGTTGTGTGGTTGCCTGCGGACACTGGCACACCCCCCCAGCACCCGTTGTGTTGATATGCAGTGTGAGTCTGCCTGTTTGTGTTTGTGCCTTAGCACCACTACATTGGCATATCTTGAGTGTGCCATTGGCTGTATGTTGTTTGGTGGCTTTCCCCTGCTGTCCCTGGGACTCCTAGGTCATCAGTCAGCACAATAATCATGGTTTGTATGTCCCATTGCTGCCATGGTATGGTATTTGTTCACCTCACATCTACAGTCTCCACAGGATATCTACATTTGTGTGTCCATTGGTGCAGATATGTGGGTCAGCATTATGATGGTCACTTCTGTCATTGTGTTATTTGTGAATGTTGACAATGTGGGACCCCATGGGTGATGTTTGTATGCACATGGCCAAAACGATGTTTCAGTGACACTGCACTGTTTGCTTCGACCAATCTATCTTGCTATGGGACACAAGCACTACTATGCCACTGATGTGTTTGTTGTTGTGTAACCAGGATTCATCCATGCAGTTTGGCTTTGGAAGCTTTTACCATGACTACATTCCCTTTTGGTCACTGTGGTGATGGGGCTTTAGGCCCCATTGCCACACTGTTCAAAAAGTGCATCAGCTATGGACCCCACACTTCCCTTTTGGTCACTGTGGTGATGGGGCTTTAGGCCCCATTGCCACACTGTTCAAAAAGTGCATCAGCTATGGACCCCACACTTCCTTTTGGTCACTGTGGGGATGGGGCTTTAGGCCCCATTGCCACACAGTTCAAAAAGTGCATCAGCTATGGACACCTCACTTCCCTTTTGGTCACTGTGGTGATGGGGTGTTCGAGCCCATTGCCACAGTGGCCATGGTTGGCTTGCATTGTGGAGGCCACACACATTTATGTGTGACACATGTGTTAGGGGGTCACATTGTATGTTCAATGTCATGTTCAGTCTTGTAGGCATTTGACACAGACTACACACGCTTGTCAGGGTGTTGGGGGGTGTAATTTTCTGTCATTCCTTATGTGGGAGTATGCTGGTTGTGTCATGCATTACCCGTCCTATGAGTAGGGGTGGTGTTAGTGGTAGGCATCCATCCCCCATGAGTGGGGATGGTAGTAGTGACAGGCATCCAGCCCCCCTGAGTAGGGGTGGTGGTGGTGGCAGGCATCCAGGCCCCCTGAGTAGGGGTGGTAGTAGTGGCAGGCATCCAGCCCCCTAAGGGTGGGTATGGTAGTAGTGACAGGCATCCAGGCCCCCCTGAGTAGGGGTGGTGGTAGTGGCAGCCATCCATCCCCCTAAGGATGGGGATGGTAGTAGTGACAGGCATCCAGGCACCCATGATTAGGGGTGGTGGTAGTGGTAGGCATCCATCCCCCCATGAGTGGGGATGGTAGTAGTGACAGGCATCCAGCCCCCCATGAGTGGGGATGGTAGTAGTGGCAGGCATCCAGCCCCCTAAGGGTGGGTATGGTAGTAGTGACAGGCATCCATGCCCCCCTGGATAGTGGTGGTGGTAGTGGCAGGCATCCAGCCCCCTAAGGGTGGGTATGGTAGTAGTGACAGGCATCCAGGCCCCCCTGGATAGTGGTGGAGGTAGTGGCAGGCATCCATCCCCCTAAGGATGGGGATGGTAGTAGTGACAGGCATCCAGGCACCCATGATTAGGGGTGGTGGTAGTGGTAGGCATCCATCCCCCCATGAGTGGGGATGGTAGTAGTGACAGGCATCCAGCCCCCCATGAGTGGGGATGGTAGTAGTGACAGGCATCCAGCCCCCCCTGGATAGTGGTGGTGGTAGTGTCAGGCATCCATCCCCCTAAGGGTGGGGATGGTAGTAGTGACAGGCATCCAGCCCCCCCTGGATAGGGGTGGTGGTAGTGGCAGGCATCCATCCCCCTAAGGGTGGGGATGGTAGTAGTGACAGGCATCCATGCCCCCCGAGTAGGGGTGGTGGTAGTGACAGGCATCCAGGTCCCCCTGAGTAGGGGTGGTAGTAGTGGCAGGCATCCAGCCCCCTAAGGGTGGGTATGGTAGTAGTGACAGGCATCCATGCCCCCCTGAGTAGGGGTGGTGGTAGTGGTAGGCATCTAGCCCCCCCTGAGTAGGGGTGGTGGTGGTGTCAGGCATCTAGCCACCCATGAGTAGGGGTGGTTGTAGAGTGGTGTTGGTGGTAGGCATCCATCCCCCTATGGGTGTGTATGGCATTGGTGTTGGCCATCCCACCCCTATGGTTCTGCTGTTGCTTGTGTACATCATTTGTGCATCCCTATGTGTGTGTGACATATTTCGGGTACATGTAGTTTGTTTGTATTGTTGATGTTTGACTTACCGTCTGCGCCGTACGCGTCCGTGCCGGTCCCGGTAATAGATGTAGAGTATAGGTAGGACCTGCGCAATGGGATTCATGCTTGGATCGTCTCGTTCGTGTTTCTCGTGTCTTCGACTCGTACTCGTCGCTGGCTTGTTCGTCTCGCAGCCGTGGATCGTCTTGTGGCGCACAACGGAGCTTATGTAAGGCTCGCCCGGATGCTCAAACATGCCGGACGTAGCGACGGGTTCGGCGCGTACGGAATGCGCATCGTACTAGTCCGGCCGGAAGGTGCTGTGTATTTGCTTCCGTGCGGCTCGAATCGGCGTTTACGGATCCGGCTCGGGGGGGGACAGGAGCTGGATTGGGTGAGTACGGCTCGTTCGGTAACTGGGTTGTTATACGCATCGTACTTGTTCGTCCGGACGAGTGTACGAATCGGTCGGGAAACACGCATTCGGCTTGTATTTTTTCCGGACGAATACTGTTAGGTGCGCTTCCGGCCCGAATCGGAATCGGCCCCTTAACACCCTAACAAGTCAAACTACACTACTACTCCTCCCCCTACCCTAAAAAAGCCTACATTAAATCAAACTTACCTTAACCGACGAAACGCAGCTCCCAACCTCGAGGTTCTGTCTTCCAAAATGACTTAAAAACAAAACAGATAGACAGAAAAGTGAGGAAATTGTAAAAGAAATGGCCGCATAATAAAAATGAAAGAAGACTACCTCCCCATAGACAAGAGTGGAGAAATAATAAAAAAATACAAAAAATTAAATATGTATTTTTATATTATTGAAAATATATATAAAAAATTGAAAAAATATACAAAACGTAAAATATATATTAAATATTATATGATCACAAAACACAAAATATAATATTTAATATATATTAAAATGTATATTTCTTTGATGTACTCACCTTCAACATATAAAATTACAAGAAGACTATTGTAAATGTGCAAACAATATAACAATGTTTAATGATACAAAAATATATTTGTGAAACAAATTTGTAAACTATTTAGTATATTAAATATTATTTATTAATATAATGATATTTAATATATGAAATAATAAAAACAAAATGTACAAACTATAACAGTGTAAAATACATATTACATTGTTTTCTGACAAAAATAAAATTATCTTAAATGTATTAAAAAGCATGTAAAAACAAAGTACTAAAATGTTTGCTTTTCTTTAAAAGAAATAACATATAACAAAAATCGAAAAGTCCATAATGAAAGAACTGAAAATATACCTACTTTACTACAACATGACTATGCTTCATAAAAATGTACAGTCTTTCAAAACTGTTTGAAAAATATGTATCGAAAAATATATTTGTAATGTTGCAAATTTACATTAAAGTATATGTTAAAATGTTTTATGCTTTCTAATGTATTCTGTATCACATTACAATTTATCATGTTTTTCAATATTTTCAAAAATTGTTTAACAAAACTGAATAAAAACAATTTAATTGTAAACAACTAAAATAAATACATGTTTTTGTAAATAAAAATGTTAACAATAAAAACTGACAAACATCTCCTTTCTAATATTTAATTTACATATAAAATCTACGAAAATGCTATATAATAAACCAGGAAAAATTCCTATTCCAACTCCTAAACCAACTTAACTCAGGGAAAGTGCTGGATAATAAACCATAAAAAATTACTATTCCAACTCCAAAACCAACTAAACTCAGGGAAAGTGCTGGATAATAAACCATACAAATATACTATTCCAACTCCAAAACCAACTAAACTCAGGAAAAGTGCTAGATAATAAACCATAAAAAAAATTACTATTCCTAACTACAAAACCAACTAATCTCAGGGAAAGTGCTGGATAATAAACCATAAAAAAAATACTATTCCAACACCAAAACCAACTAAACTCAGGGAAAGTGCTGGATAATAAACCACAAAAAATTACTATTACAACTCCAAACCAACTAAACCCAAGAAAACTGCTGGATAATAAACTGAAAAAAATAACTATTCAAACTCCAAAACAACTAAACTAAGGGAAATTGCTAAATAATGTAAAAAATGTAAACATATAAAAAAAAATCAAAACTATGAAAAAAACAAATATTTAAAAATATTTAAAAAATTTATTTACTAATTTAACACAAACATCTCCTAAAAATTGTTACAAACATTTAACAAAAATTTTTTTTTTTAAACCTACATATAAATCACAATATTTTTAAAAACAAATTGTCAATAACATTAGAATTTATCTCCTCTTACAAAAATTAAATAAATTAAAATTTTTATATCTAAATTCCGTTTATTTTTTGTGAAAATTAAAATTTCTAAATTTTCCAAATTTTAGAATTTACAAGAAATTACAAATATTTTAATCATTTGTAAAAAAATTACAATAAAAAATAATATATACGTAAAAATACACATATATTTTTACTAACATATATTTATTCTAAACATATTTAAAATGTGAAAAAATATTTGCAATAATTTTTATATAATTTACATTAAAATATTTCCACCTAAAAAAACTTTACATTTTTTAACATTCTTAATTTAAAAAATGTTCATTTAAAAAAACTATTAAAATTTTTCAATAATATATTTTTTTCTTCAATTTTAAAATTATTTCAAACCAACATTTTTAAATTATTCCCCACCCGTATCCCCTATAAACCCAACATCCTGCTCCTAGAATGCTACATAAAATTTATAAAATAATGAATACTTTAAACAAACGTTTTTAAATTACTCTCCAACCTTATCCCCTATAAACCCAACATTTGGATCCTAAAAATAAGTAAAACTACAATGAAAACATACATTTTATCATTAAAAAAATATTTAAACATATAAAATAGCTACTACTAAAATATTAAAAAACAGAATTTAAACATAAAACAAAAAAAATACAAATAGTCGATATTATTTACAACAATATTTTTTACATCGATATTTTAAAAATCGATATTTCTTAAATACCCAAAAAATGATATTTTTAACAGCGAAAAAATGTACCTTGATATTTTACACCATTAATATTCTCCACTCGATATTCATGCAACTCAATATTTCTCCATCGATATTTTGTCTCTTCACCAATGTGATATGTCACATGTGGTAGGTTGCATAGATGGAACTCACCATGCCTCATGACTGGGAGAAAGTTTACCACAATTGGAAGCATTTCAACACCATCAATGAGTAAATGGTTTACATTGAGGACCTCTACATCACCAGTATCTGTGAATATTTCCAGGTTTTACCTATGAATCTCTGGTGCTACACAACAGCTTCATATCCCAAAAAATAGCAAGCCTTGCACTGAGGAGGGCCTGACTTGTTGTTAAGTCTCAGTCATTATGTTAGCGCCATTTTATGTGGCAAGTCAAATATCAGTTCACTTGTATTTGTTTTTGTGATTATGTTTTTCAAGGGACTCTGTGCATCTGAGTTTTACCTGGCTTTTTACACCTCTGATGAGTTCAACAGTACCAGAGGAAGATTGTTTCAGTAAAGACCATGTGCAAACAACGGTCTTGTGAAGTATTCTTATGGGCTCCTAAATTCCTAGTTTAGGCACATGGCAAGAGCGGAGGGACCCTTCTATACTGGTCTGGCAAGGTCTGCAAGATTGTGGTGCTCTGTTGTGTGCTTCACAGCATTGCCCTGTAGATGAACATACCATTAATTCCTGATGAGGATTACAAGTGGCTATCCCAGAGTGATGTTGTAGACATGCATCAGTTACAGTGATGAGGATGAAGGCATCAACCTAAGATCTGACCTTATTGAAAACCTCTTTTCCTGATAGTAATACACTCAAAAGATTGTGTGATTTGGTGGTCAGGGAAATGGACATATTCTCTTACTTCCATGTTGCAGTTTGTTTTCAGTATGTGCTATTATGATGAATGGAGTGTTTGAAGTTAAACAATTATATTTTCCAAAAATAAAATAACATAATGACCTTGCATGATGATAAGTTCCATTGTTGAGGTTGCCTTTTAAAAATGCTTTTATCAACAAATTTGAAGACAGTATTAGCCTAATACTTATTATTTTATCTTCTTATTCCTGCTAGGTCATGTCATACTGTCATCTGCTGGGGCGCTAGCAAATCATTGGCGCATACTTTGAAATCTTTCACAGCTATTGATTTTGTAGGGATCTGGAGTGCAAGCTGCCTGATCGCTGTTGGAAAAGTGGTGACTCAGTTTGCCGTACACTTCCTGCCAGTTATGGGGTGATGACACTGTAGGTGAGTTTCATCAAAGGGGCCTCGCATATGTGTCCTGTGTCTCAAAGACCCTCTCTGTAGAAATTTGGTGTACCTTATTTCTGCGTCTGAGCATAATGTTGGTGGAGAAAATGAGGATAGACAAATTTGTTGATGAGGACTACTATTTAACCTCCTATTGCATTGAAAGGGCCAGCTGTCACCGATTTGTAACACTGACTTACAATCATCACAATAGGTGCATTCCTTACATAACCTGTATTTAAACAATCATATTTCAATTTTAAACCTGCATCTCACAATTTTTATAATCATATCTTTACTTTCTAAAGTGTTTTATTTGCAGGCTCTGTATTTAGACAGTGCATATTGTTGACATATCCTTCTTTGTGGCTGGGTTTTTGGATGTCTACCACAAGTAAATTACATTTTTAAGACCAACAAAAATTGGTGTGTTTTTAAAAACTGTTGTTGGTTTTACTATAACTGTTTTTGATCATGAAATGTGTATTTTCTGTCTAGACTACTTTATTGACAAACGTGTTAATTTTGATGGGTAGTATTTATGGGTTGTGTCCAAACATATATATTGCAACACAATTCTAAGAAGAAGATGCCTACAGAAATTATTTATATTCAGTATTCATGTAATTCATATTAAAATATATACATTTGGAAACAGTTTAGACCCCTTAAGATTCTCAGAAAAAAAGGTAATCTGGATGTTGGATGAGTAAATTACAATTAGCTAACAGTTGCTTAGAGTACTTTTTGCAGTCGATGAGTGGGTGGGAAATGCATGTTGATCAAGTGGATAAGGAAAATAGTCCAAAACCTCACCATAGGCTATCACAATTTGTGTCTCTGTGTGGTAGGTTCCTTGGTTTTCTCCTCAACTGGGCCTGACAAATGACCCATCCTAAGGACCTCTGAAAGGGCCTGGTGTTACTGGGGGTGTGAACAAGTGGCTCTATGGGCAGCAGTGTTCCACTTCTGGTGGTACTGCCAGCTGGAGATGTTTCATGAATAGAGCTGGCAGAAGATGGTGCTTAACTGTGGGAAGATGTAGCTAAATAGGACACTGCTGTAGTCACAATTTTAAAGCCATCTTATACCACCCCAGAATGTAGTGTTTGCATATTCAGATGATGCTCCAGGATATCATTCTAGGGCATTTTAGCTCAATAACCTGGCCCGGATGATTCTCCTGCCATGTAGCTGCCCCACCAGGTCTCTACTCATGTTGGTGACATTGGTTACTGCCCCCTGAGACTCCCACTTTGCAGTCCCAGCCTTTTCCAAACCACCTTGGATGGGTGGCCACAGGAGTAGTGTGACCTGGATACCCAGCAAATGGGTATGGGTTTGGTTGTTACAGGGGTGGCCACAGCTGTCGGGGTGGGTTGGGCCACTCCGAGCTTATGGGGGCACATTGATGTTGGCAACAGAAAAGGACTCTGATGGATTTTCTCAGTCTTATGTCCTCAAGGAGAGAGAGAGAGTCTAGGGTGCTGGCCTGCTAAACCCAATGGACCCATTTTTTTAATCAAGTTCTTCATTACTGACAGAAGTGCTGTTCCCATTGAGGACCTGGGATCTTGTCTAATTAGGCACAGTGGACAATGTTGTTGAGGCTAATGACTGTGATCTTGGTGCGCCACCTTGAAAAAAAAAGAAAACAAATACATAATGTGACTTTTGAAAATTATTGTTGTTATTGTAGAAGCTCCCATGATATTGTATTGAACATTGGCCCTTTTCTGATGTTTGTAAGGTCAGACACCTCATCACTATTTTTCCTCACCCTACTGATGAAGGGTAGGGACCTGGTTTAGTTTTAATTAATGTGCCAAAGATACCTTGAGTGGCTAATTGCAACAGTGTGTAGTGGTTGAACGCCCACCCTTACAATATCTCCCTTACAATATGTCAGTAAAAGGTCATAAAATATGTGTGATATGGTGTTTGGATATACTATATAAGTCCTTATTTCTTCTGATTTATATGTTCATTCAAATTCTACGCAATATTTGAGCAAACGTACTACAATTATGAACTTGGAATTTGAGAGTAACTCAAATAGAGTTTACAGCTTTTTCTGATTTTTGTTTTTAGCATACTGCACATATATTTTCAGAAATGTCTACATTTCTAGGATTATATTTTAATTGTATTTTTGCCTTTGTGTCGTTGATGTAGTATTATGAGTTGATTGGACTAGTCAAATACATCTTGAATGTTGTTTCAATGCACTTACTTTAAAACACACTGTTCTTCTAGAGCAATAGGTCATTTAGCAACTGGCTATCAATAGCATCTATATTTTCCTATCTTGTTAAATATGTGCTAATATAAGTAAGCCTTCATGTAAGCTTATTCCTATACCCTACAGTGCAAGGAATGACAATATACATTTACTCACATGCTGACAAGGCAGGCACACAAAAAAACGAATTCATATTAAAACCATGCAAACTTCATGCACAACCGTCCACAAATGTACATGTCTAAAATGCATGCTCATTAATGAAAGATCTATGATCTATATGCACAACGACAAATATGGGAAATAGCAGACTTTACAATTCTTCATGACTTAAACCTCCTCTTAAAACAGAGTTCTCCCACCACTCCACTTTCATTTGTATCCCTCCTACCAAATGGATATTCTAGACATCACAAGGAGAGACCAAGCAAAATGTAGGTGGTCTAGCGTTCACACAGAAAGACATCTTGGTCTTTGTAATTACAGATTCCCCAACCCTCTCTTCTTTCGAATCATCATAAAACAAACTGAAAACAACACTATCTGCTTCAGCAAGATTTTTTGATCACCACGTTGGAATATATTCTTCCTTGAACATTTAAAAAATATTGCCTCCATGATCAGTCACTATTCCCCCAAAAAATTCCGAGAGGATTTCCCCTGGAACAATAACAAAAACCCACTGACCTAAACTAAATTAAATCTATTCACTACACAAACTCTCCCAACTTTCTTCCTTTTAAATGCACAACAAAGGCTTGATTTTAATATATCCATAAAATACCTTATATACACTAAGGAAATTATTAAGCTCAACGTGATATATTAACCGTGCACTTCTCTTTCACATATCCCCCTATGTTGACCGAAAAAGGACAAATTACTGTAATGAATATTATAAAAAGACCACTGCGGATCCATGAAAAATGGGACCATTCAAAATTGTTTAAAGAATTAAAAGACAATGTAACCATTTCAGTGAAATTCTTTCTATCTTAAAGACCATCAACAAAGTAGCTCATTTTACACTAAAATTCATCAAAGAGAGAAATGTAGCAGCCCTATGTGTTTAGCACCATCAAACTCTACTATAGAAAAAAATCAGGACATTGGAAAAAATTTGTTGAAAACTTAAAATGTCTGAATCCATAAAGGCACCAAAAGAACATAGAAAACAACATACAGGGTTGTAAGTAGTGTTTAGGATTCAGAGCTGGATAGTGTATAGGAGTGGCAAGAGTTTTATAGGATTCAATACTGGGCAGCATTAAGGGGCAGGAAGGGGTCTTTAGGGTACCACTGAGCCCTTCCTTATTTGGCAGTTATGGGGTGATGACAATGTAGGTGAGTTTCATCAAAGGGGCCTAGCATATGTGTCCTGTGTCTCAAAGACCCTCTCTGTAGAGATTTGGTGTACCTTATTTCTGTGTCTGAGCATAATGTTGGTAGAGAAAATGATGATAGACAAATTTGTTGATGAGGACTACTATTTAACCTCCTACTGTATTGAAAGGGGCAGTTGTCACCGATTTGTAACACTGACTTTCAATCATCACAATAGGTGCATTGTATACACTGAAGAACCTATTAAGCTCAACGTGATGAAGTAACCGTGCACTTCTCTTTCACATATCCCCCTATGTTGACCGAAAAAGGACAAATTACTGTAATGAATATTATGAGAAGACCACTGCAGATCCATGAAAAATGGCACCATTCAAAATTGTTTAAAGAATTAAAAGACACTGTAACCAATTCACTGAAATTCTTTCTATCTTAAAGACCATCGACAAAGTAGCTCATTTTACACTAAGATTTGTCAAAGAGAGAATAGTAGCAGCCCTATGTGTTTAACAACATCAAACTCCACTATTGAAAAAGATCAGGACACTGGAAAAAATTTGTTGAAAACTTAAAATGTCAGAATCCATAAAGGCACCAAAAGACCAGAGAAAACAATAAACGGGGTTGTAAGTAGTGTTTATGATTCAGAGCTGGATAGTGTTTAGGAGTGGCAAGAGTTTTATAGGATTCAAGACTGGGCAGTAATAAGGGGCAGGAAGGAGTCTTTAGGGTACCACTGAGCCCTTCCCTATTTGGCATTTGCTGACATTGATAGTCAGACCTATCTGTTACAGGGCCTGAAACACTGTTTTGAAGTGGTGCAGGTGGTCATCCTTGCTGGAGCTGAAGACAACAATGTCATCCAGGTAGGCTGCTCTGAAGTTTTAAGATACAGCTAGGACCTTGTTGATAAAACTCTGGAAGATGGCATGGACACTCTTTAAGCCAAAGGACATCACATTAAACTGAAAGTGCCCCACTGAGAATGGCAACCTCTCATGGGGTGAGCATCAGTGTTGGTGAGTAAATTGACAACTCTATTTCCCACACAGAGCCTCAGTACTGGGGTAGTGCCAAGTGGGGCAGCCTTTAGTACCAAATCCTGGACCTGGACCCATGAATACAGGAGGGCTCAATCACTGCCAGTTCCAGCATATTAGAAACCTCATCATTGATGGTGGCCCTCACTTTGCTGAACAGCCTCTAAATGCTGCTTTTGGCAGGCGTGCTTTCCCCTGTACTAATTTTATGGATGCACCATTTGGTGAGCCCTGAGGTAAGTGGGAAAAGAGAGTAGAACTGTTCTAGTAACTGGTGACAGTACTTCTCCTTCTATTCTGTCAGTGTGGGGAGAGTACAACTCACTTTACTTGACCCATCTTGCTTCTTGGACTACAGTAGGTTTCGTAGGAGTGTACTCACCTCTTTCTCACCACTATCTGTCGCCATGAGCATAGATAAAACAGACATCCCAAAGTGTGGCTTTAGACGATTCACATTCAGTAGCCTTAAGGGGTTCTAGAAGTTTGGAGGTCCACCAAGTATTGACTTCACTCTTTTTCTCTGTGATTTTATAGAGCTCTGTCCATCTGTCCTGAAAGGCTCAGAGTTCCATGGGCTCTATAACTCACACTTTTTAGCCAGGTTGGTATTATACCTGAGTAGCATTCTGGTCATACCATTGTTTCATTACTTCCTGCCTGGCCTCCAGGTTCTCAGTAGACTCTTTCCAGAAGCTTTTCATCTGAGACCTGAGGGTTGAGAAGCTCACTACATCCTAGGGGAGTGTTCCAACCAGCTTGTACCCAGCCCTCCTTGACAAGACTGAGAGGTCCTCTCACAGGGTGGCCAAACAAATGCTGAAAGGGAATAAAGCCCACTTCCTTACGGGACACCTCATTGTTGGCAACGATAAGCCATGGAAACAAGCCTTCTTACTTATGCCTCCTAGGCTCTGACAGTCCCAAGGTCATGCCCTTCAGGATTGAAGGACTTGTACATTATCTCAGATGAACTTCATGTAGGCAGATATGAAGTTGGTGCCCCTGTCAGGCACTACCTCATTGGGTAAATCCACTGGGGTAAAAATTCCCATCAGTGTCTTGGCCGCTACAGACGCAGCCATCAGCCTTAGGGGAATGGCCTCAGGGTACCTTCTGATATGGTCCACCAAGACTTGGAGGATACAACTTTTGCCTAAGGAAGTATTGGGGTCCAGAGGCTCAACAGTATCAATTCTCACCCACTAACAGGGTGTTCTCACCATGGGGAAAGCTAGCAGGTGAGCATTGCACTTTACCCTTGACTTACTGCTGGCCTTGCAGATAGCACAGGACCCACAGAAACCATTTGATTTAGTCATCATGTGGGTCCAATAAAAGTGGATGACCAGGCAGTCAAAGGTTTTGCCTTCCCCAGATGTCCTGCCAGGGATATCTCATGAGCCAGCTCCAGCAGAGAGGCCCTACATCACTAGGGGCCCGCCTACACTCCGGTTGACCCAGTCTTAGGAGCTTTAGGCTACCTATACAGTAGACCATTTGCCCAACTGTTATGGCCATCACCAGAGGTGTTACCATTTGCCTAGCAATCAGCATGGTACCGTAGGCCCTCAAGAGTAGAGAACTCTCCCTGCGGCTTATAGCGCTGCACTCACTACAAAACTGACTGGGACAAACTTCTACCCCAGCAGCTGCACTGGCAATACCCTAGCTGGGCCTACCAGTGGAAGGCTTCTTCTTCCTAAGAAAGATGTAATCTCCTTTCTTGTGCCCTTCCAGGTATTCAAAGCACTTGGGCTGGTAAGGTCCCTGGGGCCTCTTCCCAAAGACATTCCACTTCTTGTTGTCAGAGGATGACTGGAACTCACTCCCCTGAAAACTCTTTTGGGGGCCCTCATGATACTCTTTTTGTATTTTCCTATTCCCCAATCTTTCTGTTGAGGGTGACTTAACCTATCTTTCTTGTGGTTCTCCCAGGTACCTTTCTGGACACTCTGGTATTGATCCAGAGGTCAGTCTCCTTCCCGATCTCTCTGGGAACAGTGAACTTGGAATTAATTAGGTGCTGGTGCAGCGCTGTAAAAAAACTACTCAGTATGTGCTTCTTCATTATCAAATTATAAAGTTCATCATAATCATTTACTTTGTTGGCCTTCATCCAACCATGAAGTGCATTACTTGATGAACCCACAAATTCTACTCTTGACTGGTGTGGCTGCTTCTGGCTATCCCTGAACCACAGGCAATACAAGTTAGGGGTCATCCCAATCCTGGTGATGAGGGCTTCCTTCATGGAGGCATACATCATCTGATCAGCTACCACTAGGGCTGATAGGGTATCCTTCTCAACAATTGACATTTGCTTCCACAGACTAGACCCCAGTCCTCCCGAGGGACTATAAGCATGCATAGGGCCACCTCATTTTCAGTAAACCACTTTTTATTGTCATCTTCCACCATGTAACTAGGCACCATGTCTTTGGTAATATGGACTCCTTGGCACTTCACTGCCACTGCCACTATCATCACTGGACTCTGAAGCCCTCTTGGCTCTCAGGTTCAGGTACAGTTCTCTCTGACCTCTCTCATGGGCCAGCAGGGCCTTATTCCCGTCTAAAGCCAAGGTTAATTTCTTCTTCTCCAGTTCCATCACTACCTCTGCCTTTTCTCCTCAGCTGTCAGGGCTGCCATTTTCTCCTCAAAGGCTAGAGTAGCCAGTTTCAGTTTCAATAACCTATCAGCCTGCTTGCCCTCCACTCTGACTGGGTCAGACTACAAGAAGATGCACAGCTGCCCACTCTGGATAAATGCAGGTGACCTCCCCCCAGCACTTGAGTCTCTGTAATGCCATCTTCCTCCATTTTTTCTTCTTCCACTGCCCCATCATCCTCTTGCTCTTGTGTGCGGGCCTTAAGCAGATGGATCTCCTCCCATGCCTTGAGGGCTATCTGGTGCTCCACTTCTTGGATACCTTTTAGAGATTCAGCCCTCTCTCTTCACACCGTTTCCTCGGAGCTGACATGCTAAGGCTCTCAGTGCTTCTCAGGGCCACTTCCATCCATCAGTGATTTCACTGACCATGTCATGACTGATGTAATATGTGAAGTCATAAGCAGTGCATTGCAGGGTGTAAGTTATAGTTAGCGCAGTTAACTATAACTGTTGAATTTCT
The DNA here is from genome assembly GCA_963921515.1 of Calotriton arnoldi. Classification (NCBI taxonomy): domain Eukaryota; kingdom Metazoa; phylum Chordata; class Amphibia; order Caudata; family Salamandridae; genus Calotriton; species Calotriton arnoldi. The sequence continues at coordinate 341,249 of CAWUFW010014747.1, forward strand.
CTGGTTTTGTACAAGTGAAATTTGAGCCTAACTATAACGTCCCTGTCACCTTTGGGGGGTTTTCAGTGAATTTGTAAGGTTTTTTAATGTTTCATCTCCTAACTCTAATGTCCCTGTAACCTTTGTTTTTTTCAGTGAATTTCTAAGGTTATTTAATGTTCTATTTCCTAACTATAACATCCCTTCAACCTTTGATTTTTCAGTGAATTTCTAAGGTTTTTTTATTGCATCTTCTAACTGCAACCTGTAACCTTTAAACGTGGATGTGTGAGTGCCTGTGTGGATCTGTGAGTGGGTGTGTGAGTGTCTGTGTGGGTCTATTAGTGGGTGTGTGAGTGCCTGAGTGGGTCTATGAGTGTGTGAGTGAGTCAAGCAGTGGGTGCATGAGTGGGTCTGTGAGTGCCTGTTTGGGTATGTGAGTGGGTGGGTGAGTGCCTGTGTGCATCTGTGAGTGGGTCTATGAGTGCCCGTGTGGGTCTGTGAGTAGTTGTGTGAGTGCCTATGTGGGTCTGTGACTGGATCTGTGAGTGGAACTATGGGACTATGACTGGGGTGTGAGTGTCTATGTGAGTGGGTATGTGAGTGCCTGTGTTGATGGAAGTGACCCGAAAAGGGTCACCCGGGTTTCCTACAACCACCTTCTACCCTTCCCCAAAACGAAGAGTCGGTCAGATAGTAGAGAATACAAAACAATCGTTTATTACCAATACTCTGCAGAGGAGTCCAATCTGATCTGCACCCTAAGATCTCTGCCGAGGGACTGGCCCCCCAACAGTTGGCAACACATAATCATTCCTCCCAAGGGTCTCCTAACCACGCCTACAATGGAAAGTTACCGGCTTAGGCCGAACATGAACAAAGGAGGCACAGAGGGATGGACTACCACCTGCCAGATGGGTACATGTTATCACTATCTCAAGGTTGCTGTGCTGGGTTTCGGAGGCTCCTGTTAGACTTGGCATCTTTTGGCGTGTTTCCCCTGACTTTTTGCTTTCTGACCTCCCGGTTTTGACTCTGTTTTTGCTGGTGTAATGATTCTGCGCACTTTCCTCACTGCGGTCCAGTGGGAAAGTGCAAGTGCTCCTGTATAAAATGTGTTATGGATTGGTGTTTCCATGATTGGCCTATTTGGTTTATCTGTCAGTCCCTTGTAAAGTGCACTGCGAGTGCCAGGGCCTATAGACCAAATGCTGTTGGTGGGCTGCAGCACTGGATTGTGCCACCCACGCAAACAGCCCGTAAAGTGTAACTCGGGCCTGCCACCGCAGAGCCTGTGCGCAGCCTGGGGCTGCCATAGTCGACTTGGCAAGTGCACACACTTGCAAGTCCCTAAACCTTCCCTTTGCTACATGTTAGTCACCCCTAAGGTAGGCCCAAGGTACCCCTGTGGGCAGGGTGCGTTGTACGCGAAAGGTAGGACATGCCCTGGTGTGTGCGGCATGTCCTGATAGTGAATTACAGCCTAGTTCGTTTTTCACTATTGCAAGGCTACCTGTTCCCCCTAGGCCAGAACGGGCAGTTCTGATTATTACAGTTTATAATCCTAACTGACCCCGGGAACATGGTAGAAATTCGAGTTTAGTATGCCTGGACTCAGAATGATAAAATGCATCTTTTAGTGAAGTTGGTTTTAACATTCTGTGTTTGAAAATACCACTTTTAGAAAGTGGGTATTTTCTTGTCTAACCATCCAAGCCTGCCTCTGCGAGGTTGTGTATTCCTTGTCTGGAATGTGAGTGACAGGGGCTGGGGGATGCCAGGAGACAGGGTGAGTCAGCACAGGGCTGAATAGAAAGATCTACATGTAGATGGGTGGGAGGGGTCTCACCTGGGCCCTGAATAGGACAGTGCCTTCCCTCCACAATGCTGGCTCCACCTCCTGTGGTGCGTCTGATGTCCCTGGCCTACTCACTGAAAGAAGGGACGGAGACTTGTCAACAAAGTGCTCCAGAACTGGTTTGGACTAGGCAAAGGCCTCTCTGCCTTCAGAGAACAAAGGAATTTGGGATATAAATATTGGGGCCCTGACCCCATGAATTTAGATCTCGCTGGAATCAAGGAGCCTGCCAAGACGAAGAGCTGGAAGAGCTGCCAGGAGGAGTACTGCCCCTTTGCTGTGTTGTTGCTTTGTTGGGTTGGCCTGCAGCTGCTGCTTCTGCCTTGGGCAGTGAAAGGACTGGACTGAACTTTCTACAAACTTGTGCTGAGTATCTCCAAGGGCCTGGAACCGAGCTGGCCTCCTGTTAAGAAGTCTCAGGGACTACAAAGACTTCACAAGCCTCTGGGTACCGCTTCTGGAACGCTGTTTCAGTTGCCACAGAGGAAGGGAACTGCAACCGACTCCGTCAACCGAATCCATCCCTGGCCGGTGACCTGTTTGCACCGCAGACCGCATCGCCCCGCTTCACATCGCAACCCTGGTCTCACCGTGGGCGACGTCCGACGCCGCCAACATCGAGCCGCTGCTTGCACCGTGACCTGTGGGCACCGCAGTTCGCATCGCTTCACTGAACCAACCGGACCAGACCGACGCTGTCGCTGTAACTGGCTCAAGAGTCGTGACCACATCGCATTTGGAGCACTGCTCGCACGTCTGCGACGCACCGCTCTGACTCGCACCGCTGTCCGACGCCAGCTCCCGCACTCCGGCTTGGTCGCCTGCATCGCAACCTGTCAGCACCGCATCGAGCATCGTCTCACCCTGCATCGCACGCCTTGGACTCACCGACTCCGTCTGCACGACGCTCATCGAGCCGCTGCCTGCACCGCATCGAGGGACACCGCACCTTGCATCGCTCCGTCTTGCACCGCAACCGCGACGAACGCCGACCGGCTCGTACACACCGTACCAGCCACAACGAGAAAGGTACTGTAACCGAGTCTGTTCATGACTCTGCTGGCCCGTATCGACGCGGTCGGCTGGAACTGTTAGACTCTGTGGTTTTCAGCATCGCGGTAGGCTCAGACGGAGCTACCGACTCGTACGAACTTTGCTTTTGTGCTATCCCTGCAAAGAAGAAGTTAACGTATCAAGTATTCATTCGTAAAGTACAGTATTGTGGATTTTTGTCGTAATTGGTCTTGTCTTGAGTATATAAAATATTGGTTATTTTTCTAAACTGGTGTGGTGTCCGTTTGTAGTGCTTCCACTGTATTACTGTTGGTTATGTGCAAATGCTTTACACACTGCCTCTGAATTAAGCCTGACTGCTCGTGCCAAGCTACCACGAGGGTGAGCAGGGGTTACTTCACGAGTGTAACATCCTTACCCTGACTAGGAAGAATGGTCCCTACTTGGACAAAGGTGCAAGCCCTTGCCAACTAGAGATCCCATTTCTAACAGCTCCTAACGTGGGAGCCGAGCTACACACAAAGATAGGTATGCGAGGGCAAAATGGCCTATTCATTAGTAAGTCAGAAGGCAACCTTGAGCAAAAGAGAAAATAATAACTGAATACAGCGTTCTGCTGAGGCAAGCAATACGAACAGTGAGGCCTGGTTAAGACACAGCTTAATTGGGATTACGAAATACAAAATGGAGTCACACTTGCTAACTGAAGCTCGCACATTGCATGGATAACTCAGTGGGTTACATGACATGAATATGAATGGTGTCTCATTTAGCCGCACACTGCTAACCTAATATAGTGTAAAACGAATATATAACGAGAATGGGATTTTCAAATCTAACAGACCCTCCTTTTAGCAGGGGAGGCTAAATGCTTTATTGGCTAGCAGGTAGGGTCTTTGCAATTCTAAGCAGGGAAAATAGGAAATGCATAATGACTGTAATATCCAAAAGGAATAAGCAACATACGTATTGCAATATATATTTCTAATAGTCAAAAATACCCTCATCTATCTGCATCATATCCTGTAGTTCCTGCATCATCATTATATTAGAGACTTTATCATTACGGCATGGCGATTTGTGGGCAGGGGTGAGTTTACTCACACAATAGGTACAGCATGCTGGAAGACAGTTGACACATAGGCAACACGTGAAGATGACACCTGCGATAGCTAGTAGGAAGAGAAGTATCTTTCTACCCCAGGATGACATCAGACCCCAAAACCACCCTGTCAAGGACCATGAGCCATTCTCCTGATGAATATCGGATGCAAGCCTGTGTAACTTCTGGATAGCGGAGTATACGTTAGGGGCGTGGTCTGTGATGTAAACGCAGCAACTGCTGCCTATGACACGACAAGATCCACCCCTATCTGCAAGGATGACGTCTAAAACCATACAACTCTGAAGAGCAACAAGTCTTGTAGCCTGAAGCTCAGCTGTGATGTTGGTGAGTATACCTGCTGTAGTGTTGATGACCCCTTCAACAACCCTGGTGAGGTGACGAATGCTGACACTATTATACATAGCTCCCCAGAAAAGCACAATACCCTTCATGGCATCCATGAATTGCTGTAGAGTAGTATCTGTTTGATAAATATCTGCTGTGTCAATAATTCTCCTGACTCGGGACAAGTATACACTTCTCCGCTGCAGCCTGTGGTCTTTGTGATAGTTGGACGGTGCAATGTAAACAGGAGGTAGAAGGAAAGAGACATAACACCGGCCAGACCATCCCCTAGGGAGCCAGGGGTAAGCCTGCTCTCCACAAACAAAATATACATTAGGGGGTGTGAGCAAAGGTGGGCTGCTAGTAGTGTTTAGTAGATAGGTATAGTTGCAACTGCTCTGACCCACTAGAATATTCCCAGATCCTTCGACACAGAAACTAGCTGCTGTATGAACCACAGGTACGGGTAGGGCTTTATCTTCAGTGATATTTCGTGCATGGAAACATTTAAAATATTCGGTAACATTGAACCCCTGAAAATCCAACATTTCGTTTTGCAGCCATGTGGCATTCTTTTTTCCCTCATAAACATTCATGCAAGCATGTGGATGTAAGGTACCCTCCTTTCCCCCGTCCCAGGTGTATAACTTTGGTGTACTACTATGTATTCCAACACTGCCTCATAATCAGATTCCGTCATATTCATGGCATCAGTATGATAATGTATATACACTATGGAATGCAACAGGAACCATGCCTCACAACTACTTAGATAGGACAGGGGTAAAGATGCCAGCAAATCATTCTTGTGCATGACTGAGGGGAGTAACCCACACACCCAACAATTTGTGGCATTTGTCGTATTGTGTACCTGGTGAAGCATTTGCAGGAAGGCATTTTCGACATATGTCTGTCTATGTCTCTGTTTATGTGGGGGCAACGTAACAAACAGATGCTCAGGTGAAGCCGGGGTAGTCCCTATCAAGGTGTGCACAGGATGCTGTTCTTTTAAATACCATACTACTCCAAAAAGTGTTATCATTACTATGAGGATGAACACTACCACTACTATCTTACTCTTAATAGACCAGCTAGACCACACAGGACTACCCTGCCCTGGTGGTGGTGCCACTAGGGGCTGTTCTTCTTCCATGACAGTATGGCCAAATAGGAACATGAGAAAAGCCTTAAGAACTGGAGCCACAAAATTACAACCGACCAGAGGGGCACAAGTTACCCAGCGTCCTTTTAAGAGCCTCGCTGGCAAGCTCCTATTGTTCATCAACAATTGTTCTTTGAAGCACTCCCTCGTGGGGGTCACACGGTCGCGGCCCTTGCTGGAAACAAATCCTTCCTCTCACAGGATAGGACACCCTCCCTCCTGGGCAAGTACCCTCAACGATCCTGTCCAGTGTCTCAGGCAGTGCACCAGTGTCGTTCACCCTAAGCTGACGCAGGCACCGCAGACGTAGTACCTATACCCTAATCTCAAGTCCTTCCCTCACTCCTGAACTATCCCTCTGGCGCACTGACCTTCTTTTGTGGGCGCAAATTGTACCTGTCAACTCCAGGCACTGTTTCATCAACAAAAAGGGGTTGAAACTCAGGTTCGGAAAGGCAGGAGGACTCAGATGCCTGTGAATCAGATGGGGGAGAAACTGGGGCTGCCCTTATCTCCGGAGGGACTGCCTCGAGCAGGGCGGTGTCACTCTCTGCTTCCGTCTGCGCCCCCCCTAGCTGGGCATCAGAGAAAGGAACAAAGCGGGGCACCCTTTCCCCTTCTTGATCAGCAATACCGTTTCGCACCCACTTGTCGTAGAGGAGTGGGAGAGGTATCTTTTTGCAATGAGTGCCGTGCACCCAATGTTTCCGGCCGTTGAGTTTCACCGCTGTTCGGGTGGCAAGCAGGACCAACAGGGGGCCCTTCCAACGGGGCTCCAGGCAGTTCTTCCTCTGGAAGTTCTTGACTAGTACATAATCTCAGGGCTGTAGCTGATGCCCGGGCCCCTCTGGTACCGGCTGCATTGTCTCCTGAATCTGTTGGTGAAGAGAACGAAGATCTTTAGTTAACTCATGCAGATAGTCTATAAGTAAAGGGTGCTCAATTTCAGAGAAGCGCTTTGGCCTTGGATCGCCCCAGATATTGGCAGGGCGACCAAACACTACCTCATACGATGACAACCCTGTCCTAGAGTGTGCCGTCGTCCTGGTGGATAACAAGGCCAGGGGCAACGCATCTGGCCATCACAATCCTGTGCTTTCCTGTATCTTTGCTAACTTCAGTTTGAGAGTACCATTGTACTTCTCAACCAGACCTGCTGACTGGGGGTGGTTGGCTGCATGAAACTTCTGTGTGATGTGCAAACATTCGCACACCAGTTGGATGACCTTGGAATTGAAGTGACTTCCGTTGTCACTCCAAAGCACACGTGGCAATTTGAAACGCGGGTAGAGCTCTTTTAGGAGTGCCTTCGCCGTCGCCATAGCCGTATTCTCTTTAGCGGGGTAAACTTCAATCCATTTACTGAATGCACAAATCACTACCAGCACATGCTTCAAATTTTTGACTCGTTCCATTTCGATGAAATCCATCTGGAGGACCTCGAAAGGGAAGGAAGGCGGTGCAAAATTACCAGAGTGTGTAGGAGTACCTTTCCCAGGATTATGTGTCAAACAAATCATACAGTGTTTCACTAAATGAGTGGCTACCTTGGAAATATTGTCGTTCTGCCACACTGGGTCCAACACCTTACATATTCCCTGGGCGCTAATGTGGGCTGGGCCATGGGCCTTGGCAACCACAGGAAGTACATAGGCATTAGGTAACATCCATTGCTGTTTCTCTGACTTATCAGTCCAGCACCCATCCTCATCCAGACGCCCTGTACTCTCCTGCCATACTGCCAATTTGTCTAGGGTTGCCTCACTTTGTATCTCTTTGACACTCTCTACTGTATCCTCGAACATTCCGTTGTCTGGGACCCACCTAGCCAGACCTGCCACAAACATCTTTTTCATCTTTGATCTTGCTGTCTCCTTAGCTATTTGATCTGCAAACTCATTTCCTCTACCAACATCATCTGTTATTGCTTTGTGGGCACTACATTTTATTATCGCTAACCTTTTGGGAAGTGTTAGGGCTGACAAGAGTTTATGTATCAATGGGCCATTCTGTATTCGTAATCCATGTGATGTTAAGAATCCTCTCTCGGCCCAGAGGCGTCCAAAATATGGGCGACCCCAAAGGCGTACTGGCTGTCAGTATAAATATTGACAGCCAGTCCCTCACTCAACTCACAAGCCCTAAGAAGAGCAACCAGCTCCGCAGCTTGGGCTGATTGGTATGGGACACAGGATGTCTCAACTATAGTGTGTAATGTTGTAATTGCATATGCTGCAGTGGTGGTGCCATCTGGTAGTTTGAAGCAAGTGCCATCGACATATAGTTCCCCTTGGGGTTCAGATAGGTGAACATCAGTCAGGTCTACCCGTCCTTTCGTTTCCTCTTCCGTTCTGTATACAGAATCATGTGCATCTGTGTCATTGCCCGTCGAAGGGAGGGGTAGTAACGTGGCTGGGTTCAGAGTGGCACATCTTTTGATGGTAATGTGCGGAGCAAACAAGGTTAGTTCATATCCAGTCAGACGTGCACTAGTAAGGTGCTGTGTCTTTGTCTTATTCAAAAGCGTATCCACAGCATGGGGTACCATTACCGTGGGAGCAGTATCAAGAACGAGCCCCGCCCATTGTCTGATAGAAACTGCCACCGCTGCGGCAGCTCTCAGGCAGCTCGGGAGCGCTCTGGCTACGTTATCCAGCATTGCAGAAAAATAAGCACAGGGTCTTTGCTTACCACCAAAGCCCTGTGTTAGAACAGAAAGCGCACAACCGTCTGCCTCATGTACGTAAAGCACAAAAGGCTTCTGGTAATCAGGAGTACCAAGCACAGGAGCAGAGCAAAGCACAGCCTTTAATTGCTCAAAAGCTTGCTGGCATGCAGATGTCCAAGGCAGGGGTTCATGCACTTCTTTGGTGGTTAGGTAAAGGAGGGTTTTTTTTAGTAAGGAATAATTGAGGATCCAGTGTCGACAATACGAGGTAATGCCAATAAATGCGCACACTTCACGTTGAGTCTTAGGAACAGGCATATTAGTGATAGCAGCTATGCGCTCAGGTGTTAGCCTGCGACCCTCCTTCGACAGTAGGTGACCTAAGTAGGTGACCTCCTGTCGACAATATTGAAATTTAGAAAGGGACACTTTATGGCCATGATGTGCCAAATGCAACAGCAATTTAACGATGGCGTCTCTGCAGCCATCCTCAGTATCAGAGGCCACAAGGAGATCGTCCACGTACTGCAATAGCACATTACCAGTGGGAATCACCAAAGAATCCAATTGACTTTTTAGAGCTTAACTATAGATACTAGGACTTTCTGTATAGCCTTGAGGAGCACAACAGAATCTAAAACTCCTGCTGGCTAAGGCGAATCCAAACAGATCTCTGCTATCTGTATGAATTGGAATGCTAAAGAAAGCCTTCTTCAAATCAATGACGGAAAGGAACTTTGCTGACGGGGGAATCATTGTCAATATCGTGGTAATGTCTGGGACTACAGGATATTGGGGCACAACTATTTTTTTTACCTCTCTGAGGTCAATTACAGAGCGATAAACATCAGGGTGAGCATCAGAAGAGTCCAAGGGGGCCCTCTTAAGAATCGGAAGGATAGGGCTGTTACACACATTCGCTACTGTCTCCTCAACCACACCAGACTTAATCAAATCCTGTATTATTTGCAACAAAGCCCTTTCTCCTGCTTGTGAAATCTTATACTGGGGAGTATGTGGCAATACAGCATTATCCTTAACCGTAATAGAGACTGGCTGGATCTGGAGTAACCCTACATCCGTGTCTCCTGCTGCCCATAAACTACGGGGCACCTCCTTGAACTCTGCGGGGAGGGGTACATCTTTTGCAAAGCATTGTTTTGCGCGAGCCACTTGTAGCCCAACAGTCATGTAAACACCATCTGGAGAACAAAAGATGGTGGCATGTAATCTCTTCAACAAATCCAATCCCATCAAATTCTCCCCACAATTTGTCGTTAACAGAAATGGTGAGTCCACCGTAAAGGGACCTATAGTCAAAGCAAGAGGTTTGGAAATGGGGCTAATAACCGACATGCCTGAAAAACCTACCGAAACATTGTTTTGGCCAGACAGAGATGCCCCTGGGACCAGTGAACGAGAAACAGAGCTATTCATAGCATCCGTGTCAAGTAAGAACGTCTTGGGCGTGCCCTGTAAATCTGCAGTGACATAAGGTCTCCGCTGATCTATAGGCACTGGAGCCGGTCCCTTACCCTGTCCCTGGCTGTCCTAGCTGTGGGACATCCCCGTCACTTCGTCCATGTCATAGTCGTCATGATAGTACTGCCTTCCCCGATGGTCGTCAAAATAGTTCTTGCTCTGCTGATCATACGATGCATCCTCAAACTGACCCTCTCTGCGGCCACCTCCTCTTCTACCATGTCCTCTAGAACCTCTACCTCTCGGGGCCTCAACTTTCTGCAGCAACTACGGACACTCACTTCGCCAATGCCCCTCCTTTTTACAGTACGCACATTGGTTGTACCCTACGGGCACACCCGATGTACTGTTCCGGTCAGACCGGGATCCCCGCTGAGTGGGACCCGAACCCCTTCCTCTACTGCCCCCCTTGCCACCTGCTGCATCAACACCCTCGTCTTCAACTCCTTTTACTTTTTCTCCACCTTCTCTTTGTCCTCATTCTCCTTATGCTCGTAGTACTGAGCCATACTCAATATTACTGATGGGGAGGAGGTGGTCCAAGTACTTTCCGCTGCCTGCAATCTAGTCGCAATCTCAGGAAGCAAATTAGTGACAAACCTGTTGATGAACAGACGAACACCACACTCCAGCGATCGATCCTGACCACTAAAATCCCGAAACACCCCTTCAAACCTAGTAAAGAAATCGGACACACTTTCATCCTCCTTCTGATGACATGCAGTCAACTTGTCCCAATCCACTCGTCTTGGCGGGATAAGGGAGTGTATGTAAGTGATAATACGTCCCGGCAATGCCAATAGCTCCGCTTTCGGCTTCTCGCCGGGCTTGCGCTCCTTATCCCATGCCCTAATCTCATCCCATGTGCCACCTAATTCCTCCACATAATCCTGCATATGCACCTGTCTCCATATATCCACCGGTACCAACAGACCGAAAAACAACTCTATATCAGCTAATGTCATCACTGTGGAGGAGGACGCCTCCGTCAATTCTTTAACGTATGCTGTTGGATTTTTCCGAGGGACCGGTAACTGCCCTTTTAGGGATATTACCTCACTCCTCTTCCAAGGAGTGTAGATTCACTGTTCCTGGAAATGGGCCACCACTCGTGGGCGAGTAACAATATTATTCCCATCTCGCAACTCTGGTATTTCGGGGTGGTAAATGGGATGAACTTCCCTCATGGGGAACTGTGACACTGTTGTCGGGACCTTCTGAAGCAATCTACCCCGATAACCCACCAATGTCGTCACATTACTGAAAACCTCATTTGGGGCCATATCTGTAGTATATACCCTGTCCCGAATATCATAAATTATCGGTGGTGCAATACCCTTGAAACACTGTTCCCACAATCCTATCAGCGTGGCCGACATATGCTTAAGAGCATGTTGCTGTATAAACGGCTCGTAATCTTTCATCACACTCAACACATCTTCCACACTATAAATCGGATTCCGGGCCCACTGTGCAGCCTGGTCAGCCAACATTCTCCTTTCCTCATCACCCACAGCAGAGCGCACCAACACTTTATCCATGCATTCATGTGCCGCAGCCCAATTCACTTCATGCACTCCATGCACAGGCGTCTTGGCACTCCACGATGTCTGAGGTAACACACCCAAAGGGGAAAGAGCAGATGAAGAAACAGGTACCATCGCGCTCAAAGACTGTGCAGCAGGAGTAAGAGGAGGCGTGATCACGGGGTCAGGAGACAGAGTAGAGGAACAGACGGCACCCGCCCCTGTAACTGGCGAGAGTGGGGAAGAAGCGGGCGGGCCGAGGCTGAAGCAGTAGAGCTAGAAACAGAAAGAATAGGAATAACAGAACCAGAGGCCGAAGACTAAGGTGTCGGAATTACGGGATATAGTCGTTCGGGGGCATAGGGAGGTGGGGGTTGGGAATCTAACAACTCCTCAACGAAGACATCACCTTCCTCCCTAGCCACATAACACTTATCACTCTGCAAGCGAAACTTCCTGTCCGGACACTCTATGCCTTTCTTGATCTTTTCTCCATCATAAGCTATTGCCTTCTGCGTTATTGTTTGCGTCTGCCCCCTCCGGGCTTGCTTCTCTGCTCTCATACGTCGTTGCTTCGCTTCCTTCTTCCATGTTCTCAGAGAATCAAACATCGACTGTCTGCTCTTTTTGGCGAACAATTTGTCCTGCTGGTAATTCAACTTTTGCTCATCAAATGTGCCAGTAAGCGGCCACTGTAGATCGACATTGTCCCTCGTATATTTATTCCACAACGTGCTAAACATAATAGGGCCATTGCCATGCTTGACATTTACATCAAAATTTGGGGTACCCTCTGGAGGCGCTGGCTGCCTCTCTTCCAATCGAGCTTCAGTGGAACAACACCGACATCCAAAACACCCTAACTCACTTAGACAAGGCATCTTAATATAAGACACATACACTGTCCCCAATGGACAAACAGAACACCAACCAACAAATGATCCAAGAACCAAATCCAAGCGGTCCAAAACCGCAGAAGATAGTCCGCAGACTGTACCAAGACAAGAAGACAGGATCTAGCCCCATGCCTTTTCAAGAATAAGCCAAATTTCCAGTTGGCCTGGCAGATTGTTCGCAAACAGCCCCAAACCTTTTCAAGAATGGGCTGAATTTCCAGTTGGCCTGGTAGACAGTTCACAAACACTCTGGGGCCGATTCCGATCTCGGTCGGAGGCGCACCCAATACCATTCGGTCGGGAAAAAAGCCATGCGAATGCCTGTTTCCCGACCGATCCGTACAGCATACCGAACGAGTAAGTACGATGCGCACAACAGCACAGAATCCGGCCGAGTCGTACTCACCCAATCCAGGTCCTGTCCTCCGACCGAGGCGTATCCGGAAACGCAGAATCGAGTCGCACGGAAGGGAAAATGCAGCCCCGTCCGGCCGAACATGTACGATGCGCTTTCCGTACGAGCCGAACCCGTCGCTACGCACGGCACGTCAAAGCATCCGGGAGAGGCGCACATAAGCTCCGATTCGCGCCACAACACGATCCATGGCTACGAGGCGAACACGCCAGCGACGAGGCCGACGCGAAGCGACGAGAAAGACGAACGACACGAACCAACCATGAATCCCTTCGTCCCGATCATACCAATATTCTACATTTACTACCGGAACAGGCACGGACGCGTACGGCGCAGAAGGTAAGTCAGACACCAACCACAAAACACATACAACACGTACACAACACATCACACACACACAGAGGAATGCAGAATTTACTTACACCAGCAACAGCAGCACCATAGGGGCGGGATGCCCATCACCAATGCCACATATGCACACAGGGGCCTGAATGCGCACCACCACCTCTACCCAGGGGGCCGGATGCCAACCACCACTACCACCCTTAGCCAGGGGGTGCCAGATGCCCACCACCACTACCACCCTTACCCAGGGGGCTGGATGCCTACCACTACTACCACCCTTAGCCAGGGGGCTGGATGCCTACCACTACTACTACCCGTAGCCAGGGGGTGCCAGATGCCTACCACTACTACCACCCTTACCCAGGGGGCTGGATGCCTACCACTACTACCACCCTTAGCCAGGGGGTGCCAGATGCCCACCACCACTATCACCCTTACCCAGGGGGGGCTAGATGCCTACCACTACTACCACCCTTAGCCAGGGGGCCTGGATGCCTACCACTACTACCATCCATAGCCAGGGGGTGCCAGATGCCTACCACTACTACCACCCTTACCCAGGGGGCTGGATGCCTACCACTACTACCACCCTTAGCCAGGGGGTGCCAGATGCCCACCACCACTACCACCCTTACCCAGGGGGCTGGATGCCTACCACTACTACCACCCTTAGCCATGGGGGTGCCAGATGCCTACCACTACTACCACCCTAAGCCAGGGGGCTGGATGCCTACCACTACTACCACCCTAAGCCAGGGGGCTGGATGCCTACCACTACTACCACCCTTACCCAGGGGGCTGGATGCCTACCACTACTACCACCCTTAGCCAGGGGGCTGGATGCCTACCACCACTACCATCCTTACCCAGGGGGGGCTGGATGCCTACCACTACTACCACCCTTAGCCAGGGGGGCTGGATGCCTACCACCACTACCATCCTTACCCAGGGGGCTGGATGCCTACCACTACTACCACCCTTAGCCAGGGGGCTGGATGCCTACCACTACTACCACCCGTAGCCAGGGGGTGCCAGATGCCTACCACTACTACCACCCTTACCCAGGGGGCTGGATGCCTACCACTACTACCACCCTTAGCCATGGGGGTGCCAGATGCCCACCACCACTACCACCCTTACCCAGGGGGGGCTGGATGCCTACCACTACTACCACCCTTAGCCATGGGGTGCCAGATGCCTACCACTACTGCCACCCTTACCCAGGGGGGGCTGGATGCCTACCACTACTACCACCCTTACCCAGGGGGGACTGGATTCCTACCACTACTACCACCCTTAGCCATGGGGGTGCCAGATGCCTACCACTACTACCACCCTAAGCCAGGGGGCTGGATGCCTACCACTACTACCACCCTTAGCCAGGGGGTTCCAGATGCCTACCACCACTACCACCCTTACCCAGGGGGCTGGATGCCTACCACTACTACCACCCTTACCCAGGGGTGCCAGATGCCTACCACTACTACCACCCTTACCCAGGGGGGCTGGATGCCTACCACTACTACCACCCTTAGCCATGGGGGTGCCAGATGCCTACCACTACTACCACCCTAAGCCAGGGGGCTGGATGCCTACCACTACTACCACCCTAAGCCAGGGGGCTGGATGCCTACCACTACTACCACCCTTAGCCAGGGGGTGCCAGATGCCCACCACCACTACCACCCTTACCCAGGGGGCTGGATGCCTACCACTACTACCACCCTTAGCCATGGGGGTGCCAGATGCCTACCACTACTACCACCCTTAGCCAGGGGGCTGGATGCCTACCATTACTACCACCCTTAGCCAGGGGGTGCCAGATGCCTACCACTACTACCACCCTTACCCAGGGGGCTGGATGCCTGTCACTACTACCACCTCTACCCATGGGGGGCTGGATGCCTACCACCAACACCACCGCCATTCATAGGATGGACAATGCATGACACAACCAGCACACCACAACCTAGGGAATGCAAGAAAAAGACATCCCCCAACACCATGACAAGCGTGTGTAGACTGTGTCAAATGCCTACAACACTGAACATGACTTTGAACATACAATGTGACCCCCTATCACATGTGCCACACATATATGTGTGTGGCCCCCACAATGCAAGCAGGCCATGACCATTGTGGCAATGGGGTCCAAACCCCCATCATCACAGTGACCAAAATGTAAGTGTGGGGTCCATAGCTGAAGCACATTTTGAACAGTGTGGCAATGGGGTCCAAACCCCCATCATCACAGTGACCAAAATGTAAGTGTGGGGTCCATAGCTGAAGCACATTTTGAACAGTGTGGCAATGGGGTCCAAACCCCCATCATCACAGTGACTAAAAGGTAAGTGTGGGGTCCATAGCTGAAGCACATTTTGAGCAGTGTGGCAATGGGGTCCAAACCCCCATCATCACAGTGACCAAAATGTAAGTGTGGGGTCCATAGCTGAAGCACATTTTGAACAGTGTGGCAATGGGGTCCAAACCCCATCATCACAGTGACCAAAATGTAAGTGTGGGGTCCATAGCTGAAGCACATTTTGAACATTGTGGCAATGGGGTCCAAACCCCCATCATCACAGTGACCAAAATGTAAGTGTTGACAAAGAAAAAGCTGCAACTGCCAAACTGCATGGATGATTCCTGGTCACAGAACATAAAACACATCAGTGGCAAAGTAGTGCATGTGTCCCATTGCAACATAAATTGGGGAGGCAAATACTGCAGTGCAAATAAGACATACCTTTGGCCATGTGCAGACAAACAACATCCATGGGGGCTGACACTGTCAACATTCATCAATGACACAATGACAGAAGTGACCATCAGAATGCAGACCCACATATTTGCACCAATGGGCACACAAATGCAGATACCCTGTGGAGACTGTAGATGTGAGGTGAACAGATACCATACCATGGCAGCAATGGGACACACAAACCATGATCATTGTGCTGACCGATGACCTAGGAGTCCCAGGGACAGCAGGGGAAACCCACCAAACTACATACAGCCAATGGCACACCCAAGATATGCCAATGCAGTGGTGCAGATGCACAAACACAAACAGGCAGACCCACACTGCACATCATACACAACAGGTGAGGGGGGTGCCAGTGTCCCCAGGCAACCACACAACACATGAGGAGACCTGAATACCAATCATACAGATGTGCAGACAGTGCCACACAAAGGTAACTCATGGATCCAAATCCCCTATGTGGGCAAGCAGGCATTGTCAGATGAGAGGGAGCACAAATCACACATGTCACACAGGCACGTAGGAACAGCAACTGACACAGCAAGACACAGACACACCACAGCACTACCCCCAGGGCCCCCACAATGTGGTGACCCTGGGCTGCATTACAATCCCACTGTGATGACAAAGCTAAATGTCGTTCACACTGTGAAACACAGTCATGTGTCCTGAGCAACAAACTACCATCACACCTACACAAGCACAAATCAATCAGCACGGCCAGTAAGCCAAGGCCAACATGGAGGCAGGGGCCTAGCCGGGCAACAACTCTCATCTGCACACACTCAACACCACACCCTCGACCTCCAACAATGTGCAGCAGTGAAGCACACATGCACTGGTGACATTGCACATGCACCCATGACTATTCCAGGGTGGTGGTTGGGAACCAAGGTGCAGAAACACATCACACATGGCCACTCAACAAGACTCCTGAATGTCTGACACACTGCACACTACGCTGTACATGGACATGACGGCAATACCACACCAACCAATGGGATCCCAGCCACAGTCACACACCAATGAAGAAGCCAAGGTCACCCACAAAGAACACACATAGGCAACAACCAACATTGCAGCCCGGACCCTGAGGAGTGCCAGCAGTCACACACACAACGTGTCACAATCACTGAAAGATAACACAAACTGGAAATCACATGACAGGGGCAAACAACAAGTGCCAAGGGGAAACCTGACTGTGACCCATCTGCGTCTGCACACAAACTCAGCCCTGACAGCAAACACACCTATGGGTGACACCCTGATGACCAGTAATGTGCCATGCACCCACATCACAGAGAACCCAGGGAGAAGTCTTTGGGGGAACATAGGTCAACTCAGCAAGCATCACAAACAGGTACAACACTAGGGATCACAGCATGCACAGCTAAACGGAAGTGAACACACAGACATGCTCATACAACACACACCTTGGGCGCAGGCAATGTCACAGGAGTACACACTGCCATGAGGGGACTCCACTCCTGTGTGAGGAAAGCTGTGCCATATGTTGCCTCAGTAGGGCCCCATCATGTCAGCTGAGCACTTGGTCACACAATCAACAATTAGCACCAAATGAAGGCTCCCGTCACATCAGCCTGGTCATGGAAGTGCCAACGAAATCATCAGCACAGATCCAACACACTTGTATAGCAATGTTGCACTGACAACACAGATGAGTCCTTCCCCATTGATGCCCAAACCTGCATGTCCAGTGGAGATGGCCACACGGTCAGGGAAGTAGACAAATTGAACAATGGCAGGCACAACAGATGTGCAGGGGTGGAAGCCACAGATGTGAAATTGCTAATGTAAGTAGGAAATCCCATTGCCAAATACTGAACACATGACACCCTCAGATGCTTCTATGGATGACATGGATACACCACAGGATAGGACACATTCCCCCTGGACCACATGGGTTCCTGCACAGTAACACTTCATTATCATGAGACCAAATATCACCATCACTGCAGCAGGGGCATGGTTAGCATCATCAACAACATGTACATCAGAAGCATAAGCACTAGAGAACAGAACGTTGCTTTATTCAGCATATGTGTGTATTGAAAACTGAAAGTCCAGAAAAAACACAAAGGCCAATGGCCAGTCCATTGTCAAAGTCCAAACAGGGTGACAGTGGCAGATGTCACCCTACGCATGCCTGCACTGCACAAAACCAGGGACAATCCACTAGGAGGGGCAACCGGGGGCAGGCCAGGCACCGCAGGGACAGGATCAGGGCTCACCAGGAGGAAGCAGGGAAGGGGTGGTGGGTGCTGGAGAGCCACTGACAACTGCAGTGGAGGTGTCTGACATGGTGTGTGCCGGCACAACTGGGGGCATGACTCAGATGTTGTGGGTGCCGGCACGACTGCAGTGGACCCTGCAGATGGAGTGGACAGGTCCGCCACTGCAGTGCCCAAGTCAGACAGGGTGGTAGTGGACTCCACTGCAGTGCCTACCACCAGGGGATGAGAATGGGGAACAGGCAAGGTGGGCTGGACAGAGGGGAGGACACCCTCACCACATCAGTGGCACAGACAAGCGCAGCGGGGGGTTTGGTGCCGGGAGAGCAAGTGGCAGGGGGAGAAGGCCGGATCCTCTTGTGGATGGTATATCTGTGGGTGGGGGAACCTGGGGCAGGGTGTGGTGGGGGCACCTGTGGAGTGGGGGCCTGAGGGTTGGAGGAAGGAGACCTGGTGCCTGAGCTGCAGGGCCGCGGCGGGGTCTTGCTCTTACGACTCCGGTTGGACTTGCGGGTGGGGGCCTCAGTCTGTCTGCGCCTGGGGGAGGGTGTCCGGGGGCGAGGGGCACTCTGCTCCGTGTGGGTGGGCTTCCTCTTCCCCCTGAATGCTGTATCAGCTGGATCGGAGGGGAAGAGGCCGAGGTCACTGAGGAAGAGCCGCTGGGTCTTTGGGGTTGCAGGTGAGGCAAGGGAGGGTGCTTTGGAGGGAGAGGCAACTGAGGACTGCGCAGTGCTCGTGGATGCGTGTGTGTGTTCCAGGGCGCCATCCCCTGTGAGTCTGGTTTCAGTCCCCTGACTGTGCGTGCGTGTGCGTTTTGTTTGTGGCGTGTGTGTCTGTGTGCTGGACGTGTGTGTGCTGGTGTGTGCCTGTGCCGGTGTGTGTGTGCTTGGGACGGGTAAGGTGCTGGGGAGTGTGGATGGAGCAGAGGCAGGAGGGTGAGGGACTGTCTGAGGAGGGACACTGCTGCCGTCAGGGAGGAGTCCATGGACCTATTGCCCCTCTGTAGGTCAGACATGCCCGATGAGATGCCCTCCATGAACGACACCAGCTGAGTCAACAGAGCGGTGTGCGCATGGAGGACACTCAGCATGGCTGTCTGCCCTACATGGAGCTGGCGAAGGAGGTACACAGACTCCTCACTCAGGGCAGCAGGGGACACAGGGGCAGGGGGTGCGGTGCCTGGCCCAAAGGAGACACGCTCCCGAACATGGGAGCCTCCACGGACCTGGGGAATGGGAGCCGATGGGAGGGCGGTGGTGGTGCTGGTGGTGGAGGGGACAGCAACACTAGCTGGGGTGTGGTGGCTGCTGACACCCGCCTCCATAAGGGAGTCATCCTCCGAGTTGCTCTGGTCCTCAGCTGAGGTGGATGGTGCTGAGGACTCCTCAGTGTGGCTCCCCTTGCCCTCCGTGCCACTGGGTCCCTCCGACCACTCCTCGGCTGCTGACCCAGTCTGGCTCTCCGGCTCCTCCTGGTCCGTGGAGCTGTCCCCTTCCGTGGCCGTGGATGTATCTGCAAACAATGGGGAAACAGACAGACATCAGTCACCTGCACCAAACGCACACACCACTGTGAGCACAGCACATTACAGAGCAAGCCCTGGCATCATTAGTTGAACATTGCTAAAAGTGCCCTAACTGAACAGGAGAAGCCAATTGTCAGTCTGATGCCAACCATGGCACTCACATCCCACATGCCCTTGCACCCATCTGTCTGGTGTCTGTTGGATAGCAACACCCCAGTGTGGACACATGCACCACCTACACAGTAGTTGGACAGTGCAGAGGACACGGTGTAGCATGTGGACATGCACTCATCACAACTCTTGCCACTGAGTCAGTACAGGTTTCCGGATGAAAGGGATGCCCAGAGTCAAATAGGAAATGCATGTGATGCATACCAGCGACAGACACCATGATGCACCCATGTCCTGATAGCCATCGCCACAATGGTGTGCATGTAGCACATGTCACTCCCCTGCAGGATCACCAATAAGTAGACACATGCCATGGCGGAGGCATGACTGCTAAGTCATACATCACTGTCTCAGTAATGTATGACTTGGCAGCCAGACAACAACACTCTGCACTGTGTCACAATAGTAGGTCATGGGGAATGCAAGTCCTGGAGCTGCACAAGTGCACATGTACATCCCCCACACAACACATCATCTTAACCCTCATCTGTCCAGGTCATATCGATTGGACATATGGGAGACCTGTGACACTACCCTCTGAACCTGAGCCCCTCACAATCTGCTGTGAATGGGAAACAGCTGCCTGAACTTCACATTTGCATACCCCAGTCTGCACGGGCAGCTGATCAAACACCTATGTGACACACAAGTATCGTCTCCTATGGTCACATCTCCAGTGGCATGCTGAGCCCCTAACGAGAAACACCCCAGCAGTCCTGGCAACAAATCCACAGCACACTGACACAGAGGCAGACACCTGAGGGGTCAAATCACTGCGCAAAATGTGTCAGCTGATACACAGGAGTGGGAATACAGAGTGCATTGCATGCCCTGGAGTAGGCATGACTGTCCTGCCCCACATGAATGAGGGATGAGCCCTGGACAGTGGATAGCTGGCTATGTATGTGTGACACACGTAATCTGCACACTCCTGGGGCCCAAACATTGTTCCCACCCGCTGCATGGGTGTGTGCCACATACCCCAGCACATGTGGTGGCTCAGCTCAGCAAGTGGACCGCATATCAAAGCAACACGCAGATTACATGTCCGAACACAGGCGTTGTGTGAACAATGGACCCACCCATGATGCCCACAACAGAGTTAGGGAAACAGATGCTGTCCCCCACCTTTAGTGAAGCAAACTGCAAGGACACAGTCCCAAGTGACACAATTCCCTGAATGTAAGGGCCACACCTGGGTATCAGATGAGGAGTGGGCAGTGCACAATAGAGGGACATGGCTCCTGGACAACATGACTGCTGTACTGTGGCAGTTTAACCAGGCCAGAGGAGGGCACATAGCATGTAATACAGAGTTCACAGTGCAGTCTTTGACTCACCCCCTCCTTGCTGCTGTCTGGCCTTCAGCTGCCCATCCAGGTCTGGAAACACCACCGCCAGGATCTGGAGCATGTGGGGGTCAGGGTCCGTGTTCCGCCCCTCCTGCGAGGAGGCGACAGCTTCAGCTGGACCCGTGCAATCCTCCGGGTCCAGCCCCGAAGGTCCTGCCACCTCTTCTGGCAGTTGCGGATCCGGCGCTTGTAGACCCCCATGGACCGGACAGCCCGGACGATGTCCTTCCAGATCTCCTGCTTCCGATGGGCATTAACCTGTCAGGATGACAAAGTGAAAAGGCCATTACTACACATGCAACATATCCGTGCATGACACAGTTGTATATACATTTCTCAATCACAGGGGCACATGATGTACACAGGCAGTGCAACGCTGCCCATGGACAGTTTGCCAGAAGTCACTACATGGTATCATTGCATGGGAAGTAAAACCTTGTTCAAATGCACTGTCACTGCACCATACCTGTCCAGTGCATGTCACTACACACTATGGGGGTGACAACTACTCAGTGAGCCTGCTAGCCAGTGGCGTGCAGACTTTCAGCCTTGCTAGTCAGACAAAATGCACATTCAGAAAGGCAGTGCACAGAACACTCACCTGCTCCCCTGGTGTCCCATACAGCTTGCTGTACTGTGGAAGTAGGCTGTCCAGCAGGGCCTGGTTCTCCTCAAGGCTGAAGGCTGGGGCTCTCTCCACAGTACGTGCCATTGCAGGGTCCAGAGGGGGCAGAGACAGCAGCAGTGCAGTGGCAGATGTCGTCCTGGAGCATGTAGTGCAGGCAAGTGAGCTCTCAGGGGAACAGCCAGCAATATATATGTGCTGGAGAGGCAGATACTGTCCCATGTGTCCAAAGTGATAGGTCCAAGTCGTTTGCATCTTCTGAATCTGGCCAATCCATGGAATAGCAGCACCAATACACGCCCACAGCATCCTTCAAATCTTCAACTTCATGACATACATGATTTTGCAACATTGTTGTGGGTGACCAACTGAATTTCCAGCAACCGACTCGTTCGAATTTCGAAAACGCGTCCGTTGCCAGGCTAGGCCATTGTCAATGGGTGCGCACCGATCGGTCCATTGCTGTTCAACACGTACAGGGGTACAACGCGCACTCGCACACATTGAATGCAATGGGCCGGCCGGGGCACCGATCGGTCCATTGCGGTACAACGCGTACAGGGGTACAACGCGTACCCGCACACATTGAATGCAATGGGCCGGCCGGGGCACCGAT
This sequence comes from Calotriton arnoldi, assembly GCA_963921515.1. Lineage (NCBI taxonomy): Eukaryota > Metazoa > Chordata > Amphibia > Caudata > Salamandridae > Calotriton > Calotriton arnoldi. Next base: position 363,349 of record CAWUFW010014747.1, read on the forward strand.
CGGTCCCTTGCGGTACAACGCGTACAGGGGTACAACGCGTACCCGCACACATTGAATGCAATGGGCCGGCCGGGGCACCGATCGGTCCATTGCGGTACAACGCGTACAGAGGTACAACGCGTACCCGCACACATTGAATGCAATGGGCCGGCCGGGGCACCGATCGGTCCATTGCGGTACTAACGCGCACAGGGGTACAACGCGTACCCGCACACATTGAATGCAATGGGCCGGCCGGGGGCACCGATCGGTCCATTGCGGTACAACGCGTATAGGGGTACAACGCGTACCCGCACACATTGAATGCAATGGGCCGGCCGGGGCACCGATCGGTCCATTGCTATTCAACGCATCCCTGTACAAGTGACTGGCATATGTCACCATGCCTGTCTCAGATGAACATATGCCAGCCACAGATAGCTCCCAGGGAGTGAGGGGCACACCTACAACACGACAGCCTGTCCAAACTGTATCATAAGGCATGTAAGGCTGCATTTCCTATTGTGTGTATGTTGGTGTACATGTTGTCCTGTGGGTGTCACCTGGGGGCAGCCACCCCCAGGCTGTGCACGTGTTCATGGGGACAGGATCCTGGGTGTTATGTGTACATGACCACTGTGATGTGCAACTGTTCATATCTGTGCATGTGCCATGGTCACATTTCACGGTGGTGTATGTGTATGTCATGTCACATACCCCGTGAGTCCCATGTGGGACGGTATGTTTGAGCCAGGGTGTCCCAGTGGCACAATAGTGATGGTCCTCCACAGTCTGTGTGCATGTAGTGTTTACAATGTCTCTGATTTCATGTGCACAATGGGAGACAGTCTCCACATCCACGTTGTGTGTGCATGGACTTTGATGTTGTGCGTGTGTGTGTCACAGACGTCCATGTCTGTCCTGCAGTGGCAAGTGGGACCACTACCTGTGGGGGTCATGGTTGTTTTGCTGTGGTGTATACATAATACTCCATGTAATGCCAGTGTCCATGTGGCAATACAGGGTCCCTGGGAATGTACCTGTCGTTGAGCTGTGATGCCTGGGGCACATCTGTCCTCACATGTCACTGTGGGGGTGATTGTGACACGGCAGCAGGAGATGGGAACTGTGACACGGCCTCATGATATCCAATGGGCCAACCTGGGACTTATTGATGCCACTTGTTGAACCGTGATGACAGATGTTGGCCATGTATGTACCATACATGTCCTTACGGAACTGCACACTTCATGTAGTTGTGCCTCATAATGATGTATGTTGTGATATTGAGTGTGTTCAATGCCGCATATGTGGGGTGACTGACAATCTTGCTTTCTTCTTCTCTGCACTGCAGGGCTCCTGCTGTCCATCGACCATTCCCAGACCTGGCAACGATGGTGGAACGGGACAGCATCCGACGGTACCGCTTCACCAGGCAGCTGATTGAGGATTTGGCAGTGCAGTTGGCCCCACATTTGCAACCTGGCCGGCCGTATCCTACAGCGCTGACCCCCAAGGTGAAGGTGATGGCAGCCCTACACTTCTTTGCCACCGGTACCTTCCAACATACTGTGGCGACTGCTGGTGGGATGTCACAGACCATGTTGAGCCGTGTGCTCCGCGATGTTTTGGAGGCAATGTTGCTATTCCTGAACCGGTACATCTATTTCCCTAGACTCCAATGACTCACTGACGTGAAGAGTGACTTCTATGCCCTGGGGAGGATGCCGCATGTCATTGGCTCCATTGATGGGACACATGTGGCTTTGGTACCACCACAGGCCCAGGAGCAGGCCTACCGTAACCGCAAGCACTACCACTCGGTCAATGCACTGGTGGTGTGTCTTGCAGATATGACCATCACACACCTGTGTGCCCGTTTCCCTGGTTCAGCACACGATGCCTTTGTGATGAGGAGTAGTCGCATCCCCAGGATGATGGCACAGATGCAGAACCAGCGTGCCTGGCTTGTCGGTGTGTACTGACTTTGTGCCATTGTGTGTGATCTGATCTGTAGTATTCCGCCCACTTTTCCAAGTCAGCTAATGTGCACTTGTCTGTCCGTAGGTGACTCAGGATACCCCAACATGCCGTGGTTGCTGACACCCCTCAGGAACCTTGTGACACCAGCCCAGATGCGCTACATTGAGGCACATGGACGGACCAGGAGAGTGATTGAGCGGACATTTGGTCTCCTGAAGAGCCGCTTCCGCTGCCTGGACAAGACAGGAGGGTCCCTCCCATATGCCCCAGCGAAAGTGTGCAAGATTATCATCGTCTGCTGCATGCTCCACAACCTGGCAGTGCGGAAGGAGTTGCCTCTCATCCAGGATGACAATGACCAACATCCGCCACCTGTGGAGGATCCTGGCCTGGACCACGATGCCAGTGATGATGATGATGATGAGGGTGATGTCCGCACACAGCTCATCACCAACTTCTTTAGCTGAATGTGAGTATCCTGAGGTGTCATGTCAATGATGTGAGTTGGCATGATATGTGTAGGTGGTGCTCTGGTGCTGTTGGAGTGTGTCCATGGGCTACTTGACTGGATGTGTGTAGCGATGTGTGCTTACAGGTGGTCTGTACTCCCCAACAGTGTTGACATGCTAACTTGGTTCTGGGTGGGTATCTTGTAACATGTATTGTGCAGGAGTTTTGGTGTTCTGTCCTGTTCTCCATTGCTTTTGACTGTGTGTCATTTCTGTCCTTCACAGGGTACTTTCAGATTCGTTTGGTCAACTGTGTCCACCGACGACGTGATTGTACTTCCAGGGTGGTAGCTGTTGTGTCCCTACAGGTGATGTGCGCCACACCCATGGACTTCCTTCCTTCTACAGTTGTTGACTGTGTGCCCACTGCCAGGTGGGATTACCTTGCATCTGTAGTGGTTACGACATGTTGCAACTGTGTAATAAACCTGTGCTTCACTTTGTGATGTGCGTTGTCTGTGGTCACACATTTGACTGCCATTTGCTTACTGCACCTGTGGGCTACTGGACTACAACTGGGAATAGGTGTGGTGTCTGTGCATTGCACCGTCTTCCCTGGCAACATCAGTGTAGGCAATGAGTCAGATGGCCTAGGTGTGTATGTGTTGTGTAGCCCTGGTGGTGTGTCTCCCTCATATGTGTCACGTTGCCTTTACTCACATGCCTGTGTTGTACTTGCTGTTGCAGTTCGCATACACAGTGTAATTTTGCAGTTCATCATCCCCATGACAGCACCCATGTTGGAATCACAACAGAGGCAAGTATGGTGTATTAGTGTGTTTATTGTGATACATTTGTGTGAATAGTGCATAGGATGGTTAGTGCTGTACATATATCTTGCAATCAGAAGTTCCTAGGTGAATTGAAAGTCCTGGTAGACAAAATCCCCAGTATCGGGCCACAGTTGTCTGAGACATTGGTCCAACTTGTACTCCCCATGTCATGTGTGGGAGTTGTGTTGCCGTGAACAGGGTAAACAGTTTGTGCACAAAGGTGAACATCCAGAACAGGTTCAGGCTTCCTGGGAGTTGCACTTGGCCATCGGCCTCTCACTTGCCCCTCCTCGGACGACCCCTCTTCTTTGGGGGGGGCCCCTCAAGTACAGGCTGCTGCGGTGCAGGGGACTCTCCGCCAGAGTCATCCTCCCTCCCTGTGGCAGTTGCAGTTTGTTCAGCACCAGATGTTGTTGGCACACAGGGAGGTGTGGACTGGTTGCTGTTCATCTGGCGGAGGCATTGTAATATGTCCCTGTGCACCGCCGTCATCTCTTGCAGTGCGTCCCACTTGGACTCCACGCGGGACATGTGTGAGTCCAAGCGGGCATGATGGGCAGCCTGCTGCTGTTTCATGTCTCTGAGGAGCCCCACTACCTGGCTGAGATCTCCGGTGCTGGACTGGTACGCATCGGCTATGCGTACCAGTTGTGGGTCATCATGCACACCAGCAACCTCTGCAAGCAGCGACCTCTGTCTCCCACCCTCCCACCACCGCTGCCGACATGTGCAGTGCGTGCAGTGGCACGCACAGATGACCCTGGTCCCCCTTGGGGTTGGTGGTGGTGGTGGTGTCCATGGCCCCACGTTGGTCCAGGGTCCCTGTGCTGGTGTTGCTCCTTGTTCTGTCCATGTCGGCAGGGATGGTATTTGTGGTGACAGTCGTTGGAGGGGTGGGTGCAGGGGGTGCAGCTGGTGGTCCTGCTGGTGCTGCAGCTGGTGGTCCTGCTGGTGCTGCATGTTGACTTGCACCGGATGTGCCAGGTTGGTCTTCTTCGTCCGAGGAGGGCAGAGGCTGTACGACACCAGTGAGCTCCGCATCCTCTTGAGCCTGGGACTGGGACTCCTCAGCGTCTGCTGCTGTGTCCCCATCATCACCTGTTTTTGGGAGACACACACAATGTATGTTATGTTTCTGCAGGCATCAATGGTTGACACACCTGACAGTTGTGACTGTGCCTCTGGGTGCGGGCCTGTACATTGCATTGTCCTAAGTCGTCACAGTCAGGGGTTGATATTGGTGTAGCACATTGTCCTGCATTATTTGGGCATTTCTATGTATTTGTTGGGGTGTGAACATGGTCTGCATTGGTTGTATTTGGTTGACAGCCGGCCCTCCTTCCCACCCAGCCAGTCAGTTATCCCACCATGGACTGTGCTTGCATTGCAGGGAGTGAAAGTTGTCTTTCAGGATGTCAGTCAGTGGTGTCCTGCTGTTGGTTGTTGCACAGTTGCCAGCAGGGCCTTGTGCTCCCCACAGCAGTAGCCAGTGTCAGCCATCTTGTCAGTCCTTATCCACTCCCTGTGATGTGAGCATGGTTCAGGGTGGTGTTGATGGGACAGTTGTGGGGGTGAGCTATGTCTGTGACTATGACTCCCATCATGCTATTGCCTCCACCCCACTTCCCAGCATTCCCATATTTACTTGCTTTTGTGGGGAGTTCAGTGTGTGTGGGTGTGAGAGCAATGGCAAGATGGCTGACAGTGGTGTCCTGCTGTTGGTTGGTGTGCAGTTCCCAGCAGGGCCTTGTGCTCCCCACAGCAGTAGCCAGTGTCAGCCATCTTGTCAGTCCTTATCCACTCCCTGTGATGTGAGCATGGTTCAGGGTGGTGTTGATGGGACAGTTGTGGGGGTGAGCTATGTCTGTCACTATGACTCCCATCATGCTATTGCCTCCACCCCACTTCCCAGCATTCCCATACTTACTTGCTTTTGTGGGGAGTTCAGTGTGTGTGGGTGTGAGAGCAATGGCATGATGGCTGACAGTGTTGTCCTGCTGTTGGTTGGTGTGCAGTTCCCAGCAGGGCCTTGTGCTCCCCACAGCAGTAGCCAGTGTCAGCCATCTTGTCAGTCCTTATCCACTCCCTGTGATGTGAGCATGGTTCAGGGTGGTGTTGATGGGACAGTTGTGGGGGTGAGCTATGTCTGTGACTATGACTCCCATCATGCTATTGCCTCCACCCCACTTCCCAGCATTCCCATACTTACTTGCTTTTGTGGGGAGTTCAGTGTGTGTGGGTGTGAGAGCAATGGCAAGATGGCTGACAGTGGTGTCCTGCTGTTGGTTGGTGTGCAGTTCCCAGCATGCCCTTGTGCTCCCCACAGCAGTAGCCAGTGTCAGCCATCTTGTCAGTCCTTATCCACTCCCTGTGATGTGAGCATGGTTCAGGGTGGTGTTGATGGGACAGTTGTGGGGGTGAGCTATGTCTGTGACTATGACTCCCATCATGCTATTGCCTCCACCCCACTTCCCAGCATTCCCATACTTACTTGCTTTTGTGGGGAGTTCAGTGTGTGTGGGTGTGAGAGCAATGGCAAGATGGCTGACAGTGGTGTCCTGCTGTTGGTTGGTGTGCAGTTCCCAGCATGCCCTTGTGCTCCCCACGACACAGCAACAGTGTCAGACATCTTTGATGGGCCTTTCCACTCTCTGTGGGATGTGCATGCGTGAGTGTGAGCTTGCTGGGCCATGTGGTGGGGGATGTAGAGCTGTGCCTACGACTCCCATCATGCTATTGCCTCCACCCCCCTTCCCAGCATGCCCATGCTTCCTTCCTTTTGACTCTGCTTCCCTGTGGGGTGGGCTGCCTGTGCTGACAGGATGGCTGGGAGTGTTGTCCTGGCAGTTGTTTGGCTAAAAGTCCAAAGAGTGTCCCTGTGCTTCACACAACATAACCCAGGGTGGTGGTTCTTTGTGGGATCTTCAGTTAGGATGTGAGGCATTGCATTCTCCCAGGTGGGTTCTGTGGAGTATGTGTTGAGGGGGTGTGTGAGGGGAGGTGCTTGTGACTATGGTCAGTGCTGCAAGTCCTCCTTCCCACCCAGCCAGATATCCCACCATGGAACGTGCTTGCATTGCAGAGAGTGCAAGTTGGCTTTCAGGATGTCAGGCAGTGGTGTTGTGCTGTTTGTTGGTGCACAGTTCCCAGCAGGGCCTTGTGCTCCCCACAGCAGTAGCCAGTGTCAGCCATCTTGTGAGTCCTTATCCACTCCCTGTGATGTGAGCATGGTTCAGGGTGGTGTTGATGGGCCAGTTGTGAGGCTGAGCGATATCTGTGCCTACTACTCCCATCATGCTATTGCCTCCACCCCCTTCCCAGCAGGCCCATGCTTCCTTCCTTTTGACTCTGCTTCCCTGTGGGGTGGGCTGCCTGTGCTGACAGGATGGCTGGGAGTTTTGTCCTGGCAGTTGTTTGGCTAAAAGTCCCAAGAGTGTCCGTGTGCTTCACACTACATTACCCAGGGTGGAGGTTCTTTGTGGGATCTTGAGTTAGGATGTGAGGCATTGCATTCTCCCAGGTGGGTTCTGTGGAGTTTGTGTTGAGGGGGGGTGTGAGGGGAGGTGCTTGTGACTATGGTCAGTGCTGCGAGTCCTCCTTCCCACCCAGCCAGATATCCCACCATGGAACGTGCTTCCATTGCAGGGAGTGGAAGTTATCCCTCAGGATGTCAGTCAGTGGTGTTGTGCTGTTTGTTGGTGCACAGTTGCCAGCAGGGCCTTGTGCTCCCCACAGCAGTAGCCAGTGTCAGCCATCTTGTGAGTCCTTTTCCACTCCCTGTGATGTGCGCATGGTTCATGGTGGTGTTTATGGGACAGTTGTGGGGGTGAGCAATATGTGTGACTACGACTCCCATGATGCTATTGGCTAAACTGACTTGCCCAGCATACACAGTATTCCTTCCTTTCAGTGGTCTTCACTGTGTGTTGGTGTTGTAGTGGTGGCTACATGTCTGGATGTGTTTGTTAGTTCTATTTGTGCCACTGCCTAGCTGTAGTTGTAGTTGTGTTTGTACATGTGATGACACGGTTAAATGTAACTTTGAGATGGCATGTGTTGTGTTTATCTGACTGACATACACATTTTGGGATGATTCTGTTCTGGTTGCTGTGTAATTGCTATGAGTGCATGGTTTGACTCTCCCCTTGACAGTGATGTGTGTGTGTATTGTGGCAGAATATTGTGTACATTTGTTGTGTACTCACCAGGCTCTGGGATGTTCTCTAGTCCATAGACGCTCACTGGCGGAAGGATGGCCGCACCTTCTCCTCCCAGGGCCTGAGGTATACTGGCTTGGCAGGAGGGCCACTGCCGGTGTATTGGCTCAGGAGGTAGTCCTTCTTGAGCAGCTCCCGTACCCTCCTGCGCACGTCATACCACCTGTTCTGGATGTCAGTCTTTGTGCGCAGACATGGTGATTGTGCGTTCACCCTGTTGATGATCCTCTCCCACATCTTGGTTTTCTGGGAGATGGGGGTCTGTTGGACCAGTGTGCCAAACAGCTGTGGCTCTACCCTGAGGATCTCGTCTACCAGGACTTCCAATTCACGGCGTGGCTTAGCGCCCAACGGAGATGGCGGCGCACGGGTGAGGCTCTCCGGCGTATCTGCGAGAGACCACGCTATCAGGTCGAGCTGAGACCAATGGAGAACAGAGGCGAGCGGCTGAAGACTGGAGGATGGTTCTGAGAACCCTGTTGCCCTCTTAGGTTGCCAGCAAGTACTTTTTTTTTATGTATCTTCTGCCCCTTATCGGCCGCGCATTCCCACGGCCGCCATTTTGAATTTTTGCCGCGAATGCGGATTTCGTGCATCTCATGCTAAATCCTTTGCTAGATGCTTTTGGAGGTTTTCACTGCACCCTAGCGCCTAGATAATGTGTGGATCCTCATCATTTTAAAGGGGTAGGAGGACATAAAAGGCTGTCAGGAGTCATTGAAAGTCTGCAGAATGGTTGTTTGGCAGCCATTTTGGGTCTCATGAAATACCTTCACAGAGAATACCTCTCCTCTCTTTTGCTTTGCCGACTGCTGGTAGATGCGGAATTCACAAATATTATTGACTATATTCTAGTGCACCCAGCATATCTCAGTTTCTGCAAGATTGTCATACCTTTTCCTCAGAGCAATGAGGTGTAAGGTCGGATGAGGATTTGTGAAGGTTCTGCTTGGCGGCCATTTTAGGCTTCCTCAACAGGTCCACACTGAGATTGCTCTCCTCAATCCAATATTGCTGACTAGGATTGGGAGTTCTGGGTCAGCGTTATATGGGCAGAACAAAAGGAGTCCGCTCCTCCCCATCCAGAAAGCATATCTTTGTAAAAAATTCGAAAATTTTCACTGAATTTTCTAAGTTTGAGGACTCTCTACGACCCACGTATCAGCACTCCCAAGTAAATATGGATTCATCCTCTGGAACCTCTGGGAAATCTCTCACCAAACGGCTTAAAAGGACCCTCCTTCGCCGCCCAAATCCACCTCGCCTGTCTCGATGGAGTTACTGCTTGAGGAAATCAGGGCCCTTCGACCCTTTATGGAAGAGACGAATACCAAGTTGCAAACCTTAACAGATAATTGGTCTCAATTAGATGCGAGAGTCTCTTCAGTCGAAAATACTGTTTCTTCTCTCAAGGAGACATGTGTAAGCGTCTCTCAACTACACTCTCACGTCTCTACACTCCAGAAACAGGTAGAGGATCTTGAAAACCGCAATAGACGGAACAATCTACGCATTTACGGCCTGGGAGAGGGAATTGAAGGATCGGATCCGCTCACTTTTTTCAAGGCGTTCCTCCCTAAACTACTTCATATGCCAGAAGGGACTCAACTCAACATTCAACGAGCCCACAGGTTGGGTCATGCTCCATCTCATACTAGTCCTTCGCAGAGGCCCAGAGGAGTCATCCTATACTTCTTGGAGTACACGGACTTGATGAAAGTGCTTGCAACGGTTAAAGCTTCTCCAAGAATTGTCTGGTCAGGGTCGCCTCTGTTCTTTGCACAAGACTATGCTAAAGCCACTGCCGACAGACGCAAGGCCTTCCTCAACATGAGAGAGGACTTACGATCCTTGGGAGCCAGATATGGCCTTTTTCATCCGTGTCTCTTCAAGGTTACGTATAATAACAGAACAACGACGTACGAAGATCCAGTACGCTTGCAGAGCTTCATCAACTCATGCAAAGTGGCGGTTATGGACTCTTCTGGGCCTTCTTCTTCACTCAACACTTGAACGTTTGTTGGTTCCGTTATAAATGCTTCAGATTCTGCTTTCTTTGGTTTGATATCTTGCCACCTCAGAAGTACTTATTCATGGTCTTTGATATCATTGTTGTTGTTTCTACGAAGTTATACCATTTACCAGGGCGTCGATCATTATTGCTGACCTCCTCGCTTTAGATTGTTCTAATATGTGTTTCACGTATCTGTTCCAACGATTTCTTAGTCTTTATTTGGTATTGTTTCCACAGATTACTATCTTGTATTGTGGTCTCTCCCCGATCCCCCGTTCTGTTGATCCCGGTTGTGTTGCCTGCTCCATGTGGCTCCATCCCCCCGAGTATTCCTGAGTCTTCCTCTGTAAGTATGCTATTTTCCTGTATTTTCTTAGATATATCATTTGTTTTGTCTTTTGTTTTTTATTTTTATTTTGAAGTTTGTATTTCTTCATTAATCGGTGTCTCTTGTTTCCTTAACTCTTCTTTTCCCCTTATATCTATTACTCTTTTGATCATTATATCTACCAATATTCTAACTCTTATGATCTCCTACTACCTTCTTACCTGGGTTTTCTTTCTTTTTATCTTGTCATTCGATTCCTTTTCCTTATTCCGACCATTCGACTTGTCTACTTCTCTTTATTCTAAAACTGAATCAATCATTTCCTTCCTGTCTTTTCTCTCCTACATCATATACTGTTTTTATAACGAATTGGACTTGTGTGTTACATTATTATTACAACTTTTTCTTAAGTACTTATGTCATTAAAACTGATCACATGGAACGTTAAGGGATTAAACTCTCCCATAAAAAGACAGAGAATTTTGACCCATTTAGCCAAATTGGACGCTGATGTTGTATTCTTGCAAGAAACTCATCTTTCGGACGTTGAGTCATTAAAGTTGAAGAGGGGCTGGGTGGGGGAAGTTTTTATTCCCCTGGAGATGGCAAGCGAAACGGAGTGATGATACTATGTCGCAAATCCCTTTCATTTTCATTTGTGTCCCAAGACTCTGATGCTGACGGCAGATGGCTGAATGTCAAATTATCTTTGAAGGGTGTTACAATTTCTCTTTTAAATGTTTATGCTCCTACCTGTGGTGATCCCTCTTTCTGGCCCACATTAGCTAAGCAAATCACTCACTGCATGGAGGACAATTTTATTTTGGCTGGTGACTGCAACCAAACTTTTGACCCGTTTGTTGACAGAAACTCTAAAGTCTCCTTTGTTCCCAACAAGCCCCATAAGTCTTTTGTTCATGCTATCAATCAACATAAACTCTTGGATGCTTGGCGTCTCTGCAATCCGACCACTAGGGAGTACACTTTTTATTCCCCAGCTCACCAGACTCAATCAAGAATTGATTATATATTTATCTCACACACCATTTCACAAACCCTTACACACGCAGAGATTGGTCCCATTCTACTGTCAGATCACGCCCCAGTCTCAATTGGCATTGACGTTCTACCTAAGGGTACAGGTCCCAAAAGATGGCGTTTTAATAATGCTCTCCTGTTGGACCCAAAGTTTACCACCTCATTCACTACCTTTTTTGAAGAGTTTTTTGAGCTGAATCAAACCCATTCCATGCCCTTTTCCACTGTATGGGATGCGTTCAAAGCCTCCGCAAGGGGTTTCATAATTGGCTTTGTTGCAAAAAACGGAAAAATTCCCGTAAATTCACTAAGGATCTTCTTCAGAATATCAAACGACTGGAGCACTCTTTTTATACCTCAAACTCGAAGGAGTGCCTCACAGCTCTCATAAAAGCCAAAATGCAATTCAATAAGAAATCAACGGAGGACGCCTCATTATATCTGTTAAAATCCAGTGCAAAATTCTATGGGGGCAAAAATAAGGCAGGGAAAATATTAGCCAATTATTTAAAAGTTAAACACAACAAGCTAAATATTGAATCTATCTATGATGATAGGTCAGATTTAAAATTTAAAGACGCTGAAATACTGAACGAATTCTCCATCTTCTACAAATCGCTATATACTTCCGAGACACAACCCTCTGAACACTCCTTATCGCAATTTTTCTCTGAAATCCGAGATCCCCAACACACTATGTCGGACTTATCCTCCTTGGAGTCAGATCTAACACACCAAGAACTATTAACTGCCCTTCAACATCTCAAAAAAGACAAAGCACCAGGACCAGACGGTTTCACTGTAGAGTTCTATCAGCATTTTTCTAAATTCATAATGCCCAAATTACATTCTCTAATAAACTCCTTCAGCACACTGGGTAGTTCATCGGGTTCTTTTTCAGAAGCACATATATGCCTCATCCCAAAAGAAGGTAAAGATTCTAAATATTGTAAGAATTATAGGCCTATATCTTTGGTCAACATTGACTATAAGATTTTTTCTAAAGCATTAGCCATACGTTTGGATTCCTACCTACCTGACCTATTGGGGAAAGAACAATCAGGATTCGTTAAGGGCAGATACATAACTGACAATACAAGACTCCTTTTAATGTTTTATCTAAATCCTCACACTTGAGACAATCCCTTGTGGCAATAGCTCTAGATGCCGAAAAGGCGTTTGATAGAGTTGAATGGACTTATTTGTTTTATACCCTCAAACGGTTCGGCTTTGGCCCTAAATTTACATCCCTTATTTCTCTCCTTTATTCTAGCCCTCGCGCAGCTGTATGCGCCAATGGCTTGATTTCCCCATATTTCGAGCTGGAGAGAGGCGTACGCCAGGGGTGCCCTCTGTCCCCCTTTCTTTTTAATTTAGCTCTGGAACCCTTTCTCTCTAAATTACGTCAAAATACAAATATACATGGTTTTCAAGCATCAAATACCCACATTAAATTCGCAGCCTACGCTGACGATATTTTGCTTTTTATGTCCGAACCAAATGACTCGATCCCTGCCTTTTGGCAGAGGTACGAACCTATTCTAATATTTCTGGTTATAAATTAAATGAGGATAAATGTGAGATTTTACCCTTGACTAAGTTTGCTTTTAAATCAGATTTTGATGCTTCCAATTTTACTTGGAGCCCCAAACACATTAAATATCTAGGATTGCACGTCACTCCTTCAATTTCAGACACAGTAACATTATGCATGAATAAATGCATACAAAAATCTCAGACTTAACCGCTAAATGGCATCCCCTCTATTTATCTTGGTGGGGACGCTTGGACACCATAAAAATGATGTTGTCGCCTATAATTTTATATACCATCTCCAACATTCCAGTCCCCATTTCTACTAAATTTTTTAAGAAGATCAACTCCTCCCTTTCTTCCTTCCTCTGGGGTAATAAGAGGTCCCGAATGTCTCTATTTAAATTATCCCGCCCTAAAATAGAGGGCGGGGTTAACTTTCCCGACTTTCAGATGTATCAGAGAGCATTCCTCTTACGCCAGGCCTCTCTTTGGTTGCTTGACCCCACGGAAGATTGTCCCTTATGGACCACGGTTGAACGTCTTTTTTATCTCCTTTCTCTTTTTATGAATACCTTTCTTTCTCACGCAAACCACAGGCTATGTCCACTCCCATAATCAAATCGACCTCTAAACTTTTGGAACCCACACTTATTCCTACACATAGCAATATAGACTCCTTCCTTAATTCAACAATTTGGCATAACAAAAACCTGACTATCCGTAACAAACCATTCTATTGGAAGACTTGGCGACAAAAAGGTTTAATATGGATACATCAGTTATCTCCACAATCGGACTTTTATCCTTTCCCACACTTAGTCAATTATTCAATTTACCTGCCTCTTTTATTCATGAATATAATCAACTTAAGAAGGCTGTGATGGACAGATACACTCTTTTAGCTGGCACATCTACTGCTCCCATGGTTTCGAATACCCCATCACAACTCCAGTCTTTGTTAAAAACTATGCCCAAAGCTTCCACTATATATAGATGCTTGCAGGGTAAAAGTAGCATTAGGCAGAAATCCAAAATAGAAGAGGCATGGGAGCGAGATTTTATGCTATCTTGGCCAGTGTCTATGTGGAATAAATTATGGCTCAAACTACGTAAATCGTCCAGAGCTGCTAACATAATACAAACGTTGTTTTTTGTTTACAACAGACTGTTACTCACACCGAACACCTTAAGTAAGAGATTTGTGACTGTATTAGATGTGTGTTGGACATGTTCTTCTCCGAATGCTAACTTATTTCATATGTTATTCTCTTGCTCAACTGTACATAGTTTCTGGAAACAAGTGTGGTCTCAAATTAACCTAATTTTTGGAGCTAAATTTTCTTTTTCCTTTACTAATGTCTTCCTGGGAAGTCTATCACCCTGTTGGGAGAATGTTACACTTAATGTTAAGATTATTGATTTACTAATAGCGGCTGCATTTCAACAAATTACTGTAAATTGGAAAGATTCCACAAAAATTTTGTATAAGGCATGGTGGTATGCTGTTTGCCATAATCATAGGCTGGACACCTCCTTTGTTTATCCCATACATATGGCAGCAAAACGTCTGGATTTGTGGTCACCTGTCACAATATATCTTGATACATGTGCAAAAAGGTATTCTCAAATGCAACCATTTCAACAAGAAGTTCCAAAACCCCCTTGATTCCCTTAGTCGTTCCTAGAATATTTGTTATTCCATTTTTCTTACCGATTTATTTCTAATGTATGTATATTTTCTTTTCTACTTATAAGTCCGATTCGTTTATCCTTATTGTAGCAAATTGCACTGTAATGACAGGAGTTTATTGTTATGAACTCTGAACTGACACCTTTATTTCTATCAATAAAAACTTTCTTTTCAAACTTAAAGGACTTCCAATTCACAATCTAGGAACTTGTGATTCTTCTTGGGGGGCATGGTGATGGGTGGTGATGGTGAGTGATGTGTGTGTTGGTGTGCAGGTGAGGGTGTGTGAGTGTGTGTTTTGCTGGGTATATGTGAGGTAGCTATTTGCTGGTGTGCTGATGGTGTGTGGCTTGTGTGAGGGATGAGCTGTGGGTGTGTGGTTGCTGTCTGTTGAGTGCTGGCAGTAGAATGGCATTTGCAAAGGATCATGGTTGGGATTTGTGTCCTTTATATGGGTGGAGTTGTGGGTGTGTCTTTGTTCTCTGTCCCCACCCTCCCCAGTATTTATTGGCTTTGTAATTGCTTGTTTGGCCTTTTTTGTGTATTTTTCCTTAGTACTTTTTGTGCATGTTGGAAACGTTCTTGTGACCGAGTCGGACCCTGCATTTGTCTCGTACGGTCTTCTCCGTTTCGTTCACGCTGTGTTTGTGCAGTTTTCTATGCTGCGTATGCGTCGGTCGCGGTGTTTTGTGTTACTTCGGCTCGCAGTTTTGTATGCGTGTCGGTCGTACGGCTTGTCCTCCGTTCGACTCGGTCGTGGTTTTCGCGCCTTGCATCGTACTTAGCGGTTTGGAGTTCGCGTGTACGTTTCGGTTGGATTTGTTCCGGGTGCGTGTCGGTCGGTTCGATTCGCGTGTTTTTCCGGCCGGATTGCTGTTTTCCGTGCGGCTCGGTCGTTCGGCTTGGGTTCACTACGTGTCGGTCGGATTTTGCACGCCTTGCATCGTACTTGGCGTGTCGGGCACCACAGGTACGTGTCGGTCGGAATAAATTCCGGCTCCGAGTCGGTCGGTGCTTTTTCCGGCCCGAATCGGAATCGACCCCTCTGTGTCTTTCAAGGGTCTGCAAACCCACCAAGTTCAAGACAACACAGTCCGGAGACTGTACCAGACACAGCCCGTAGGCTCGTGCCGCTCAACCATGGCGCCACATTTTCCAAGAATTCAAGTCACTCACCTGGTGCACTCAGGTCTAGCAATATTATTCTCCACTGCCGACTCTTCGGACCAAACGGTCAAATCCGAGGTTCCGCCTTCTCAGGACTCCGGCCGGTGACAACTAGACGAGGAGTCGCCCGATCAGCGGGGCGGGGCAGTCAAGAGAACCGGGCTCTTATCGTGTGGGGATCCCCGATCTGTCTGACCGACCGGACACCACCTCAACCCTACAACCGGATTATGGGCGAGTTGGGTGACCTTGCGAAGTCCCTGTTTGGGCGCCAACTGATGGAAGTGACCCGAAAAGGGTCACCCGGGTTTCCTACAACCACCTTATAGCCTTCCCCAAAATGAAGAGTCGGTCAGACAGTAGAGAATATAAAACAATTGTTTATTACCAATACTCTGCAGAGGAGTCCAATCTGACCTGCACCCTAAGATGTCTGCCGAGGGACTGGCCCCCCAACAGTCGGCAACGCATAATCATTCCTCCCAAGTGTAGGAAGGTGGAATCTGACTATATGGTTGCCCCCACTTTTTTTATGGTGTTTTGCTGGTTTATGACTTAGTTGGACTGGGACCCTGCTATTCAGGGCCCCAGTCTATCTGCTCTCTCTAAACGACATGGAGTGCACTCTAGGTGCACTAGTGATTGGATACTGTGGTGCCTTATGAGTCCCTAGTATATGGTACCTTAGGTGCCAAGGGCATAGGTACTTCACAGGCCTACCAGGGGCTGCAGCATGTGTTATGCCACCCCTGGGAAGCAGTCTAAATCTGACACCACAGGCCTGCTACTGCAGCCTGGGTGAGGTGGTGCTAGCACCCCTCACTGAGATATAGGTTTCCTATATCTCTCCTGCACACACATATAAACCTATCAGTCACCCCTAAGGCAGGCCCTATCAATCCTGAGGGCAGGGTGCTTGGCTTCTATGTGAGGGGGTGCCTCTGCATGAGCAGGGCCCCTCTGCAGTTCTCAGAGTCCATTCTCTGGTGCTGTTTGTGGATGCGGTTAAACCATATACTATTTAAGTGCATTATATCCTCGCGGTAAATGCTAACTTTGGAATGGCTGCATCAAAACATGTCGTGTTTGGTGTCAAACATCTTGGAATACTACCCCCCGCCAATCTTGGCGGCGGGGGTAGCATTCCACCCTTCTAGAGGGATAAGACATGTACCTGCTGTGGAAACGCGGTAGAATCCTAAAGAGCCCTGGCATCACAAAATGGATGCCACCAGTCACAGACACTGGGCTGCCCTCCTGCTGATGACCGAAACTCGCAGTGGAGGAAGCCCAACAATAGGCATCCTGTCACAGGGAGGTGTAACCACCTCCCAGACAGGGTTTAGTGTATTGGGGCTGGGTGGGTGCACTCTTAGAGTGCTTTGAAGTCCTGCACTGGGGGAGCAGAAGGCTCCTCTGTGCATATGCCAGTTCAAACCAGCTCAGGGGCTACCTGCCCCTGCTCTGGCGCGAAACTGGACAAAGGGAAGTGGGTGTAGCCACCCCTCCCTTGACCCTCCCATAGGTGGGGTCATAGAGCTAGTCCATCCCCTCTTTTTAGTATAAGAGGGGGAACCTTGCCATTGCAAGGCAGATAACCCCTGGACGACGCTCTACAGAAGAATCCTGGCCCTTCGACGTTCCACTACCTTTGGAAGACAGAAGAATCTCCCTTGGAGTCAAGGAGTGACTCCCCTGCTTGGCAGGCACCAAAAACGACAACGACGGTCGCAAACTACGCCGCTCCCGCCGGAGTCCGAAGTCCCTGCAGCCCAGGAAGTGGATTTCCTGACCTCTCCCAGGCCATCGTGAGTCCCCAGCGAAGCTGAGGCAAGTGGACCCCACGAGTAACGAGGAACCGCGACCCCTGGGTACCGTGCACTATTGTCGAGTGCAACCCCTTCACAACGTTCCACGAACTTGTGCTTTGGACCACGTGTGGTCCCGACCTCCAACAGGAATCCCTCCGAAGATCAGAGGCCTACACCGTCCCGAGTGACCGTGGGCCCCTGTTGAGTGATTCCGCCCGAGGTGTCTTCGCGATCCCTTGCCCGCTGGCTTGTGGGTCCCCAGAAGACTTCCTAAAGAAACCAAAGGGCTCCCTGGTTGCTCCAGGCCTGCCCTGACTTACCCTCGCTGGGTGAGTTCCACAGACCTTGCTGGTCTGCGCCATCGACTTTTCTTCATCTCCCCGAGACTTGCGGCTGCCAAGGCTTGTTGGCTCCGATCGAGTTGCCGACACCGCAGTCAGCTGCAGACGTCGAGGACACACCGAATCCAGCTCCTGGTCGTCGTCGACGCCTCCTGGACCACGTGGCTGAAGAGTCAAGGCACCTGCAACCGACCTGAAGCGACCGACGACGGTGGGCATCCATCTTCCTTGCCCCGGGTCACTGCCAAGTGACTTTGAACACTGTCCCCTCTGCTTTCAGGTCATCCTTCTTCAGAATCCAGGCTTGGATTCCACCGGACACTTCTTCAGCTCCCGCAAGCAGCAAGTCTTCTTTGTTCGCCATTGAAAACGACGCCGCGACCCGACACCAAAGGACACCTGTGCACCCGGCTTCCCTGGGTGAGGTAACTCCAGCACTACGGTGCTCCTGTGGGTGTGGGCCCTAGAACTACTTACCCTGTAAGTGACTTGCTTGTAGGTTCTCCCGAAGTATCCTAAAACTCTTTATTTCCAACCGCGACTTGCCCCATTGAAGTTAACGGCGATTCGCGCCTGTGTATCCACACTGCACGCGTCCCCCGTGGGTCCTTTACTTACCTGCCTTGGGTGGTTTTGTGAGGCCCCAGCACTTCTGAAGGCCCTAGGCCTTGTCTCCTTGCAAGTCGTTGTTTCTAAGTCTCTTACTTAGTATATGGTCTGGTACGCCCCTAGGGCCCCAGCCATATTTTGTGCTTAACTTATTGAGAAACGTTGATTTGTGCATATGTTTGTCTTCTAATCTCATAAAGAGATTAGTAGAGAGTTATTTAGAATAAATACATATATATTTGATATATATACCTGTGTGGTGTCTTTTCATTTGGTGATTCAAGAGATTATATGGTAAAACAAGCTGCTTTACATTCCTCCGAGACTTAGCCTGAAGGCTGCTCTCCACAGCTACCACTAGGATAGCTTTCTTTAAAAGGTTGTCTTAAACCTATCTACCATAAGAGTCGATTTGGACTGGTGCAAGGTGCCCACTATAATTAGTGGACAGCATATGCCAGGCCAACTTCTCACATTGGTGGGCAGCGTGTGGGATTCCAGCTTGCCATTGTTTTACCAGAAAATCTCTATTTGAATTACTAACTGAAAACCATTATAGGTACTCAAGGTACATATAAAGTCAAGCTTAGTATCAATAAGTTCTACTGAACTTAGAGCTGTGTGCCAAGGGATAGCACACCCTTTCCACAGCTCAAGCTAGGATCAGTAGGCCACAAACTAGTGTAGGTAGTACAACACTGCACAACACTAGAATGTCCTTAAAGGGTGGACCCAGTGGATCCACTCAGCCTCAGTATAAGGACATGGCTTTCTCTGACTTGAGAGCCATGTGTGTTGACAGACACCTGAGGATAGGACAGAGTCCCTCAACACTCCACCTGATAGATCTGCTGACAGCAGATGACCTTAGATTGGCTCTAGGAGCTAAAGGGTTTGAATCAGTGGGTGGGTCAGTCATAGTATCTGGGTCAGATGATGAAAATCAGAATGACCAAGACTCTGTGATTGAAGGGCCAGGCTCCAAGGGGCCTGAAAAGGACAGAGGAATTCTCCATAAGAGAACTGACAGAGTGGATGAGAGGCACAGATCCCCTTCCAGGGAATCTGAGCACTCTTATCACTCTGGCAGAGAATTTGTCCAAGAGAGGAGCTCATACTTTAACTTAAGAGAGACCTCCTCTGAGAGAAGGTGCAAACTGCTCCAGTATGAGGAAGCCAAAGTGGCCCTCAGAACCAAGCAGTTGGCACTGGATAGAGAAGCCCTGGAGATCCAGAGAGCTTCCAGAAGGGAGGGTTTAGAACCCCCTGGTGGCAGCAACAGTGTCCCTAGAGGCAGAGAATATGTCCCTGACCATAGGAACCTGAGCAAGGTTGTTCCTCCCTACCAGAGTGGGGATGATATCCACAAATGGATAACTGCTATGGAGAGGGCCTGTAGAGTACAGCAGGTCCCCCAAAAGCAGTGGGCAGCAATCTTGTGGCTCTCCTTTTCAGATAAAGGAAGAGACAAGCTCCTCACTGTTAGAGAGGAGGATGCTGATGATTATGAGGTCCTGAAGAGTGCACTGATAGATGGGTTTGGCTTAACCACTGAAGAGTACAGGTTGAAGTTCAGAGATACCCAGAAGGCACAGACTCAGGACTGGACAGACTTTGTAGATTGTGCATCCAAGGCTCTGGAGGGTTGGCTGGTTGGCAGTAGGGTTACTGATTTCAAAGGATTTTATAATCTAATGATGAGAGAACAGATCCTTAATAATTGTCAAAACCAGCTTTTACACCAGTACCTGGTGGACTCTGATCTGACCTCTCCCCAAGAATTGGGAAAGAAGGCAGACAAATGGGTCAGAACCAGGGTAAGGCCTAAGAATCAGGGTGGTGACCACAAGAAAGATTCTACCAAGTCCCAAGAGAAAGGTGGGGATAAATCTAAGGATAAGTCCACTACAGGGCCCCAAAATTCCTCTTCTGGGGGTGGGTCCCAAACTCCTTCCTCTCCTGAAAAGAAACCATATTGCCATGTCTGTAAAAAGCCTGGGCACTGGAAAACTGATCCCAGTTGCCCCAGGATTGGCAATAAAGAAAATGTTCCTCCAA
The DNA here is from genome assembly GCA_963921515.1 of Calotriton arnoldi. Lineage (NCBI taxonomy): Eukaryota > Metazoa > Chordata > Amphibia > Caudata > Salamandridae > Calotriton > Calotriton arnoldi. Next base: position 383,402 of record CAWUFW010014747.1, read on the forward strand.
CAACTACTACCACCCCTCCTGGTACTACCAGTAGTAATCCTCCAGTTGGGAGTAGTGCACCCAAAAAGTTAGGTGCTTTTGCAAGAGGAACAGAGGTGGGCCCTAGTTTAGACAGGACCCCCTCAACAGACTCCTCAGATTCTGATGGTGGTATAGGATTTGCCACCTTTACCGTGGGTCCCATAGCATTGGGCAGGTACAGACTGGAGCCAATGATTAATGGTCAGAAAGCTGTGGCATTTAGGGACACAGGGGCTAGTGTCACCATGGTGGCAGGAAAACTAGTCCCCCTCACCAGCTTTTACCTGAGTTTAAATACCAGGTGACCAACATTGATGGTGTCAGAACAGATCACCCCATGGCCATAGTCAATCTCAGCTGGGAGGGGGTCACAGGCCCAAAAGAGTGGCAGTGTCCCCAACCCTACCTGTAGATTGCCTGATGGGCAATGATTTGGAAATTTCAGCCTGGGCTGAAGTTGAACACCAAACCCATCTTAGGATGTTGGGCGTCCCTGCAAAGGTTAGGGGGGCTGTGATGGCCACAGCCCCAGCCCAGGAATTTGGAGAGATGGAGCCTGGAAGAATGGCCCACTCTCCCCAGAAGAGAGCACAAGGGTTGAAGAAAAGTCTTCTTCCCTCCAGACAGTAGGTAAGGGTCAGCCTCCTCAGGGAACTGACCCTACCCCTAGTGAAGGAACTGCCACAGAGGTAGTCAGGCCTGGCCTGCCCACCCCCTGATGGCAGAGGACCCTTACAAGGTGGTACCCAGTCTGGAGCAGGTAACCTGCCCCTCTCTACCCTGCCTCAGTCAGCCCAGGGCTGCAGAGGTCAGGGAGGTCAGTGGACCCCCAGGGCCCCCTGTCCAGAGGAACCCCCCATCAGCAGATTAGGGGCACCCAGGCTAGTAGCCCTAGCCAGGTAGAAATTCCTCAACCCACTGAGGGATCCCCCATACCTTTATGTAGGGACCTCCCCCAGAAGGACTCTGTTAGGCAAGGGCAAACCTGGGACCAAAAGGTTCCAAACATGCCATGTCCCTCCAGTGTTCCACCCAAAGGGACCCAACCCCCGGCTGTAGGCAGTCAAAGGTTGACCCTTAGAGCAGAGTACCACTCAGTCATGGAAAGACAGGCATACATGGTGACCAGTGAGCTGAGAAAGCTGAGGCCAACATTCCTAGGGCCACACTTCCCTACTCAGACACCTCACCAGCCTGGTACTTTACCAAAGCACACCACAGGTAGTGATTCCCCATGGTGGAGACCCTCTCATACCCTTAGGGTGAGGCATTGCTTAGTGGACCATAAGACAGGGGGCAACCATGCTAGTGCAGGTGCTTCCTTATATGGCCACTTAGTCAATAAAGGCTCAACTGGCCAAGGTTAGCCTTATCTCCTTTCGTTTGGGGGGGTTATGTAGGAAGGTGGAATCTGACTATATGGTTGCCCCCACTTTTTTATGGTGTTTTGCTGGTTTATGACTTAGTTGGACTGGGACCCTGCTATTCAGGGCCCCAGTCTATCTGCTCTCTCTAAACGACATGGAGTGCACTCTAGGTGCACTAGTGATTGGATACTGTGGTGCCTTATGAGTCCCTAGTATATGGTACCTTAGGTGCCAAGGGCATAGGTACTTCACAGGCCTACCAGGGGCTGCAGCATGTGTTATGCCACCCCTGGGAAGCAGTCTAAATCTGACACCACAGGCCTGCTACTGCAGCCTGGGTGAGGTGGTGCTAGCACCCCTCACTGAGATATAGGTTTCCTATATCTCTCCTGCACACACATATAAACCTATCAGTCACCCCTAAGGCAGGCCCTATCAATCCTGAGGGCAGGGTGCTTGGCTTCTATGTGAGGGGGTGCCTCTGCATGAGCAGGGCCCCTCTGCAGTTCTCAGAGTCCATTCTCTGGTGCTGTTTGTGGATGCGGTTAAACCATATACTATTTAAGTGCATTATATCCTCGCGGTAAATGCTAACTTTGGAATGGCTGCATCAAAACATGTCGTGTTTGGTGTCAAACATCTTGGAATACTACCCCCGCCAATCTTGGCGGCGGGGGTAGCATTCCACCCTTCTAGAGGGATAAGACATGTACCTGCTGTGGAAACGCGGTAGAATCCTAAAGAGCCCTGGCATCACAAAATGGATGCCACCAGTCACAGACACTGGGCTGCCCTCCTGCTGATGACCGAAACTCGCAGTGGAGGAAGCCCAACAATAGGCATCCTGTCACAGGGAGGTGTAACCACCTCCCAGACAGGGTTTAGTGTATTGGGGCTGGGTGGGTGCACTCTTAGAGTGCTTTGAAGTCCTGCACTGGGGGAGCAGAAGGCTCCTCTGTGCATATGCCAGTTCAAACCAGCTCAGGGGCTACCTGCCCCTGCTCTGGCGCGAAACTGGACAAAGGGAAGTGGGTGTAGCCACCCCTCCCTTGACCCTCCCATAGGTGGGGTCATAGAGCTAGTCCATCCCCTCTTTTTAGTATAAGAGGGGGAACCTTGCCATTGCAAGGCAGATAACCCCTGGACGACGCTCTACAGAAGAATCCTGGCCCTTCGACGTTCCACTACCTTTGGAAGACAGAAGAATCTCCCTTGGAGTCAAGGAGTGACTCCCCTGCTTGGCAGGCACCAAAAACGACAACGACGGTCGCAAACTACGCCACTCCCGCCGGAGTCCGAAGTCCCTGCAGCCCAGGAAGTGGATTTCCTGACCTCTCCCAGGCCATCGTGAGTCCCCAGCGAAGCTGAGGCAAGTGGACCCCACGAGTAACGAGGAACCGCGACCCCTGGGTACCGTGCACTATTGTCGAGTGCAACCCCTTCACAACGTTCCACGAACTTGTGCTTTGGACCACGTGTGGTCCCGACCTCCAACAGGAATCCCTCCGAAGATCAGAGGCCTACACCGTCCCGAGTGACCGTGGGCCCCTGTTGAGTGATTCCGCCCGAGGTGTCTTCGCGATCCCTTGCCCGCTGGCTTGTGGGTCCCCAGAAGACTTCCTAAAGAAACCAAAGGGCTCCCCTGGTTGCTCCAGGCCTGCCCTGACTTACCCTCGCTGGGTGAGTTCCACAGACCTTGCTGGTCTGCGCCATCGACTTTTCTTCATCTCCCCGAGACTTGCGGCTGCCAAGGCTTGTTGGCTCCGATCGAGTTGCCGACACCGCAGTCAGCTGCAGACGTCGAGGACACACCGAATCCAGCTCCTGGTCGTCGTCGACGCCTCCTGGACCACGTGGCTGAAGAGTCAAGGCACCTGCAACCGACCTGAAGCGACCGACGACGGTGGGCATCCATCTTCCTTGCCCGGGTCACTGCCAAGTGACTTTGAACACTGTCCCCTCTGCTTTCAGGTCATCCTTCTTCAGAATCCAGGCTTGGATTCCACCGGACACTTCTTCAGCTCCCGCAAGCAGCAAGTCTTCTTTGTTCGCCATTGAAAACGACGCCGCGACCCGACACCAAAGGACACCTGTGCACCCGGCTTCCCTGGGTGAGGTAACTCCAGCACTACGGTGCTCCTGTGGGTGTGGGCCCTAGAACTACTTACCCTGTAAGTGACTTGCTTGTAGGTTCTCCCGAAGTATCCTAAAACTCTTTATTTCCAACCGCGACTTGCCCCATTGAAGTTAACGGCGATTCGCGCCTGTGTATCCACACTGCACGCGTCCCCCGTGGGTCCTTTACTTACCTGCCTTGGGTGGTTTTGTGAGGCCCCAGCACTTCTGAAGGCCCTAGGCCTTGTCTCCTTGCAAGTCGTTGTTTCTAAGTCTCTTACTTAGTATATGGTCTGGTACGCCCCTAGGGCCCCAGCCATATTTTGTGCTTAACTTATTGAGAAACGTTGATTTGTGCATATGTTTGTCTTCTAATCTCATAAAGAGATTAGTAGAGAGTTATTTAGAATAAATACATATATATTTGATATATATACCTGTGTGGTGTCTTTTCATTTGGTGATTCAAGAGATTATATGGTAAAACAAGCTGCTTTACATTCCTCCGAGACTTAGCCTGAAGGCTGCTCTCCACAGCTACCACTAGGATAGCTTTCTTTAAAAGGTTGTCTTAAACCTATCTACCATAAGAGTCGATTTGGACTGGTGCAAGGTGCCCACTATAATTAGTGGACAGCATATGCCAGGCCAACTTCTCACACCAAGTGTCTCCTAACCATGCCCACAATGGAAAGTTACCAGCTTAGGCCAAACATGAACAAAGGAGGCACAGAGGGATGGACTACCACCTGCCAGATGGGTACATGTTATCACTATCTCAAGGTTGCCGTGCTGGGTTTCGGTGCCTCCTAACGTGGGAGCCGAGCTACACACAAAGATAGGTATGCGAGGGCAAAATGGCCTATTCATTAGTAAGACAGAAGGCAACCTTGAGCAAAAGAGAAAATAATAACGGAATACAGCGTTCTGCTGAGGCAAGCAATACGAACAGTGAGGCCTGGTACAGACACAGCCTAATTGGGATTACGAAATACAAAATGGAGTCACACTTGCTAACTGAAGCTTGCACATTGCATGGATAACTCAGTGGGTTACATGACAAGAATACGAATGGTGTCTCATTTAGCCGCACACTGCTAACCTAATATAGTGTAAAATCAGAATGGGATTTTCAAATCTAACGGTGTGTCAGTGAGTGGGTGTGTGAGTGGTGCTATGGATTATGGGCATTACTTAGGGCATTCTAAGTAATGGACTCTGCTCTCAGCAGTAGATGACAAGAAAGAACCCCCTCGTCACAATCACTACGTAAGATATTGCGTAGAAAAAAGCAAGGATATGAACACCTCCATCACAAATTACAGATAACTTTTCACTGTGGAAATGCAGAGAAAACACACTTGCTTTGCCTTGGCCATGCACACAAAGCTAGGATGAATAGTACTTTACAGAAGTGGAGCTTTAACACAGGCACTTGCTTTGTTTATATCCGTAAGTGCTTCCAGTTGAGGTTCAATTTCTATGAAACTAGAATTGTGCCATAATAAAGCCTGCCTTGTGTATTTATTCAAGCAGGGGCCACCATTTGTGCAAAACCTCTACCTGAGTGGAGTACTTTCTACTGGCAAATTAGTAAGTGCTACCTCGTTGGGTAAATGTATAGTGCGTCTCCTACACTACAACTGCGCAGAGGACACCGAAAAAATGTCTCCAGTGACCTTGTATGTCTGTATCTTTGCCAATGTGATTGTTCCTCGAGCGCCTTCATCAGGGGCAACTGCAGAGAAAACACACTTGGATAAGTACATAAGTAAGTGCTTCTTTGTTTGGTGGAGATGCAATCGTATTCCTAGGCATCAAGACCCTGTCTCCAAAATCAGAGGGAAATGTGCTCCGGAACCTTTTAGTAAGCTGTCCATCATCCTGAGAAAAGGGAGGAAAGACATTGCATACTACTAACGTATATGGGGTGGGTCCAAATGAGTGGCGTTGCTAGGCAAGTTTACATACTTCTAATTTTTTTAAGTTTAGACTTTCAGCAGCAGATGATAAAAAATAACCACTCTTCACCGACACTCCATGAGATATTGCACTCAAGAAAATCAAGGATGCAAACACATCCATCACCGATTAAAGATAACTTTTTATGTTGGAAATACTGAAAAAACACACTTACTTTGCCTTGGTCATGCGCAAGAAGTTAGTATTATTAGTACTTTACAGAAGTAGATCTTTAACTGGGGGGTATCAAGGCCCCTGCGGCCCCTGCCTCCTGAGGGAGCCCGCATTGCTTTCACACACAGGGAGTTCTTCACATGCAGTCTCTTGTGTGTGAAAGCAATCCTTTCTTCTGATTCCTTGCTTGCTTGACAAGGTACAGGAATATGCATGAAGAAACACTCCCACTCGACCTGCATCTATTCGTCAATGGCTACTGTTAGCTCGATGGGCTACCCTTTGCTGTGGGAATCAGTGGATACAACAATATTGCATTTATTTATATCTTTGTTTATTGTTATCCTTATTTTTAATTGATCTAGAAAAGAGTAAAACATTTTTTTTGCATATACTTTTTTTTTAAAAACATAGCTTTTGTGCTCATATATACAATTCAATTTACATATGGTTCAGCATTTTATGATTCTCTCATTTGTACAGACAATAGATCATGATTTTACATATCCCCATATTGTGATCAAACTATCATCACATCACATCACACCTCACATCCCATCGCAAACTTTCATGCCAAACTCACACATTCACACATCACATACATTTCTAATTCAGCTTAAAATGCCTGCGACATTGAGATCATGGGGAGAACCCTTCATTGATATCCATGATTATACTGCCAGCTGGGGATCCATAAGGCCTTATGGATCCCCAGCTGGCAGTATAATCATGGATATCAATGAAGGGTTCTCCCCATGAACCATATGTAAATTGAATTGTATATATGAGCACAAAAGCTATGTTTTTAAAAAAAAGTATATGTAAAAAAATGTTTTACTCTTTTCTAGATCAATTAAAAATAAGGATAACAATAAACAAAGATATAAATAAATGCAATATTGTTGTATCCATTGATTCCCACAGCAAAGGGTAGCCCATCGAGCTAACAGTAGCCATTGACGAATAGATGCAGGTTGAGTGGGAGTGTTTCTTCATGCATATTTCTGTTTTCCCCCCCTTCTCCCAGACCTCATAATTAATTTTAGGCGGTACCTTCGGTTTTTGAATAAGTTGACAACGGACAGGGAAACAGACCAAAGCTCCACTTCCAGCAAACAAAAGCCTTTTTCCACTCTAACTTACTGGAAGCGTAGTGTCTGCTATGACTTGGTGGGAGCGGTTAAAGCTCCTGCCAAGCCTCAGCAAACAGATATATCCTGGGGGTGGTCACCCTGGGACGTAGCAGGAGCAGGCGTTGGGGGGTGGTGGTCCCCAGGGCCATTATTGACTCCAGGAGCGGGGGCCGCATGGACCCATCATTTGATTTAGTAGGTTCTCCCCAGTGGTGGTCTCTGGGGCAGAGAATGACCCAGGAATGTGACCTCGCAGCCCGCTCCCATTTTAAAAATATAAATTGGATTGAGGAGGCGGTAGTCCCTGGGGCCCTAGAGGGTCTGTGAGGCACCCCATTACAAAGAAAGTAGCCCCAGGGATGTGGTGGCCCCTGGGGGTCTGCTAGTAGCCTCAGATTTATTTACCATTACCCCCGGGGAGGTGGTGGTCCCTGGGACATAAAATGCCTGAGGAGGGGTGCCCCGTGTGCCCCTCTCCTTTAATTTGAGTTAGGCTGCATGCCCCTGGCTAATTAGTGGAGAAGCATGAGAGCCTGTGCTTCTATTTTTTTGGGGGGGGGGCTGGAGACGCGTATCCAGCGTGACTACCACCCAACATTTTTTTTAAAAAAAGGTTTTTGCCCCACACAGGGTTGCAAGAGGCCTACGGGGTCAAGGTATTCCTACCCTGCCCCTTTTTCCTTATTTAATGGGTTTTTTGGGGACTCGGTTAAAGCAGAGTCCCAAGATGGCTGCTAACACTTCCTGGTTAATTGTTGACGGACAATCAGATTTGAGTATGTGGACTGTTGGATCCTTGGAGGATCCGCATCCCTAGAAAAACTTTTTTTTTTTTAAATTCTCCAAAACTAGGGAATGGATCTACACCAAATAACCAAAAGCAGTCTTTCTGGACCAAGAGCTAGCTTTCTGCCAAGTTTGGTGTAATTTCCGTCCAGCGGTTGGGCTGTAGTCGGGTTCAAAATCCCTATGGGAATTACCATTGGAAAAAGCTATTCTTTTTCTCAGCCCCCACTTGATGGATTACCCTGAAACTTTGCATGCAGAACAAGACTCACTATGATCACTTTTTTGGGGAAAATTTCGAGAAGATGCGTCAGGCGGCGCCAAAGATATAGGCAAAGCAAAAATTGCTTTTTCAATGGAAACATGATCCTAATTGACTGACAATAGTATATAAATATATATATGTGTGTATATAAATATCTACACATACATATATTTATATACACATCTATATATATAAATATCTACACATACATATATTTATATACACATCTATATATATGTATACATATATGTGTGTATATATATATATATATGTATATATATATATATATATATATATATTTCACCAACAAAGGACTCGTCCTGACGGCATTTGCGGCGCTCTGTGACGGTGCGATCCGTGGAAAACGGCAGAGTCCAGCCGTGATATGTCACCAAGGATTCCCTTTTGAGGAAGGAACCACTCGCACTCACGGGTATTTGTGCACGCTCTTAGATTTTATTAAAGCGGCAACATTCTCCAACCAGTAAAGAACCCCTACGCGTTTCAGTCTGCCCTCAGACCTTGCTCACGGGTAACCAACGCTGCAATTGCTGCTTCATTTAAACTAATCACCTGACATTATGTCACATCCTGTTCTCTACAGCGCTAGGCATTCTGGTAGATGTAGTCTTTTGCATTTTTATCGTGAATTTTAAATAAGTGATTTTGTGAATCAAACAAATTAAATTGATATATCTAAAATACAGTGAAACTAGTGAGTGCCATGAGTGTTACAGTTATCCAATATGTAATTAAACTGATCTATTAAGCTAATACTTTGACAACAACCCATTCATTTGGTTACATTTTGCCTGCCACAAACATCCTTTCTCAATTCTATTCAGGTATATTGCCCAAATTAAAATATTTTGCCCTCTAGTGGGCTTTCAAGGACGTGAGTTACCAATATTGGTGACTTTCTTCAAATTTACCTATTCTTAAAACTAGTAACATGCAACTATAATTAAAACCAAACACATATCTGATATTTCCATTTCATAAAAAGATTTTCTATGACCAAAATTTGTTATGTTATGAGATAAGAAAGGCCCTAAATGATACTATGAGAAATTGCCTAATTTCAAAATCTCTTTCCAAATTTGAGAAAATTTACGATTGTACAGATTCTTTACAAGCAATATATTTCTATTTTTAATGTCGTTAAAGGTGGGAGTACATCTCTTCATCCTTATTAAGGCCAAAGGGGCCAGGGTTCTGAAAGATAAAATGTGACGTGATTCCCTTTGTCTCAGAGTTTTCCCGATTGCCACCTCTCACATGGCATTCGACCATTTCCACTGCGTAGAATTTTTGTTTCTTCCAGTCCCCATCATGATACTTTTCCATATGTTCAGCCATGGCATAGCCACGATCCTTATTGACTGTGGCTCTCACATGCTCCAGTATTCGTTTTTTGAGTTCACAAACCGTGCTCCCTACATATTTCAATTTGCAGGGACACTCAATGATGTAAACCACAAACTGACTTTTACAGTTGATTAATTGATTGATTCTCCATTTCTTCCAGTTTGCCATTGTGATTTCCTTCGTATTTTGTGCGATTTGACATACTTTACACGTTGAGCATTTGAAAAAGCCCTTAACGTTTATCCAAGTTTTTGTTTTCTCATATTGAAATGACTGTGGACTAGTTCATCTTTTAGATTTTTCTCTCTCCTGTATGTAATTTTTGGATGATTGCCAACAATATTCCTCATAGTTTTATCTAAGCATAAAATGTTCCAATTTTTTCGAAGGATGTGCTCAATTTGCTTTGACTCCGTTGAAAATGTTGTAATTAATCTTATAGCATCCTGATCATTGTTTATTTGGGGCAATTTCTGTTTTATGATCTCTGATCTTGGTTGTTTTTCTGTTCTTTCAAGACAATCTTTTAATACATTTTTGTTGTATTTTCTGTTTCTGAATCTGATCATTGTTTGTTTGCTATGTTTTTTCCATTCATTTTCTTCAGATCATATCCATCTTATCCTCAATAATTCACCATATGGTATGTTTCTGATTAATGAGGTTTGATGGAAGCTTTCTGCATGCAGTGTTGCATTGGTCGTTGTTGCCTTGCGATGTAGAGTGGTATGTACTTTGTTTTCCTAATGTAAATTTCAGTGTCCAGGAATACCACTCGGGTTTCACTGATGTCATACGTGAAGTGTAGGTTGGTGTTTGTATTGTTGAGGATATCGAAATAGATTTTAAATTCTTCCATGGATCCATCCCAAATAATTAAAAGATCGTCTATATATCTCAGCCAAGATATTATTTTTTCAACATATCGATCATTATTTGGGTTCCATGCCACCTTTGTTCCCACCAACCCATTGTCAAACACGCATAACTGGGACTGAAAGAAAACCCCATCGCTGTCCCATCCTTTTGTAAAAAATGTCCTCTCCAAACATGAAGATGTTTTGAGTCAAACATAAGCTAATCATCTCCATTATCATAGCATTGTGGTTGGCAAATTGAATATTGCGATCCTTTAAAAAGTATTGACAGGCAGCCATTCCAAAAGTATTTTCAATGTTGGTGTATAGCCCAATTACATCCATGGTTATCAATTTATAAGTGGGTTCCCAATTTAGCCCTTGTACATTTCTGAGAAGGTCGCTCGTATCTCTGAGGTATGATGTTAAACCCTTAACATATGGAAATAAGTATCCATCCACAAAATTGGCAATTGGTTCCAGGAGTGACCCCTTTGCTGAAACGATTGGCCTCCCTGGTGGTTTCATGGGGTTTTTATGTATTTTTGGGAGAAAGTACATTGTTGCAGTGACAGGATGATCGGTCGTGAGATACTTTTTTCATCATTGTCAATTAATTTCTTTTCCCACCATTGTTTTAATTTTTGTCCAGATTTTCTTTATATCGCAATGTTGGATTTTCTTTAAGCTTTTCATAATGTCTCGTATTATTTAACTGTGAATAGGCTTCTTCCACATAGAAATCTTTGTCCAAAATGATAATATTTCCACCTTTGTCCGCCATCTTTATTTCAATGTTATTATCAGATTTTAGAGTCTTGATGGCGTTACGTTCTTTTAGTGTCAGATTGAACTTCTTTTTCTTTTTGTTTCTAAGTTGGTATAAATCTTTTATCACTGCCTCATGGAAGATTTCGATTTTATTTCCAGTTGGCATTTGTGGGTAATACTTTGATTTTGGTCTCTTGCCACTGGTTCCTTCCCCCAGTTGAATACAGTATGTTTCCAGGTCTCTGGGCTGTTCATTCCCCTCAATATCAAGTTCCATTAGTGTTACAAACGGATCTACATCTGCCACTGTAAGATCCATTGTAAGCGTATCCTTGTATTTTTTTGAAACTGCCAGGTTGGGATTTTCATGGAAGGTTTTTGCCAACTTTAATTTTCGAACATATTTGTATATGTCTATCCGGGTTTGAGCCATATCCATTTCAAAATTGGAACATTTTATGCTTAGATAAAACTATGAGGAATATTGTTGGCAATCATCCAAAAATTACATACAGGAGAGCGAAAAATCTAAAAGAAGAACTAGTCCACAGTCATTTCAATATGAGAAAACAAAAACTTGGATAAACGTTAAGGGCTTTTTCAAATGCTCAACGTGTAAAGTATGTCAAATCGCACAAAATACGAAGGAAATCACAATGGCAAACCGGAAGAAATGGAGAATCAATCAATTAATCAACTGTAAAAGTCAGTTTGTGGTTTACATCATTGAGTGTCCCTGCAAATTGAAATATGTAGGGAGCACGGTTTGTGAACTCAAAAACGAATACTGGAGCATGTGAGAGCCACAGTCAATAAGGATCGTGGCTATGCCGTGGCTGAACATATGGAAAAGTATCATGATGGGGACTGGAAGAAACTAAAATTCTACGCAGTGGAAATGGTCGAATGCCATGTGAGAGGTAGCAATCGGGAAAAAACTCTGAGACAAAGGGAATCACGTCACATTTTATCTTTCAGAACCCTGGCCCCCTTTGGCCTTAATAAGGATGAAGAGATGTACTCCCACCTTTAACGACATTAAAAATAGAAATATATTGCTTGTAAAGAATCTGTACAATCGTAAATTTTCTCAAATTTGGAAAGAGATTTTGAAATTAGGCAATTTCTCATAGTATCATTTAGGGCCTTTCTTATCTCATAACATAACAAATTTTGGTCATAGAAAATCTTTTTATGAAATGGAAATATCAGATATGTGTTTGGTTTTAATTATAGTTGCATGTTACTAGTTTTAAGAATAGGTAAATTTGAAGAAAGTCACCAATTTTGGTAACTCACGTCCTTGAAAGCCCACTAGAGGGCAAAATATTTTCATTTGGGCAATATACCTGAATAGAATTGAGAAAGGATGTTTGTGGCAGGCAAAATGCAACCAAATGAATGGGTTGTTGTCAAAGTATTAGCTTAATAGATCAGTTTAATTACATATTGGAAAACTGTAACAGGCATGGCACTCACTAGTTTCACTGTATTTTAGATATATCAATTTAATTCGTTTGATTCACAAAATCACTTATTTAAAATTCACGATAAAAATGCAAAAGACTACATCTACCAGAATGCCTAGAGCTGTAGAGAACAGGATGTGACATAATGTCAGGTGATTAGTTTAAATGAAGCAGCAATTGCAGCGTTGGTTACCCGTGAGCAAGGTCTGAGGGCAGACTGAAACGCGTAGGGGTTCTTTACTGGTTGGAGAATGTTGCCGCTTTAATAAAATCTAAGAGCGTGCACAAATACCCGTGAGTGCGAGTGGTTCCTTCCTCAAAAGGGAATCCTTGGTGATATATATATATATATATATATATATATATATATATATATATATATATATATATATATATATATGTATATTATCTACTGGCGGTCGCCAGTAGATAGTTATAGTTAAAACCTATTATCCATAGGAAATCCGCGACATTCTATTTGAAATAACGTTGGCGCCGGTTGACGAATCTTCGCGAACGTTTCCAACTTGTTGGGGCGCTCTGGTCCGCTCCTATCCTGAAAGTCTCGGGGTGATACGTCAAGCGGGGGCCGAGAAAAAGGGGGTCCCAAACGCTTTTTCCCCATTCATTTTTCCATAGGAACCTTTAGTCGCAGCTACAGCCCGAACTGCTGAACGGAATTACACCAAATTTGGCAAAGAGGTAGCCCTTGGTTCAGTGTCGTGCCTTTTGCTTAAATGGTGTAAATCCGTTCAGTAGTTCCTGATAAAATCAAAAGTAAAGTTACATATATATCTGGGCGGAGCCTAACCACACATGTCATCGTGAGATCTGATTGGCTGTCAGCACTTCATCCTGGAATTGCTGGCAGCCATCTTGGGACCAATATAAATGATAGTACCTCATTGAAATGCATTGTAGTGAATAGAAGATTTTGAGGGTCACCAAAAGGAGAACTATAAAGGGTGATAACAGGCTTTAGTTACATTAGAATTTATTTGTTGATGGTACCATACTAATTTTAGGAATTGTGGTGTATTCTAAGGTGATTTTACCATGTGAAAAACCTTCTGCTGGGATATCATGAATCATGTTTGAGAGAACACTATTTTCTCATGCTTGTCCCATGGAGGTTTGGAAGGTGCTCCAGAAGCTAAAATGAGAGCATATTTTCTGTAAATTCACATTATCTTTCTCACTCATGTGAGAATGAAGTCTGACATTCTCAGTAAAACATGTACATCCAACAAGGGCAGAGACTGTCAGTTGATTCCTTTGTGTTCTACTGCAGCTTCCCAGAGTGTTCTAAAGAACAACTAGAGTGCTAACAGCCTTACTTATGACAAAAGTATGGCACACCTGAAGCCATCTTGATTGGAATAAACTGGTAACACTTAAACAATTTAATTTAAAAGGAACAAAATGATGGGGTTCATTTTGTCATAGAAATTATGGTTAGTGCTGTAGAAAGAAAAATTAGGACATGTTTCAAGTGTGATCTCAAATATCTTCCTGTTATATTTCAACAGGAGCAGCCTGCCAGTTGATGCCTTTGTGTTCTACTGCAGTTTCCCAGAGTGTTCTAAAGAACAACTAGAGTGCTAACAGCCTTACTTATGACAAAAGTATGGCACACCTGAAGCCATCTTGATTGGAATAAAGTGGTAACACTTAAAACATTTAATTTAAAAGGAACAAAATGAGGGGGTTCATTTTGTCATAGAAATTATGGTTAGTGCTGTAGAAAGAAAAATTAGGACATATTTCAAGTGTGATCTCAAATATCTTCCTGTTATATTTCAACAGGAGCAGCCTGCCAGTTGATGCCTTTGTGTTCTACTGCAGCTTCCCAGAGTGTTCTAAAGAACAACTAGAGCGCTAACAGCCTTACTTATGACAAAAGTATGGCACACCTGAAGCCATCTTGATTGGAATAAACCGGTAACACTTAAAACATTTAATTTAAAAAGGAACAAAATGAGGGGTTCTTTTTGAAATAGAAATTATGGTTAGTGCTGCAGAAAGAAAAATTAGGGCATGTTTTAAGTGAGATCTCATATCCTCTTCTATTTCATTAGAAAATTCTGACATGCAGACTGAAACAATCACTTTCAATACCAGCAGCAGACTACCAGTTAACTCCCTGGTGAGCAGTAGCTTTACTCCAGTGATCTAATGAGCAACTAGAGTGCTAACATTCTGAATTTATGGCAGATGTGAGACACATCTGAATGCCTTCTTGATGGAATCAAAGTAAAAAACTGAAAGCATTTCCTACTGAGAAGACTGCAGTAAATGAAGAAATTAGGAAACTTCATAACAAAGAAGTCTTCCAAGATGGCCACCAGTGAAAAAGAGCCCAAATGTAGCACAAATATTACCCAGATGTAGCCCACATATAGCCCAATGACAAAAGTGTGCAAAACACTTTTTATTTTTAGTTTTTTTGCAGTTTTATGTAGTGCAGACTGGTCAGGTATTGGAGCATTGCATCTTAAAACATGACCCCCTACACTACAAAAACACCACTGCACTACCTTAAACCCTAAAACACTACCCCCAGCACGACCCCCTACACTACACAAGCACCACTGCACTATCCTAAACCCTAAAACACTACCCCCAGCACGACCCCCTACACTACCCAAACACCACTGCACTAACCTAAATCCTAAAACACTACCACCAGCACGACCCCTACACTACCCAAACACCACTGCACTACCCTAAAACATGACCCACTACACTACACAAACACCACTGCACTACCCTAAACCCTAAAACACTACCCCCAGCACGACCCCCTACACTACACAAGCACCACTGCACTACCCTAAACCCTAAAACACTACCCCCAGCACGACCCCCTACACTGCCCGAACACCACTGCACTGCCCTAAACCCTGAAACACCAC